>CM035106.1:8910961-9424649 GCA_020205505.1 Panax japonicus | reverse complement strand
CTTTAGATTCTTGAATTCATGTATTGTAAGCAGTTCTACTCCAGAAATAAAAAAGAAGAAGAACAAGAAGAGGAAGAAGACAAACTTGATTTTGAAGGCCATGGATTGTAATGGCAATGCTATTATTTCACAATGGACCACTGATCTTGTACGTACGTAGCTGATAATTATAAAGATTTTCTTCCAATAAAATGATTAATGAGATCTAGAGTTTGTGTTTATATAATTAATTAATTAATAATATTATTATGACTTAATTTTAAATAGAGAGTATATATTATGTTGGGCTGAAAATTAGTAATTTGTTCCAAAATATATGTTTAAAATATATGTTAGCATGAAGTTTATTTTTTGGTAAGTTGGACAATTGGCTAATAGAATATTGACACATATAGAGTCTCGCCTGCATGTCAGTACTCTATTGATCAATTGACCAACTTACTTAAAAATAAATTTCATACTAACCACTCCGTTGAAGTATATATAAGAACCCATTTGGTGGGTTGGACTAAAAACACTTTTAAATTAAAATAAGAAACTTTTTAATAAGAATTTTGATGGGTTATCATTGTTGGAGAAGAGTGATTAGGATTTGTCTTCTAGGTCAAGGGATGAGAGTATTTGATTTAGAGATAGATAATATGAGGAACAGAGATTTGGAGGGGTGGATGACACCACGCGCTTGTGTACATGAGACTTTTTCTATGTAGTGGAAGTTGGTAGTTAGCAAAAGTGGTGGGCCAGATCCAGAGCCAGAATGTGAAACCATATTTTGGTGTACACGTGTAAGTTAGATCTACTGATTTCGGATCAATACAATTTTAAAAAAATGGTTAGCATGAAATTAATTTTTATCAATTAACCAATACGAATCCATAAAAATTTCTCTGTGAGAATTTTATTGTGTGGTTGATAATACATTAAAAAAGAGATCCAATGGCTCATAACCTTTTTTTTTGTTTTGTGTATCAAAACGACGTTTATTACAAGTTGACAAAAAATTTAGAAGTCACCAAACGCCGTTTATTTTTACATATAATTATTTTAAATTTCTTGATTATTCTGTATATGATTTTTTTTATATTTAATAACTTTGCATGTTATTAATATTAGGATAACTATAAACTTGGCTAAAAAATGAATAAATATATCGGTTATAATTATCGTTAATGTTTTTAATGTGGCTTAAGTTATTTTTTATTTATTATTATTTTTGTTTGTTTATTTATATTATTATTTATTATTAATATTATTATAATTTGTATTTATATGTTCCTTAAAAAGAGTTTACTCTCACCATTGAAAATATTATTATTATTTACTCTAACCATTGAGCCGTCTGGGTCAACCAAGAAAATATTCTAGACCTATCAAATATTATTATTTACATATTCATTTATATGTTTTTTTTATTATTAATAATCATTTTATTTTACCTCTCTTAATTCACTACTCAACGGAGACAATCATCATCACAACTCAAATATTATTTTAAATGTATTCTTTTTACTTTACTTCGTTTGTTTGGTAAAAATAAACAGCATTTGGAAGCTTCTAATTTTCTGTCAACTTGTAAAAAATTTTATTTTATCAAAATGCGTCGTTTTGATATACAGACAAAAAAAAGAGTTGTGAGCCATTGGATCTCTTTTTTTATGTGTTGTAATTCCACAGCAAAACCCTTACAAGATCCTCACAGAGAAATCTTCGTAGATGATCTTTCTACGTGTCAACATTGTATTGTTATGAGCAAGTCGGGAGATGATCTTTCTACGTGTCAACATTGTATTGGTCATTGCCCAACTTACTATGATATTAACTTCAGAATAATCGAATCCTTTTTTAGATTCCAATTTTAACATCTTTGGCAATTTATAAAATCCATAAATAAAATTATAAAAATCATTTAAGCTAAAATGAATAAACAGGTGTATCTAGTTGGTTGAGAAAGGCTCTTGGATATAATATAAAGTTCATATAAAATCATTTTATTTTAGTCGGTACAAACAATAATTTTGTAAAATATTTAAAAATATCTAATAAAAATAATATTTAGTGTTTTGTAAAACTTAAACGAATTAATTATATCAATTTTAAATTTTATAATTTTATAAGTAATTTTTTAGAAAAAAATGTCAAAATTATGAGATTATTTGTGTGAGGCGGAATGAGTATTTCTAGAAGGGATTAATGCTCCAATATATAATTTATTTAAATAAATTAAAAAAAAAAAGGCTGCCAGAAACAGGAGATTGTCAAACTTAAAGAAATGGGAGAGACCGGAGAAGAGCCAAAAGTCTTGTTATCATGTTATTAATTATCTGCTCGAGATTCCTTAAGATTGGGATGGGTCTGTCTCCTTCTAAACAAAGGAGGACAATTGTTGATGAGTGGAAATAAGACAAAACATGGGCACATGGATTTGGGGCACACTTTTGGTTGAGATAAATTAATTTAAACTCCTAGCTATATATATATAGTCCGCTTCACCAGCGAACTAAAAATGAACTGGCTATAACGACAGTTTTTTCTATCGCTATTGCATAAAAAACTAACTTTCTATGCTATAGCGACGGAAAAAATCGTCGCTATAGCCGGTTCGTTCTTAGTTCGCTCCCTTCAGTTCTCTGGGGAAAACTGATCTATATATATATATATATATATATTACAGATCATAAGTTTACCCTTTATTCAATATATCTGTATACCTCCCTTTAGCGATGGATCGGACGACGGTTCGGTCCGTCGCTATATATAGAACCGTCATCTTAACTTTTAGCAACGAACAATATATAGCGACTGACCGAACCTATAGCGACGGACCCAATGGTCTGTCGCTAAAGGGGGTATGTTATGTTGGATAAAGAGTATACTTTTGATCATTTCTGTATATATATATATATATATATATATATATATAGAGCAAGGATCAAGTGCATACCTCTTAACTTACTTACTCATGCTCACCCACATTTAGCGACGGACCCGGCGACTGTGACGCCCCCAAAATAGGTATACATCACCCATCTTGAGTCGCCAAATATATGGTATAAAAATTCAAATACAAACTAATAATACATCAGTCGTGTAAATAGAACAAAACATATGCTGTGAGTTTAAATACAAATATTGTCTTCTAGATAATATTCACTCTCAGAATAAGTCCTCATTACAATTATTGTCACACTATTTAACAGAATAGTGAGGACTACTAGCTAATAGTATCATCCGGACCATCACTCCATTCCCCGACTCGTCCCAACTACGTTCTCATTTCCTGAAGAGAACAGTGAAAGAAAGGGTGAGCTCAACTAGCCCAGCAAGAAATATTATGACTTCGATAATACAGAATAAATTATCATTAGTCTCCAACAATGTTAAACTGATAAAATACAATAGACATCAAGTTTAACTGCAGCGGAACAAGCAATCCATTAAAAGAGTCAAGTAGAGAATAAAATCTACTGTCTTTTATGATTTAAAAGGTTTTTCATTACTTTTATCGCTGAGACTCAGCTTAATAAATAATCCCCATCATCCCTGCACTACAGCCAATGATATTTATTAGGGTCACGACCACAAATTATCCATGCACTACGGGCCAATGATATTCGTGTATTCATCAATGATCATGATCATGCCAACAACTATCCATCAATGCACTACAGGCCAATGAGGACTTTTACCACATCATTTGTAACATTACGGTCATGATTACACCGAATAATCCCTGGTCATAATCATACCAAGTCCATCTATGCACTACATGCCACAGATGACTTTCAAAATAATATAAACATGAGGATGATGACAATGATATAAAATTCAATAAAACAAGTTCAAGAATTAATTTGTCTAGGAACCAATAATGTCCAAATTATCAACATGATACTTCGTTGTAAAGTAAAATTCAAGAATGCTCAGAAGAATATTTTCATAAAAAGATACTAGATGAAGCGCAAATATTAAGGATATTCCACTAATTTCATGGAGTATAGAAGATAAAACTTTAACCAACTGAGTATAATAAAGAATGGAATAACAAAAGAAATCAATATGCATGCAGTACTTCACATAGACAGGTTATTCCAACATAATAATAATAACAGAACCAGGTCAGGCGAAATTCGCACCGACAGGATGTTCCAACAGAATATTAAAGACGGAACCAGGTCCGGTGTAAAACACACAGACAGGATATTCTAACAGAATAATAAAGACGGAACCAGGTCCGGTGTAAAACACACAGACATGATGTTCCAACAGAATAATAGAAGAATGTCACCAAGTATAGGGTAGCCCGCGTATACAGGTTATTCCAACAGAATAATAAGGAATGGAATAACAGAAGTTCTCTTCATGAATACAAAAGAATAATATCCCTTACCGTAAAAGAAACTGGATATAAGAGTAATTAAGTAGCAGAATACTTTTCTTCTTTGTCTCTATAGTTTATCTCTCTAGAGTTTCAGTGAATTCGTAAGAAAATAATGAAGGAATGAACTTCTATTTATAGAAGAATGGACTGAATAGTAACTAATTTATGAACGGTTCAGATTGATTTACTTTTAATCGTGCGGTCATTAATTAAAGCAAAATCTTTTAAATAAAATATAATATATATAATATATTATATATATATAAATTCACGGGTCATTACCCCCGTGATACAACCTACCAATTGATATATATATATATATATATATATATATAATAACTTAATAATACTCCTTTCCTGACCTTTTTTCTCCTCCCCTAATTCCCCCGTGACAAATTGTCTTCAACCAAGACTTTGCCAAACACATGGGTCCCACTCGTGGGCCCCCACCTTTTGTTATATAAAATAACTTTCTACCGATTATTTTGAAAAATAGGTAAATAGGGGTCCATAAATAAGCAAAATTTACAACAATTATTATAACAATAATTGAACAAAACTGAGTGACTTCTTACGTAAGCATCAATAATCAATATCATGTGCTACTATGCAACCACGCGCATTACTGTACTTTTAATACCGAGTAGTTCAACAATTTTAACTGAAAAACTTCCGCCGTTATTTCCATAAAAATATTTTTGTCGTTTTCTCAATCCGACAATAATTTTGTTGTGGGGTCCACCAATGATTGTACCGTTGTACGAATATTCCCTGACAAAAAGAATATTTCTTGACTAATTGAATATAATATGACAACTGGCATACTTTGCAAAATTTATAAATATTACCCACAATTATAACATTATATTAAATTAATTCCATAATATTCAAAAAGGATAATTATAGAAAATTCATCTTTATTCAAAAAGTTGGGGTCCTACAGTGACGGTTTCGGTCAAACAACCGTCGTCTATACTTTTAGCGACAAACAACATATAGCGTCGCTAAAAGTATAGACGACGGTTGTATGACTGAACCGTCACCGGGTCCGTCGCTAAAGAGGGGTGAGCACAGGTGAGTAAGATAAGGTGTATACACTTGATCCAGACCGATATATATATATATATATATATATATACCTGTGACGACAGTTTTTTTGGGCTATGACGACAGTTCAATTGTCGCCATAGATATTATGGTCTATGGCGACAGTTGAACTGTCGCCATAGCAAAAAAAACGGTCCACATAGCACGACTATGTAGTACACAACTGTATATATATAGCTCATATATATATATATATATATATATATATATATATATATATATATATATATATATATATATATATATAGTCCGGATCTTAAGCTCACCATTTAGCAACGAACCCGGCGACGGTTCGGTCATACAACCGTTGTCTACACTTTTAGCGACGGACAACATATAACATCGCTAAAAGTATAGACGACGGTTGTATGACTGAACCGTCGCCAGGTCCGTCGCTAAAGGGGGGTGAGCTCGAGTGAGTTAGAAAAGGAGTGAACTTAAGATCCGAACTATATATATATATATATATATATATATATATATATATATATATATATATAGGAAAAAATGTGTGTACACAGCTGTGTATTACACAGTAGGCTATAGCGACGATTTTTTGAACTATAGCGACGGTTTCACCCGTCGTCATAGCTATTCTGGGTTATGGCGACAGTTTACCGTCGTCATAACTCAAAAAATATGTCGTCCTAGGCCTACTGTGTAATACACAGCTGTGTATATACATATTGCCCATATATATATATATATATATATATTGGATAACCTCTTAGCTAGTCTCCAAATTATAACTATTTTTTCTGCATATCTCGTCCTCAAATTATATGTTTTTTTCATGTTAGTCTCCAAAGTATAGTATTTTTTTCCAATTTAGTCCTCAAGTTGTGGTTGTTGTTCACGTTTGGTCTTCAATCTATATTTATTTTTCATATTTAGTAACGTTTAATTACTCAATTTTTGTAGGGTTGTACAAAGATTACAGAAATAATAAAGTGAGAACAAAATAACGTGAAAAAAATATTTTGGAGACAACATGAAAAATAACAATAGTTTGGGAACTAAACCAAAAAAATTATCCCTTTAAAAAAAAATTAAAATAAACATTGTGAGCCCTAATTTTTTTAAAGCACAATTTATTTATATCTAAGGACTTGGGGGAGTATGGTGAGGCTGTAACATTCTTTATAATTTTTTTTAAAATATTTAATTTATTTTTAAAATTTAATAAAAAATTTATTGTATCTTTTCGATAATTAAACAAAAATAATTTATAGTTGTTCATAATTTTGTGGTCACGGTTCTGGAAATGATTCCATAGCTTATTAAAGTAATATCTAAAGAATAATGTTTTATTTGCCCGAGATTCAGACATTATCTAAGAATTTTGCTAAGGTGAATAAAATATTCAAGATCCCATCGTTATATTCGAGACATTAAAATATGACATCCTTGTGTCTTGATTGAGTAAAAAAATAGATAAAATTAAATAATCAAATTGAACTAAATTTTTTTAATTAAATTTTTTTGATTATTTAGTTATTTATTGAAATTCGGTTATATTCAATTTAATATTCATTTTTCGGGTTCGGATTTAATTTTTAAAATTTTGCCATTTGGTTAACCGAATAATCGAATAACAAAAAAATAAAATTAAAGCCTTAAAATCACAATCAAGACTTAAAGCCTTAAAAACAATAACTAGGGGTGTGCAAATAAATTGATTTTTTCGATTTTTGGACGAACTGGACAGGTCCGAACCGGCTGGTTCGATATTAATATCAAGCGGCTCAGTACCGATACAAAAAACTGGTATGTATCAGTACCAGTTTCTGTTCAGTGTTTTCTTGGTTCGGTATAAATCGGACCGGACCGGTCCGTATCAATTTTTTAATTTTTTATTATTAATAAATAATTAATAATAATAATAATAAAATAATGATAATAATAATAATAATAATAATAATAATTATATTAATTTTTGGTAAAAACCGGTACTAGTATCGGTATTAAGATTTGTCCGCTTTCGATACCGGTTCGGTTCGGTACCGGTCTGGTTCAGTTCAGACCAATTTTTATCGATTGAACACCCCTAGCAATAACCGAATTAAAACCAAGGTATTATATCATATCTTATCCCTTTCATTTTCTCTTTCTTTTCTTTCTGTAACAACCACAATCAAGTGTCATATATTGTGACGCTCCCAAAATAGGTATACATCACCCATCTTGAGTCGCCAAATACATGGTACAAAATTCAAATACAACTTAATTATACAACAGTCGTGTAAAATACGACAAAACATATGTTGTGAGTTTTAATACAAATATTGTCATCTAGACAATATCTAAACTCAATTGAGTCCTCATTACATTTATTATCACACTATTTAACAGAATAGTGAGGACTACTAATGCTATTATCTGGACCGTCACTCCATTTCCCGACTAGTCCCTGCTACGTTCTCATTTCCTGAAGAAAACAATGAAAGTAAAAGGGTGAACTCAACTAGCCCAGTAAGAAATATTATGACTAAGGTAATACAGAATAAATTATCGTTAGCCTTGAACAGTGTTAAACTGATACAATATAACAAACATCAAGTTTAACTGCAGCGGAACAAGCAATCCATTAAAAGAGTCAAGTAGAGAATAAAATCTACTATCTTTTATGATTTAAAAGGTTTTTCATCACTTTTATCGCTGGGACTCAACTTAATAAATAATCCACATCATCCCTGCACTACGGCCAAGGATATTCATTAGTATCACAACTATAAACTATCCATGCACTACGTGCCAAAGATATTCGTGTATTCATCAATGGTCATGATCATGCCAACAACTGTCCATCAATAACATTATATAACAACTTGCGTACTTTGTAAAATTTATATAACAACTTGCGTACTTTGCAAAATTTATATAACAACTTGCGTACTTTGCAAAATTTATAACTATTACCCACAACTATAACATTATATCAAATTCATTCCATAATATTCAAAAATGATAATTATAAAAAATTCATCTTTATTCATAAAAGTTGGGGTCTTACAATCTCCCCTTCTTATGAAATTTTACCCTCGAAATTAGGGTACGTACCTGGTATGTCGAAGAGGTAAGGATACCTTGATTTTATTTCAGATTATAACTCTCAGGTCATTTTCTCAACATCGTGGTTCCTCCATAAAACTTTAATTTGAGGTATAACCTTGGAGCGTAGAATATGTTCCTTCTTATCCAAGATTTGAACAGGAACCTCTTCATACGTTAAATCTTCTGCTATTTCGTCCGGTTCTAACTCAATAATGTGGTTTGGGTCTTTCACATTTTTACGTAACATAGATATATGAAAAATGTTATGAACACAAGAAATACTTGGCGGTAAAGCGAGTCTATAGGCTACAGTCCCTACTCGATCGAGGATTAAAAATGAGCCAATGAATCGAGGATTGAGCTTTCCACACTTTCCAAATCTCGTAACTCCTTTCCATGGAGCAACACGTAAGAACACATGATCTCTAATATCGAATTCCACGTCCTTTCGATGAAGATTAGCATAACTCTTTTGTCAGTCTTGTGAGGTTTTTATACGTTGTCGGATCATTTGAATCTTTTTCGTAGTGATACGTACCCACTCCGGTCCCAACAACGTTGCTTCACCCACGTCATCCCAGCATACTAGAGAACAACACTTTCTTCCATATAACGCCTCGAATGGAGCCATGCCAATACTTGTTTGATAACTGTTGTTGTAAGAAAACTCCACCAATGGTAAGAACTTGTCCCAACTTCCCTTGAAGTCAAGGACACAGAGTCTTAATAAATCTTCAAGAGTTTGAATAGTCCTCTCTGATTGTCCGTCCGTTTGAAGATCATATGCCAAACTAAATCGTAAGTCCGTGCCCATAGCTTTTTGTAAGCTAACCCAAAATTGTGAAGTGAATCTTGGGTCTCGATCAGAAACTATGGATACTGGCATACCATGCAGTCTTACAATCTCGTTTATGTATATACGAGGAAGGCGTTCAAGTGTATAAGTTTCTCGTACCGGTAAGAAATGAGTAAACTCGGTCAATCTATCAACAATGACCCAAATTACATCTATGCCTTGAGAAACCTTGGGAAGACCAGTAACGAAATCCATGGTAATTGTAAGACCCCAGTTTTTATAAATAAAGATGAATTTTTATAATTATTATTTTTGAATATTATGGAAGAAATTTGATATAATGTTATAGTTGTGGGTAATATTTATAAATTTTGCAAAGTACGCAAGTTGTTATAAAATATTCGTTTGGTCGGGGAATATTCTTTTTGTCGGGGAATATTCGTACGACGGCAAAATTATTGGTGGACCCCACAACAGAATTATTGTCGGATTAAGAAAACGACAAAAATATTTTATTAAAAATAACGGCGGAAGTTTTACCGTTGATACTGTTGAACTACTGGGTAGTAAAAGTACAGTAATACGCGTTGTTGCATAGTAGCACACGGTATTGATTATTGATATTTATGTGAGAAGTCGCTCAGTTTGATTCAATTATTGTCGATTAATAATATGAATTATTATAGCGATAATGACGTTTTGTTTTATTCGTATTATTAACGTAATAAAATGGAAACATCTTTTTATATAAAACAGAATACTTTATTAAAGTTATTTTATAAATAGAATATATTATATTTTATTATGCATAGTGTTGCATAATGTTTTGCATAGTGTTGCATAGTGTTTGCATAGTAAAAATCTTTTTATATAAATAGAATATATTATATTTTATTTAAAAGTTTTTTCTTTAAATATGGACCGTCAGATTAAAGTAAATCAATCTGGACCGTTCATGGATTAGTTACTATGCATTCCATTTTCCTATAAATAGAAGCTCATTCCTTCATTATTTTCTTACGAATTTACTGAACTCTAGAGAGAGAAACTATAGAGAGATAGAAGAAAAGCTTTCTGCTACTTAACTTTTCTTTTCCCATATCCAGTTTCTGTTACGGTAAGGGGTGTTATTCTTTCTTCTTGAAGAGAACTTATGTTATTCCATTCTTTGTTGTTCTGTTGGAATAACCTGTAAAAGTGGCATACCCTATACATGACCTGTATACGCGGTATACCTTATACTTGGTGAAATCCTTATGTTATTCCATTCATTATTATTCTGTTGGAATAACCTGTATACGCGGTCTACCCTATACTTGGTGACATTCTTCTATTATTCTGTTGGAACATCCTGTCTGTGTGTTTTACACCGGACCTGGTTCCGTCTTTATTATTATTCCGTTGGAACATCCTGTCTGTGTGTTTTACACCGGACCTGGTTCCGTCTTTATTATTATTCCGTTGGAACATCCTGTCTGTGTGTTTTACACCGGACCTGGTTCCGTCTTTATTATTCTGTTGGAACATCCTGTCGGTGTGAATTTCACCTGACCTGGTTCCATTATTATTATTCTGTTGGAATAACCTGTCTGTGCGGTCTATCGCATGCATGGTGATTTCTTTTGTTATTCCATTCTTTATTATACTCAGTTGGATAAAACTTTGATTTCTATACTCCATGAAATTAGTGGAATATCCTTGACATTTGCGCTTCATCCAGTATCTTTTCATGGAAATATTCTTCTGATCATTCTTGAATTTTACACCACAAAATAGTATCGTGTTGACAATTTGGACGTTAATAATTCCTGGATAAAATAATTCTTGAACTTGTTTTATTGAATTCTTATATCATTGTCATCATCCTCTTATTTATATTTTTGAAAGTCATCTGTGGCCTGTAGAGCATGGATGGACTTGGTATGATTATGACCAGGGATTATTCGGTGTAATCATGACCGTAATGTTACAAATGATGTGGTAAAAGTCTCATTTGCCGTAGTGCATTGATGGACAGTTGTTGGCATGATCATGACCATTGATGAATACACAAATATCCTTGGCCCGTAGTGCATGGAATTTGTGGTCGTGACCCTAATGAGTATCCTTGGCCGTAGTGCAGGGATGATGTGGATTATTTATTAAGCTGAGTCTCAGCGATAAAAGTGATTAAAAACTTTTTAAATCATAAAAGATAGTAGATTCTATTCTCTACTTGACTCTTTTAATGGATTGCTTGATCCACTGCTATTAAACTTGATGTTGTTATATTTTATCAGTTTAATACTGTTGAAGGCTAACGATAATTTATTCTGCATTATCTTAGTCATAATATTTCTTACTGGGCTAGTTGAGCTCACCCTTTCTTTCACTGTTCTCTTCAGGAAATGAGAACATAGCAGGGACGAGTCGGGGAACGGAGTAATGGTCCAGAGGATAGCATTAGTAGTCCTCACTATTCTGTGAAATAGTGTGACAATAATTGTATTGAGGACTCCTTTTGAGTTTGTATGATCTCTAGTAGACAATTATTGTATTCAAACTCACAGTTGTATTTTGTCGTATTATACACGACAGTGGTATTAGTAAGTTGTATTTGAATTCTGTACCATGTATCTGACGACTCAAGATGGGTGATGTATACCTAATTTTGGGGGCGTCACAGTAATGTGCTCCCACTTTCATTATGGAATTTCAAGTGGTTGCAATGGACCTTTTGGTACTTGATGCTCTGCCTTGATTCTTTGATAAGTTAAACATATTGAGATAAACAACGCTATCTCTCTCTTTATATTGCCCCACCAAAATGTATGTCGAAGATCATAATACATTTTGGTACTCCCAGGATGGATTGCAAACAGTGTGTTGTGCGCCTCCATCATGATTTTATACTTTAACTCAGGATCGTTAGGAGCACAAAGTCTGAAGTTGACTCGAAGTATTCATTCTTCATATATTCTTGCTTTTGACAAAGCACCTTCTTGTACTTTCTTCCTCATATGCATTAGCTCCAGGTCTGTAGCTTGAGCAGCTTTAACTTTATCGATTAAAGTCGGTTCTACTCGTATATTCTCCATCATCACGTGGGTCCCTAGAGTCTTTATCTCCATCTCCATCCTTTGCAAGTCATAAAAAATGGGCCCCTACGTTGACAATATCGCACTCGTACCCGCATATGATCTTCTACTCAATGCGTCATCTACCACGTTTGTTTTTCTAGGATGGTATTGGATGGTATGATCATATTCTTTCAACAGTTCAAGCCAACGTCGCTGTCGCATATTGAGTTCCTTTTGAGTGAAGAAATATTTGAGGCTTTTATGATCCGTAAAGATCTCCATTTCTCCCCATACAGGTAATGCCTCCAAATTTTAAGTTTGAAGACAACAACTGCCAACTCTAGATCATGAGTAGGATAATTCCTCTCATATTCTTTGAGTTGTCGAGAGGCATAGGCTATGACTTTCCCATGTTGCATGAGAATACATTCTAACCCTTTTCCTGAAGCATTACTGTAGATGACAAATCCCTCCGAGCCAGATGGTATTGTCAGAACAGGTGCTGAAATGAGTCTTCTCTTGAGTTCTTGAAAACTCTTCTCGCATTCCTCATTCCAACTGAATTTTGTATCTTTTCGAGTCAGCTGAGTTAAAGGAGTAGCAATTCGAGAAAACCCTTTTACGAATCTCCAATAATAACCAGCTAAGCCGAGAAAGCTACGTACTTCGGTCACTGATTTAGGTTTTTCCCAGCTTTGAATAGCTTCAATCTTTGCTGGGTCAAAAGATATTCTATGACTTGATACAATGTGCCCAAGAAATGCTACTTCCTCAAGCCAGAACTCATATTTCTTCAACTTGGCATAAAGCTTATATTCACGAAGCTTTTGAAGTATCAGTCTCAAGTGTTTCTCATGATCTTCACGGCTTTTGGTGATCTAAATATGTCTTCAAGTTTCTTCAATTTCGTGATCTAAATATTCCTCGAATACTCTGTTCATCCTATCCATAAAGGCAGAAGGAGCATTAGTTAATCCAAAAAACATGACTAGGAATTCATAATGCCCGTACCGAGTTCTGAAAGCCATCTTTGGAATGTCATCGGTTCTAATCTTCAATTGGTGATATCCAGAACGAAGATCAATCTTTGAAAAAAATTTGGCCCCTTGCAACTGGTCAAACAGGTCATCAATATGAGGCAATGGATATCTATTTTTGATAGTGACATGGTTCAACTCCCGATAATCAACACAAAGTCGCATACTCCCATCTTTTTTATTTACGAATAGAACAAGAGCACCCCAAGGAGACGTACTAGGACAAATGAAACCGAAGTCTAACAATTCCTGCAGTTGGGTCTTTAACTCCTGAAGTTCAATAGGAGCCATTCGATATGGGGCTTTGGAAATGGGTTTTGTACTGGGTTCAAGGTCGATACAAAATTCAATTTCACGTTCTGGGGGTAGGCCAGGAAGTTCTTCAAGGAATACGTTAGGAAATTCATTAACAATAGAAATATCATTCAAAACTGACGTATTTTTGTCATGATACCGTGACATGAGCTAAGAAAGCTTGACATCCATTTTTCAATAAACGAATAGCTTTATGGCTTGAGATGACAGTGATTGATTTTATTGGTTTGGTTGCTTGAATTCGCATAATAGGTTGATTAGGAATATGAAAGCTAACAACCTTATGAAAATAATCAATTTTTTCATGAAGAGTAGTTAACTAATCAATCCCTAGAATTACGTCAAATGCAATTATTTTCAATGAAATAAGATCGACAGGTAATGTGAGGGTCCCGATTTGAACCAAACAAGACTTATAAACAATGGATGTAATGAATGTTTCTTCCAATGGAGTTTCAACAGATAAGTCAAAGTCTAATTTCTCCAGAGTCAAATTTAAACGTTGAGCGCAAGTAGGAGAAATAAAAGAATGGGTAAAACCGGTATCAAATAAGGTATAAACTTCGCTAAAGTTTATGATAAGCTTACCCGTGATGACCTCGTTCGGGTTCCTTGCTTTCTGGGAGGTCACGACGAACGTTCTCCCTTGCACTACTGCATTTGACATTTTTCTAGGATGTTCATTGGTGCCTCCATCCAAGATGAACTTGTCTTTGATGAACGACAAAATTGGGCTAGGTGACCTTCTCTTCCACAATTATAACATGCTTTGGACGGCATCACACAGTTTGGACTGAAGTGTCCCTCCCCTCCGCATTTGAAGCATATGATAGGTGGTCGTTCTCCTTCCTTAACAATGGGTGCTAGTGCTGACGTCTTTCCATCATTGTTGAATCTCCTCTTCTTGAAATGTTCATTCTTATTTTTTGGCCATGATTACCACCGAAGTGGTTAACATTTCTGGCATGTTGATTCCCTCCACGTTTATTTTCACCGTTTCGATGACTGCTATCACTAGTATTATCATTTTATCGACTGCTCTCTTTTGATTGGGTTGAGTCATTATTGCGCTCCAATAACTGAGCCCTATTAACAACATCTGAATACAAACACAGTTTATGAGAGATAAGATATTGACGTATCTCGGGTTTCAAACCTCTTAGAAATATTCGCGTCATTCTCTCCTCATTATCAACCAAATGGGACGTAAACCGGGATAACTCGGCAAACTTGGCTTTGTACTACGACACGGTCATGTTGTTTGGCTCCATCTTGATGAACTCTACCTCTTTCATGTGATAAATAGTTTCGGGAAAGTACTTTTCGTTGAACAATTCTTGGAATTTTTCCCAAGTCATCTTCAGTGCTGCAGGTTGAGTACGTTTTACAGATTCCCACCAGTAATCTGTCTCTGCACGCAACATGAAGGTGGCAAAGGGAACCTTTTGCTTCTCAGAGCATCCTAAGACATCAAATATCTTGCAGATCTGCTTTATCCACGTCTCCGCCTTAAGTGGTTTTGGCTCTCCAAAAAACTCCAGTGGTCCCAGTTCCTTGAACTGCTTAACGGTGACCGTCCAAGAGTTGCCAGTGTTTCCACCTGCATTTTGTACAGGAGCCGCTCTTGCCTGATGTTGCATGAATTGCATAAAGCCTCTGAACATTCCATCGTTCATCATCTGGTTAGTGTTGTTGTTTGCCTGAGGATTGTCGCCTTCCTGATGCACGTTATCCTGATTATTGATCTATGGAGACTCAACGGTCTCCTGTGCTCCATTGCTAATCTCAACATTCTCGGATGCCATTTTCAAATACTGCCACAAAACAAAGGTTAATTCACATATCACATATTATCCCTATACTCTGACCGATCAATTAAATACCAAATAAATTTAGGTAGGTCATACTGGCGAAGGAATTCCCCGTTTCTCCCCGCCTAGTTCTTGTCTCACATCTCAGCCAGGGATCATATCCCTAAGCTCTGATACTAACTTTGACGCCCCCAAAATAGGTATACATCACCCATCTTGAGTCGCCAAAGACATGGTACAAAATTCAAATACAGCTTAATTATACAACAGTCGTGTAAAATATGACAAAACATATGCTGTGAGTTTTAATACAAATATTGTCATCTAGACAATATCCACACTCAATTGAGTCCTCATTAAATTTATTATCACACTATTTAACAGAATAATGAGGACTACTAATGCTACTATCTGGACTGTCACTCCGTTCCCCGACTAGTCCCTGCTATGTTCTCATTTCCTAAAGAGAACAATGAAATTAAAAGGGTGAGCTCAACTAGCCCAGTAAAAAATATTATGACTAAGATAATACAGAATAAATTATCGTTAGCCTTCAACATTGTTAAACTGATACAATATAACAAACATCAAGTTTAACTGCAGCGGAACAAGCAATCCATTGAAAGAGTCAAGTAGAGAATAAAATATACAATCTTTTATGATTTAAAAGGTTTTTTATCACTTTATCGCTATGACTCTCTAAGACCCCAACTTATTATAAATGAAATTAAATTTCCTCTATTTATTATTTTTAAATAGTAAGGGTTGATTTGATTAATGTGGTTAGTTATAGGTAAAATGCGCAAATATTTCAAATAAGCAAGTGGTTATAAAATATTCATTTCTATCGAAGAATATTCGTTTGGTCGTGGAATATTCTTATTGTTGGGGAATATTCGTATGACGGAGCAGCCTTGTGTGGGCCCCATAACGGAAAACGATTGGATGAAGAAAACGACAAGTATAAGTTGTTTATAAATAACGACGTAGTTGTTACCGTTAATACTATTGGAATACCTGGTGGTTAAAACACAGTAGCACACGGTATTGCACTAATTATTGATTCTTACGTAAGAAGGCACTAATCAATAATTGTTACATTAATTACTGTTCAATATTTTATTTTATTGATTCAATAATTGCTTCGTTGATATTTTATATTGTTGTTATTTAAATAATTGTCGCTACACAGTATTTTCCATTATCAGATCAATAATTCATATTATTTGAATAATATTATTAGATAACATTATTGGCAATGTCTAAAAAGTTCTGTCTAAGGAGAGGTTTGGTCACCTAATTGCGCGCCAGTAAAGAGAAATCCTTATTGGAAAGCCCCCTTTTTCTTGGGAACGGCCTGGTTGCCAGTATTGTGATTCTATAATATTATTTGTGAATAATTAATTATTGATTTATATGATAAGAAAAATATTCATTTTATGTGAATATAAATGGAGAAAATTTTAAAGTGACAATTGTTGAAAAAATGATATTTTATCTTTTCTGATAAATAATTTATTTAAATATATTATTATATTTTAATAATATAATAATGGTGATATTTTTACAATGAATGCGTGATATATGATTAAATGAGAAGGATTAATATTTTTGTTACTAAAAATATTTAAAACATTTTTTTCATGTTTGTGGACCCAATTTCTTGACTGAAATTTGATTATAGCCTGTAAAATCATCCGTATGTGGATTTCGGTCAATTTCTGTTTGAAATTTGGAAAAACTTAAACTTACAAAGTTGTAGAGAATGGAATTTCCTATGAAAAAAATCATAAGGTTCGTATTTTTCTGATAAAAGAGATATTTATTATGAATTATTGAAGTTCCGGAGTTCCAGAATAATTAATTTTTGAAGTTTAAAATATTTTAATTAAGAAAAACGTTTTTGTTGCTTTGGTACATGTGTGGCTGATGTTTTGGCAAAATAAGTTGGTGTAGGAAGTTTAACAAAATTATAATATTATTATATTAAATTTTCTGCTTTGGTGTTCTAAGCATATTCCTATAAATAGGGTGCTTAGGTTAGAATTAAAAATCACACTAGAAACTGAAGTTTCCTCTCTCTATATTATCGAGCGTATTCTTGTGAGTATTTTTATACTTTGAGTGTTGCTATACGGTGCAAGTTCCTTCAGCATTATATCTGATATTCCAGTCAGATGTACTATTCTTTTCGAGGTAAGGGATGCTATTTTTTTTAAATGATATTATTTCTTCTAATATCATTATGCCGGATTATTGGTAAGATTTTTCTTGTGAAATTCTTGTCTTTTAGTGTCGGTGTTACTATTCACGTATACGATACTATTCACGAATACGACACTATTCACAGAAAAATTAAATTTTCGTTATTTTTCCAAAATATTGATTATGGATAGTAGCTTTGATTGTATCCATGTTTTGATCATTCTTGAATTTTACTTCACTATGGTTATTTATGAAGTATTTTTTTTACTTGGACTGTTTAAAGTACGAATACTTAATATTTGTTCTTTTGTTTCACTGGATTCGTTTTCTTTAAAACATTTTTCATCATCCTCAGTCCTAAATGATGATATTACTGAATATCTTTGGCCTGTGGTGAAAAGATGGTTGATTTTCTTATGAATATCTTTGGCCTGTAGTGCAAAGATGAATATTTGATTCAAGATGTATATTGATTGATGTTACAGGGATAAAATATTGATGATGGATTTTTAAATTCATAGATAATAGTATATTTCATTCTCTGCATAACTCTTCTATGAATTATTATTTTCGCTGCGAATATTGATCTGAAACTTGTTGTCTATTGTATTTTATCAGATTTTTTTCCCTGTTGAAGAACAACGATAATTTGTTCTATATTATCTTAGTCATAATATTCTTTGCTGGGCTAGTTGAGCTCACACTTTTCATTTTTATTATATTTTTCTTCTCAGGAGGCGAGAATGTAGCGAGTACTAGTTAGGGTATGGAATGAAGGTCTTAGAAAGTTGTTTTAGTAGTTCTCACCATTTTTGTAAGATAATATATCAATAATTGTAATGAGGACTTATTTGAGTGTTGATATTGTCTAGAAGATAACATTTGTATTTAAACTCACAGTTTTTATGTTATATTAATAAAGTTGTAGTTGTTTCTGTATCATGTTATTGACGACTCAGAATGAGTGTTGTATATACCTATTTTGGGGGCATCACAGACTCATCTTAATAAATAATCCACATCATCCCTTCACTACGGCCATGGATATTCATTAGTATCACAACCATAAACTATCCATGCACTACGGGCCAAGGATATTCGTGTATTCATCAATGGTCATGATCATGCCAACAACTGTCCATCATTGCACTACGGGCCAATGAGGATTTTTACAACATCATTTGTAACATTACAGTCATGATTATACCGATTAATCCCTGGTCATAATCATACTAAGTCCATCTATACACTACAGGCCACAGATGACTTTCAACATAATATAAACATGAGGATGATGACAATGATATAAGAATTCAATAAAACAAGTTCAAGAATTAATTTATCCAGGAACTAATAACGTCCAAATTATCAACATGATACTTTTTTGTAGAGTAAAATTCAAGAATGCTCAGAAGAATATTTTCATGAAAAGATACTGAGTGAAGCACAAATATCAAGGATATTCAACTAATTTAATGGAGTATAGAAGTCAAAACTTTAACCAACTGAGTATAATAAAGAATGAAATAACAAAAGAAATCACCAGGTATGCGATAGATCGCACAGACATGTTATTCTAACAGAATAATAAATAACGGAATCAGGTCATGCGTAAACGCACAGACATGATATTCCAACAGAATAATAAATAACGGAACCAGGTCAGGCAAAATTCGCACCGACAAGATCTTCCAACAGAATAATAAATAACGGAACCAGGTCATGCGTAAACACACAGACAGGATGTTCCAACAGAATAATAAAGAATGGAATAACAGAAGAATTTCACCATGTAAACGGTACTTCGCATAGACAGGTTATTCCAACATAATAATAAAGATTGGAATAACAGAAGAATTTCACCAAGTATGCGATACTTCGCATAAACAGGTTATTCCAACATAATAACAAAGAATGGAATAACAGAAGTTCTCTTTATGAAGACGAAAGAAAGAAATAATACCCCTTACCGTAAAACAAACTGGATATAGGAGTAGTGAAGTAGCAGAATAATTTTCTTTTTTCTCTTTATAGTTTCTCTCTCTAGAGTTTCAGTGAATTCGTAAGAAATAATGAAGGAATGAGCTTCTATTTATAGGAGAATGGACTGAATAGTAACTAATTCTTTAACGGTCCAGATTGATTTACTTTTAAACGAACGGTCCAGATTGGTTTACTATAAAATATTCTAATAAAAAAAAATCTTTTAAATACAATATAATATATTCTATTTATAATCTAATAAAAAGAATAACTTTATAAAAATATTTTGTTTTATATAAAAAGCTTTTCTATTTTATTACATTAATAATACTAATAAAACAAAACTTCATCATTATTATTATAATTCACACTATTAATCAACCAGGTCGTTACCAGGAAAGAGGGGGCTTTCCAATAAGGATTTATCCCTATTAACGCGCAATTAGATGACCAAACCTCTCCTTGGCAGAACTTCTAGACATCATTAATATTGCAAATAATAATATTAATAACTTCGTCGTCTCAATTATTGATTTAATAATATATAAAATATCGACAATAATTGAATCAATTAACGTGAGATACTATACAATAATTACTGAAGCAATAATTGAACAAAACTGAGTGACTTCTCACGTAAGCATCAATAATCAATACTGTGTGCTACTATGCAACCACGCGTATTTCTGTACTTTTAACACCGGGTGTTTCAACAGTTAACGATAAAACTTTCGCCGTTATTTTCATAAAATATTTTTGTCGTTTTCTCAATCCGATAATAATTCCGTTGTGGGGTCCACCAATGATTGTGCCGTCGTATGAATATTCCTTGTTAAACGAATATTCCCCGACCAATCGAATATTATATAACAACTTGCGTACTTTGAAAAATTTATAAATATTACCCACAACTATAACATTATATCAAATTCGTTCCATAATATTCAAAAATGATAATTATAGAAAATTCATTTTTATTCATAAAAGTTGGGGTCTTACAATCTCCCCTTCTTATAAAATTTCGCCCTTGAAATTAGGGTACGTACCTGGTATGTTGAAGAGGTAATGATACCTTGATTTCATTTCAGATTCTAACTCCCAGGTCATTTCCTCAACATCGTGGTTTCTCCATAAAACTTTAACTTGAGGTATAACCTTGGAGCGTAGAATATGTTCCTTCTTATCCAAGATTTGAACTGGAAACTCTTCATACGTTAAATCTTCCGCTATTTCGTCCGGTTCTAACTCAATAATGTGGTCGGGTCTTTCACATATTTATGTAACATGGATATATAAAAAACGTTATGAACACAAGACATACTTGGCGGTAAAGCGAGTCTATAGGCTACAGTCCCTACTCGATCGAGGATTAAAAATGGGTCAATGAATTGAGGATTGAGAGCTTTCCTTTCTTTCCAAATCTCGTAACTCCTTTCCATGGAGCAACACTTAACAACACATGATCTCCAATATCGAATTCCACGTCCTTTCGATGAAGATCAGCATAACTCTTTTGTCGGTCTTGTGGATTTTTATACGTTGTCGGATCGTTTGACTCTTTTCGTTTTTATACGTTGTCGTAACTTGGTTAGCTTTTTGTAAACTAACCCAAAATCGTGAAGTGAATCTTGGGTCTCGATCAGAAACTATGGATACTGGCATACCATGCAGTCTTACAGTCTCGTTTATGTACATACGAGCAAGACGTTCAAGTGTATAAGTTTCTCGTATTGGTAAGAAATGAGCAGACTTGGTCAATCTATCAACAATGACCCAAATTGCATCTATGCCTTGAGAAACCTTGGGAAGACCAGTAACGAAATTCATGGTAATGTGCTCCCACTTTCATTCTGGAATTTCAAGTGGTTGCAATGGACCTTTTGGTACTTAATGCTTTGCCTTGACTCGTTGACAAGTTAAACACCTTGAGATAAACAGCGCTATCTGAGAGGACCCATAGTTTTTTTTAATGGTTGTGATTCTGAACTTTGTTTATTCGGTTATTACCCGAACAAACGAATAGTAAATTCGATTATTCGGTAATTCAGTTAATGGGTTATTCGGTTATTTGTTCGAATACTAAAATTACACAAATTTTGGTTTTCGATTATAACCGAATAGTCTATTCGGTTGAGGACCGTTATTGGCAAAACTAATGGCAACAAATTGGATTAATAAAAATCGCCAACTTGGGTGTGTAAAATTGTAAAATGAACAAACAATTCAGCTTCGATTTATTTTTGTTCGATTAAAAGTTCGATTTGAGCTTTAACTCGAAATATAAATAATTCAAATGAACAAATTTTAAAGTTCGATAAATTACTCGAACCTCCTCAAATTATAATTTTTTATTGATACTCGGGTCATATTCGTTCAAAAGTTCAAACTATTCGAGTTCGATTTGAAATCGTGTTCGACTCAATAGTTAAACGAGTCTCAATCAAACTTTATTTTATTTTACACCCTTACATTTGTGTTGTTTGATATATGGATTGTAAACGAATGCGACTAAATATGCAGTTAAATTTAGAGTGACAATAGTTTGGTAAAGTGAGGTACAATGAATTGGGTATGCCAATGAACTTTTTACGTTTTTATTATTTTTCTTTAGTTTAAAAAATAAGTTTACGTAATGTAAATGAAATTAGTGTTTACTCATTTGACTAAACAAGAGTAATAACAAGTTTTTAGGTACTTTTCTTTTTTTGAGTAGAGGAAACCGAGTAGTTTCAATTGATTATTATAATATGGATAATAGAAAATTAATACAAATTTAGCAAAAAAAATAAAAAATAATTTTTTTTTTGACTAATTCACTAATTATTATTCAATTTTTTGGTTACACTGTTACACATGATGTTTGCTTATATACAATTCAAACAGTAGTTATATTTTTTTATTGACAAAATAATATTGAAAGACCCGGCCGACATCATCGTTAGCAAATAATTCAACTAAAAATTAATGATAAAATATAATAATTTCTTTAAATTCAAATATCACAAGTATGTATAGTAAAGGCAGAAATGCGAGACAAAGAGAGTGAGATCGAAAGTCTGGATCGAGCCACTTGTGGGTTGGGCTTAAATTGTGTTAGCCGAAGAGATCCAGATTTTTTTGAGACTAATTGTCAAATCATACAAGTCAAATATATATATATATAAAAAAGGAAGAATTACATATATTAGTACTTTTTTAGAAATAATTACAAAAATCATACACCTATAAAATAATTACAAAAATATTACACTTTTCCATATTTATTTACAATAATAGTACAATTAGGATTCCTTAAGAAAATGAATATTTCTAATAGTACTGCTTCTGATTTTTATGATATATAGTAAATGGTTTTACCTTGTAGTTATCTGATCATGTACAACCATTTATTTTTTCATGATATTCTTCGTATGCTTTACCATTTTTATGATATAGAGTAACATGTTTTGGTTACTATCATATAAATATTTGATTACTTTTTTAGTATGTTTTTGATTATTGTTAATTTCTGACTTAGATTCTATTTTTGTTTCCTTGAGTTGGGATTTTGGTTACTATTTTTTGTTGTTCTGGTTACTATGTATTTGCTTAGTATATATGGGTTGACTAAACTGTGTGTGGTCTATATGTTGTTTATGTATTGGTTACTATTAATATATATTTTGATTACTAACATATAACTGTTTGGTTACTTCATTGGTATACATATAACTGTTACTAACATATAACTGTTTGCTTAGCTTATGATTTGGATACCATTATTTTTCCTTCAATTGGGTTTTTGGTTACTTTTATATGTTATTTTGGTTACAATGTATTTGCTTAGTATACATTGGTTGACTAAACTAGGTTTGGTCTACATATTGTTTATGTGTTGGTTACCATTAAAACATGGTTTGGTTACCATCACATAACTGTTTAGCTACTTCTTTAGTATATTTTTTGGTATACATATTTTTGTTTTGGTGTCCTTTAAATTAAATTATGTTTTAGTTAATATTATATATAACTGTTTGTTTACACATAAAATGGTTTGTACTACATGTTGTTTATATTTTGGTTACAATTAAATTATATAATATAATTTTTTGGTCACTGCTTTATTATGGTATGGTTAATGTTATATTATGATATGATACCTATGGTTAATGGGTTCTCTATTCACTAATCCCAAGGTATTTCTCTTCCTCCCACAGGTTCATACATAATGCAGAAGTCTTTTCTAGAGAATGAGAGCAGTCATGAAGAAGAAAGTAGCAGCAGTCAAAAAGCTAAAGTTTCAGGAAGATATGTAACAGATTTTGATTAGTTCTGTTGTTGTTGTCTTGTCCTTCTGAATTGTGTTTCGTACTTTGGTTTTTGTTGGATATCCATAACCATTTGTTATGGTTAGTAAATATGTAATGTTTATTGGAGCTTATGTAAATGGGATTACATATTTGATTATATTATCAATTATTTGACATTGTTTGTTGGTTCGTATTTGTTACTTCTAAGTTGTGTCTGATATATTGTTTGAAAGGTGCAGTTGGTAACCAAACATGCATAGAAGGGTAACCATTTTATTTTTTGGTAGTAACCAGATATTTACAAGCTTGTATCATGACATATATCAAATGTTAAATGTACATGTGAGAGTATACATAGGTTGCCTAAACTGGGTTTGATATACAGGTTATTTCTGTTTTGTTTACCATTAAAACATGTTATGATTACTTTTATATAACTATTTGGTTACTTCTTTATTATGTTTTGTTTACTGTTATCTTATGGTTTGGCTACTATCATTGTGTCCTCAATGTGGGATTTTGGTTATTTTTATTTTTTATTCTGGTTAATATGTAATTGTTTAGTATACATGAATTGCCTAAACTGGGTTTCATTACATGATATTTCTGTTTTGGTTACCATTAAAACCTGTTCTAGTTACTATCATATAATTGTGTGGTTACTGTTTTATTATAATTATAAGTTTGTATGAGGACTGTTATAAAGTGTTAAATGTATATATTTTATTTATACCCTGTCATTATGATGGAATAAGAAACTCCAATTAAGAGTTCCCATTTATATATATGATAGTCATTTATAGATCTCATATTAAAATAAAAATAGTTTGAGATGTACAGTTGGTATCCAAACCTGCATATAAGGGTAACTATTTTAATTTTTGTTAGTAACCAAATAATTAAAAACTTATATTAGAACAGTTATCAAGTGTTTAATGTAAATGTGAGGGTTCATATTTATCTAGCTGATGGATACTTTTAAATTACGTAGTTATAAAAGTTATCTCGAAATGGTCCATGCCAGTTGGTAACTAAATATGAATATAGAGGTAACCATTTTATTTTAGATGGGTAAACAAATTTACATAAAAATGTTTCAGAACAATTACCAATTGTTCAATGTATATGTTTACTTTATATTGACAACTCATGATGGAATCAAAAATTAAAATATTAATCAACATCAATTTTGGTTACTGTACATCATCAAAAATGTTACCAACTATGTGGTTAATGGTTACTAACAGTAAACAATTATATATTCTTGTAAACAATTAAATTTGTTGTATTGGATAGTGTCAGTCTCCATTGTCTAACAACTGAATAAACATTGTAAAGTAACCGAATTAATATTAGACAGTAACCAAATTACATAATCTTAGTAACCAGAATATAAACCACATTTTTACATGCAATTTTGAAGGTCTAAATAATGGAATTTGACCAAAAAACCCTGCAGTTCACCAGCAAAGCTGGTGACTTTTGATCGTTGACCCGTTTCCAATAAAATTAGGCTCCGAAAACGCCAAAATCCGACACTCCAAATTTGATAGAACAATGCATATCATGTTTTACATTTCTCTGAACGAACAAGTTGATGGAATTAGTGCGCCGGTAACTTCAAATTTGGTGTATTGGTTACTATCAGTCCATGTACCGTTGAAATAAAGTACAACATGAATCAATTCCATTGTCTGACAACAGAATAAGTACTGTAAAGTAACCAAATCAATGTTAGCCAGTAACCAAACTACATGATATTAGTAACCAGTACATAAAATGTAAGACCCCGAATTTTATGAAATAAAAGTATTCAATTTTTCTATTCAGTAAATGGTTAAATTGATAAAAGGTTAAAGTTAAGGGTGATATATGATTTTTTCAAAATACGCAAGTGGCTATAAAATACTTATTGTTGTCGGAGAATATTCGTTTGGTCGTGGAATATTCTTTCTGTCGGGGAATATTCGTCACTGGTGCAGCCATTTGTAGGCCCCATAACAGAATAACTGTCGGATGAAGAAAATGACAAAATTAAGTTTTTATAAATAACGGCGTAATCGTTACCGCTAACACTGTTGGAATACCCGGTGGTTAAAATACAGTAATACGCGTTGTTGCACAGTAGCACACGGTATTACACAGTATTTTTGAATTATTGATTCTTACGTAAGAAGACACTACTCAATAATTGTTACAGTAATTACTGTTCAATATTTTATTTTATTGATTCAATAATTGCTGCGTTGATATTTTATATTATTGTTGTTTCAATAATTATCACTGCACAATATTTCTCATTATCAGATCAATAATTCGTGATGTTATTTGAATAATATTATTAGATAACATTATTGACAATGTCTAGAAAGTTCTGTCAAGGAGAGGTTTGGTCATCTAATTGCGCGCCAGTAAGGAGAAATTCTTATTGGAAAGCCCCCTCTATCCTGGGAACGGCCTGGTTGTCAGTACTGTGATTCTGTAATATTATTTTTGAATAATTAATTATTGATTATTATGAAAAAGAAAATATTTATTTTATATGGATATAGATGGAGGAAATTTTTAATGTGACAATTGTTGAAAATTAATATTTTATCTTTTTTCTGATAAAATAATTCATTTAAATATATTATTTTTATAATATATTAACGGTGATATTTTTATAATGAATGTGGGATATATGAGTATATGAGGAGGAAGAGTATTTTTGTGGCATTAAATGTTTAAAGCATGTTTTATGTGTCGGTGGAACTCATTTCTTGACTGAAATTTGATTATAGACTGTAAAATCGTTCGTTTGTGGATTTCGGTCAATTTCTGTTTGAAATTTGGAAAAACTTCCTTCTGCAAAGTTGTAGAGAATTGAATTTCCTATAAAAACCCGCGAGATTCGAATTTTCTGACAAAAGGGCTATTTATTGTGAATTATTGAAGTTCCGGAGTTCCGAAATAATTAATTTTTGGAAATTTTAATTATTTTATTTAAGAAAAACGTTTTTGTGGTTGTTGGCACATGGGTGGCTGATGTTTTTGACCAAAGATGGCTTTCAAAATTGGTTGGTGAAGGTTGGTGTGGAATAAGAAAAAGAAAATAATATTTTATTATTTTAGTCTCCTTTGGCGTTCTAGCATTTTCCTATAAATAGAGGGCTAAGTTAGAATTGAAATTCACACCAGAAACATAAGCTTTCTCTCTACTTCTCTCTCTATATATCAAGAGTGTTCATGTGAGTATACTTTGAATGTTGCTATACGGTGAAAGGTTTCTTCGGCTTTTCATCCGATATTCCAGTCAGAGGTACTGTCTTTCGAGGTAAGGGATAGTAAGGGATGTTATTTTCTTCTCAAATGATATTATTTGTTCAATATCATGATGATGAAATATTGGTTGGAACTTTTTATCAAATTTGGAACTTTTTCATGTCAGAGTTACTATTCATGAGTTACTATTCATGAGTTACTATTCACGAGTTACTATTTACGAGTACTATTTATGAAACGTGATGATGTTTTTGTATACGGTACTATTCACGTATACGACACTATTTACGAATACGACACTATTCATCGAAAAATAAAATTTCTTCTTTTTGTCCAAAATATCTATTCTGGATACTAGTTTTGATTGTATCCATGTTTTGATCATTCTTGAATTTTACTTCAGTATGATTAATTATGAAGTATTTTTGAACTCGGATTGCTTAAAGTACGAATCCTTATTACTTGTTATTTTGTTTCACTGGATTCGTTTCCTTTAAAATATTTTCCATCATCCTCAATCTTAAAAGGTGGTTGATTTTATTATGAATATCTTTGGCCCGTAGTGCGAAGATGAACAGGTGTTTAGATGAATATGACCAACTGATGAATATCTTTGGCCTATAGTGCAAAGATGAATTATTGATGAATATCTTTGGCCTGTAGTGTAAAGATGAATTATTGATGAATATCTTTAGCCTATAGTGCAAAGATGAATTATTGATGAATATCTTTGGCCTGTAGTGCAAAGATGAATTATTGATGAATATCTTTGGCCCGTAGTGCAAAGATGACATGTTGTTGAATATCTTTCGCTAGTAGTGCAAAGATGAACATGTGTTGAGATGAACATGACTAACTGGTGATACAAATGAATATCTTTGGCCGTAGTGCAAAGATGAAATTATTAGTATGATTATGAACAGGAAATGTGATTTGGTGTAACCATGATCTTTGATGTTTCAGGTAAAGATAGGTGATGAAAATTATCTTCGTCCTCGATGTGAGGAGGAATTTAGAACTACAATTATGATTATGAGTTATTCATATGATTGTGGACCAGAATTGTTGATTGATGTTACAGGGATAAAATATTGTTGGTGGATTTTTAACATGGAGAATATAATAGACTTTATAGTCTATTTGACTCTTCTAATGGATTGCTCGTTCCGCTGCAACTATGGTTGAAATTTTTATCATCTACCATATGTTCTAAATCTCTGATTTATTATTGATGAAGGCTATTGATAATTTAATTATCTTTAGTCATGATATTATTTACTGAGCTAGTTGTGCTCACCCTTTTGCTTCACAATTCCTTTCAGGTAATAAGAGTATAGCTGGGTCGAGCGGGGGTAACAGTGAAATAGGACGGTGGTCATCATTTAGTTGTTATAATTGGTGAATCAACTAGGGTGAGGCGAACCCAACGTTGGAAGGGTGTTTTGTCACTATCATACAAGATGTCTAATGACATACAACCTCGTGTCATCATAAGACATGGTTGTGCTCATCCACTTGCTGAGTATATATATGAGCACTACCTATATAATCTTGGTGTTTGTTTGGAGTATAATTCTCAATTTGAGACAGTGGAGATAATGATAAATCAAGAGAAGACTCACCATTGGGAAGAATATGATAGTAATCATCTCGTTTTTCTTTGGGGTATATTAGGTCAACCAAGGATAATTCTCTGGACATATGATATCTATCATAACCTAGACGCATGGCCTCCCATGTACGAAGGTTTCCTTGAGCACTTCCCAAAGATTTTAGTTTCTAAAACAGTTTTTGACTATACCTTTATGTAAGGTGTCACTGTGAGGTGCTATGATTGAAGCACCATGAGGGTCACATTTGGTATATATTTGTATCCAAACTCACAGTATATGTGTTGTTGTATTTTGCACGATAATTGTTGTAATAAAATTGTAGTTGTTTTCTGTACCATGTATTTGGCGACTCAGAATGGGTTGGATTGAATGGACCTATTTTGGGGTCGTTACATTTGGTATCAGAGCTTAGGGATATGATCTCTGGCGGAGATCGGGGAATAGAACTAGGAGGGGAGAGATGAGTAAATCCTTCGCTAGTGTGTCCTACCTAAGCTTAAATTGTTGGTTGGTCATAATATCGGGATATTATGTGATATGTTAATTTGTTCAATTAACCTTTGTTTTGAAGCTGTATTATAGAATGATATCTGAAATACAGGAGATGAGGAATGGAGAAATCATGATGACAGGGAAGATGGAATCTGAAATGAAATCAAGGTATTCTCAACTCTTGAAATACCAGGTACGTAAATTTCGGGGACGAAATTTCATAAGGAGGGGAGATTGTAAGACCCCGAATTTTATGAAATAAAAGTATTCAATTTTTCTATTCAGTAAATGGTTAAATTGATAAAAGGTTAAAGTTAAGGGTGATATATGATTTTTTTCAAAATACGCAAGTGGCTATAAATACTTATTGTTGTCGGAGAATATTCGTTTGGTCGTGGAATATTCTTTCTGTCGGGGAATATTCGTACGACGGCGCAACCATTTGTAGGCCCCATAACAGAATAACTGTCGGATAAAGAAAACGACAAAATTAAGTTTTTATAAATAACGGCGTAATCGTTACCGTTAACACTGTTGGAATACATGGTGGTTAAAATACAGTAATACGCGTTGTTGCACAGTAGCACACGGTATTACACAGTATTTTTGAATTATTGATTCTTACGTAAGAAGGCACTACTCAATAATTGTTACAGTAATTACTGTTCAATATTTTATTTTATTGATTCAATAATTGCTGCGTTGATATTTTATATTATTGTTGTTTCAATAATTATCACTGCACAATATTTCTCATTATCAGATCAATAATTCGTGTTATTTGAATAATATTATTAGATAGCATTATTGGCAATGTCTAGAAAGTTCTGTCAAGGAGAGGTTTTGTAAGACCCCAAAAAATTTTTAAATAAAAAGGAATTTCCTTTATTTATTATTTTTAAATAGTAAGGATGAATTTGATTAATGTGGTTAGTTATGGGAAAAATGCGCAAATATTTTAAATAAGCAGGTGGTTATAAAATATTCATTGTTGTCGGGGAATATTCGTTTGGTCGTGGAATATTCATTGTTGTCGGGGAATATTCGTTTGGTCGTGGAATATTCTTGCTGTCGGGGAATATTTTTACGACGACGCAGTCTTTTGTGGGCCCCATAACGGAAAACGATTGGATGAAGAAAACGACAAATATAAGTTGTTTATAAATAACGGCGTAGTTGTTACCGTTAATACTGTTGGAATACCCGGTGGTTAAAACACAGTAATACACGGTATTGCACCAATTATTGACTCTTACGTAAGAAGACACTACTCAATAATGGTTACGGTAATTACTGTTCAGTATTTTATGTTATTGATTCAATAATTGCTGCATTGATATTTTATATTACTGTTGTTTCAATAATTGTCACTACACAGTATTTTTCATTATCGAAGCAATAATTCATATTATCTGAATAATATTATTAGATAATATTATTGGCAATGTCTAGAAAGTTCTGTCTAAGGAGAGGTTTGGTCACCTAATTACGCGCCAGTAAGAAGAAATTCTTATTGGAAAGCCCCCTCTTTCCTAGGAACGGCCTGGTTGCCAGTACTGTGATTCTGTAATATTATTTGTGAATAATTAATTATTGATTCATACGATGAGGAAAATATTAATTTTATGTGGATATAGATGGAGAAAATTTTTATAGTGACAATTGTTGAAAATTGATATTTTAACTTTTTCTGATAAAATAATTCAATTAAATATATTATTTTAATAATATATTAACGATGATATTTTTATAATGAATGTGGGATATATGAGTATATGAGGAGGAAGAGTATTTTTGTGGCATTAAATATTTAACACATATTTTGTGTGTCGGTAGACCTATTTCTTGACTGAAAATTTGATTATAGCCTGTAAAATCGCCTGTTTGTGGATTTCGGTTAATTTCTATTTGGAATTTGGAAAAACTTTCTTCTGCAAAGTTGTAGAGAATTGAATTTCCTATAAAAACTCGCGAGATTCGAATTTTCTGGAAAAAAGGGCTATTTATTATGAATTATTAAAGTTCCGAAGCTCCGAAATAATTGATTTTTGGAAGTTTTAATTATTTTAAATAATAAAAACGTTTTTTATTTATTTTTCTAGAAGGGAGCATGTGTTCAATGGCTGAAAATCAGATTCAAGGGTTGGCTTAGATGATTATATATATATATTAATATTATATTAAATTTTCTACTTTGGTGTTCTAAGCAATTTCCTATAAATAGGTGCTTAGGTTAGAATTGAAAATCACACCAGAAACTGAAATTTTCTCTCTCTATAATATCGAGCGTATTCTTGTGAGTATTTTGAGTATACTTTGAGTATTGCTATATGGTGCAAGTCATAGCCTATATCCGGTGTTTCAACTAGAAGTGTTGTCTTTTGAGGTAAAGGATGTTATTTTCTTCTCAAATGATATTATTTCTTTAATATCATTATGCTGAAATGTTGGTTGGAACTTTTTATCAAATTTGAAACTTTTTCATGCCGGGGTTACTATTCATGAGTTACTATTCACGAGTTACTATTCACGAGTTACTATTCATGAGTTACTATTCACGAGTACTATTCACGAAGTGTGATGATGTTTTTTTGTGAAAATTCTATCTTTTGGTGTCGGAGTTACTATTCACGTATACGACACTATTCACGTATACGGCACTATTCACGAATACGACACTATTCACCGAAAAAATGAAATTTCTTCTTTTTGTCCAAAATATCTATTCTGGATACTAGCTTTGATTGGATCTATGTTTTGATCATTCTTGAATTTTACTTCAGTATGATTATTTATGAAGTATTTTTGAACTCAGATTGTTTAAAGTACGAATCCTTAATACTTGTTATTTTGTTTCACTGGATTCGTTTCCTTTAAAATATTTTTCATCATCCTCAGTCCTAAATGATGGTGTTACTGAATATCTTTGGCCTGTAGTGCAAAGATGGTTGATTTTGTTATGAATATCTTTGGCCCGTAGTGCAAAGATGTACAGGTGTTGAGATGAACATGAACAATTGATGAATATCTTTGGCCTGTAGTGCAAAGATGAACAGGTGTTTAGATGAACATGACCAACTGATGAATATCTTTGGCCTGTAGTGCAAAGATGAATATTTGATTTGATTTGAGATATATATTGATTGATGTTACAGGGATAAAATATTGATGATGGACTTTTAAATTCATAGATGTTAGTAGATTTTATTCTCTACTTAACTCTTCTAATGAATTGTTGTTTCCGCTGCAGTTGTTGATCTAAAACTTGTTGTCTATTGTATTCTATCAGATTTTTCCCTGTTGAAGACTAAGGATAATTTGTTGTACATTATCTTAGTCATAATATTCTTTACTGGGCTAGTTGAGCTAACCCTATTCCTTGTTGTTCCATTTTTCTTCTCAGGAGGCGAGAATGTAGCGAGTACTAGTCGGGGTATGGAATGAAGGTTCTAGAGAGAGTTGTTTAGTAGTCCTCACCATTTTTTGTAAAATTATGTATCAATAATTATGATGGGGATTTATTTGCATATGGATATTGCCTAGATGACAATGTTTGTATTCAAACTCACAGCTTATGGGTTGTAAAAGTTGTAGTTGTTTCTGTACCATGTATTTGACAACTCAGAATGGGTTGGGTGGAATGGACCTATTTTGGGGGTGTCACAGGTTTGGTCATCTAATTGCGCGCCAGTAAGGAGAAATTCTTATTGAAAAGCCCCCTCTATCCTGGGAACGGCCTGGTTGTCAGTACTGTGATTCTGTAATATTATTTTTGAATAATTAATTATTGATTATTATGATAAAGAAAATATTTATTTTATGTGGATATAGATGGAGGAAATTTTTAATGTGATAATTGTTGAAAATTAATATTTTATCTTTTTTCTGATAAAATAATTCATTTAAATATATTATTTTTATAATATATTAACGGTGATATTTTTACAATGAATGTGGGATATATGAGTATATGAGGAGGAAGAGTATTTTTGTGGCATTAAATGTTTAAAGCATGTTTTATGTGTCGGTGGACCTCATTTCTTGACTGAAATTTAATTATAGACTGTAAAATCGTTCGTTTGTGGTTTTCGGTCAATTTCTGTTTGGAATTTGGAAAAACTTCCTTCTGCAAAGTTGTAGAGAATTGAATTTCCTATAAAAACCCGCGAGATTCGAATTTTCTGACAAAAGGGCTATTTATTGTGAATTATTGAAGTTCCGGAGTTCCGAAATAATTAATTTTTGGAAATTTTAATTATTTTATTTAAGAAAAACGTTTTTGTGGTTGTTGGCACATGGGTGGCTGATGTTTTTGACCAAAGATGGCTTTCAAAATTGGTTGGTGAAGGTTGGTGTGGAATAAGAAAAGAAAATAATATTTTATTATTTTAGTCTCCTTTGGCGTTCTAGCATTTTTCTATAAATAGAGGGCTAAGTTAGAATTGAAAATCACACCAGAAACATAAGCTTTCTCTCTACTTCTCTCTCTATATATCAAGAGTGTTCTTGTGAGTATACTTTGAATGTTGCTATACGGTGAAAGGTTTCTTCGGCTTTTCATCCGATATTCCAGTCAGAGGTACTGTCTTTCGAGGTAAGGGATAGTAAGGGATGTTATTTTCTTCTCAAATGATATTATTTCTTCAATATTATGATGATGAAATATTGGTTGGAACTTTTTATCAAATTTGGAACTTTTTATGTCGGGGTTACTATTCATGAGTTACTATTCACGAGTTACTATTCACGAGTACTATTCACGAAACGTGATGATGTTTTTGTGAAATTTCTATCTTTTGGGTGTCGGGGCTACTATTCACATATATGATACTATTCACGTATACGGCACTATTTACGAATACGACACTATTCACCGAAAAATAAAATTTCTTCTTTTTGTCCAAAATATCTATTCTGGATACTAGTTTTGATTGTATCCATGTTTTGATCATTCTTGAATTTTACTTCAGTATGATTATTTATGAAGTATTTTTGAACTCGGATTGCTTAAAGTACGAATCCTTAATACTTGTTATTTTGTTTCACTGGATTCGTTTCCTTTAAAATATTTTCCATCATCCTCAGTCTTAAAAGATGGTTGATTTTATTATGAATATCTTTGGCCCGTAGTGCGAAGATGAACAGGTGTTTAGATGAATATGACCAACTAATGAATATCTTTGGCCTATAGTGCAAAGATGAATTATTGATGAATATCTTTGGCCTGTAGTGCAAAGATGAATTATTGATGAATATCTTTGGCCCGTAGTGCAAAGATGACATGTTGTTGAATATCTTTGGCTAGTAGTGCAAAGATGAACATGTGTTGAGATGAACATGACTAACTGGTGATACAAATGAATATCTTTGGCCGTAGTGCAAAGATGAAATTATTAGTATGATTATGAACAGGAAATGTGATTTGGTGTAACCATGATCTTTGATGTTTCAGGTAAAGATAGGTGATGAAAATTATCTTCGTCCTGGATGTGAAGAGGAATTTAGAACTACAATTATGATTATGAGTTATTCATATGATTGTGGACCAGAATTGTTGATTGATGTTACAGGGATAAAACATTGTTGGTGGATTTTTAACATGGAGAATATAATAGACTTTATAGTCTATTTAACTCTTCTAATGGATTGCTCGTTCCGCTGCAACTATGGTTGAAATTTTTATCATCTACCATATGTTCTAAATCTCTGATTTATTATTGATGAAGGCTATTGATAATTTAATTATCTTTAGTCATGATATTCTTTACTGAGCTAGTTGTGCTCATCCTTTTGCTTCACAATTCCTTTCAGGTAATAAGAGTATAGCTGGGTCGAGCGGGGGTAACAGTGGAATAGGACGGTGGTCATCATTTAGTTGTTATAATTGGTGAATCAACTAGGGTGAGGCGAACCCAACGTTGGAAGGGTGTTTTGTCACTATCATACAAGATGTCTAATGACATATAACCTCGTGTCATCATAAGACATGGTTGTGCTCATCCACTTGCTGAGTATATATATGAGCACTTCCTATATAATCTTGGTGTTTGTTTGGAGTATAATTCTCAATTTGAGACAGTGGAGATAATGATAAATCAAGAGAAGACTCACCATTGGGAAGAATATGATAGTAATCATCTCGTTTTTTTTTGGGGTATATTAGGTCAACCAAGGATAATTCTCTAGACATATGATATCTATCATAACCTAGACGCATGGCCTCCCATGTACGAATGTTTCCTTGAGCACTTCCCAAAGATTTTAGTTTCTAAAACAGTTTTTGACTATACCTTTATGTAAGGTGTCACTGTGAGGTGCTATGGTTGAAGCACAATGAGGGTCACATTTGGTATATATTTGTATCCAAACTCACAGTATATGTGTTGTTGTATTTTGCACGACAATTGTTGTAATAAAATTGTAGTTATTTTCTGTACCATGTATTTGGCGACTCAGAATGGGTTGGATTGAATGGACCTATTTTGGGGTCGTTACATAAAATATATTTGTACATTCATCTTACAATAGAAATAATCAGTATATTATATTGATATTTATTACCAATTAAACTATAATAGTTGTATGAAGGTAACAAATGTAGCCAATAAGTAACCATCATAATAAAACAAATCAATATAAAACACCGTAATATTATATACTAATAATCATAACAATATTATACAGTAACCAAATCCAACATTATACAGTAACCAAATCCAATTTATTTTAGATGGGTAACCAAATTTACAAAAAAATATTTCAGAATAGTTACCAATTGTTCAATGTATATGTTTACTTTATATTGATAACTCATGATGGAATCAAAAATTAAAATATTAATCAACATCAATTTTGGTTACTATACACCATCAAAAATGTTACCAACCATGTGGTTAATGGTTACTAACAGTAAACAATTATATATTTCTGTAAACAATTAAATTTTTTGCATTGGTTACTGTCAGTCTCCATTGTCTAACAACTGAATAAACATTGTAAAGTAACCAAATCAATATTAGATAGTAATCAAATTGCATAATATTAGTAAACAGAACATAAATCAAATTTTTACATGCAAATTTGAAGGCCTAAATGATGGAATTTGACCAAAAAACCATGCAGTTCACCAGCAAAGCTTGTGATTTTTGATCGTTGACCCGTTTCCAATGAAATTAGGCTCCGAAAACTCCAAAATCCGACACTCCAAACTTGATAGAAATTACCAAATTGTCACTTGATCAAATCTTTTCATAACTATAAAAAACATCAGTACAAGTGTACATTAATATTATTCAGCAACCAAATAAATATTATACAGTAACAAATTAAATAGTATAGAGTAATCAATTTATATGTATTTAGTAACCAGAATATAAAACATATTTTTAAATGCATTTTGCATTGTCAATCATACAACTGTATAATACTCAACAACATTTCAATCAAATTTCAGATTATATGCGATATTCCACCGACCAATATATCAGATGAAGCAACCTTTTAGTATGTTTTTGGTTACTGTTAGCGTATGGTCTGTAAAGTAACCAACTTAATGTCAGACAGTAACCAAACTACATAATGTTAGTAACCAGAACATGAACTGGGGTAATAATATGCAGTAACCATTGCAATTTTACACAGTAACCAAGTCAACATTATATACTAACCAAATCTAGATTAGACAGTAACCAACAATTGCAGGAAGGTAACCAATGTATTTAATAAGTAATCATTAATATAAAAATATCAGTAGAATAAACTTTAAAATTATAAAGCAAGCATATAAACATTATACAACAACCAAATCAATAGTAAACAATAACCAATTTATATGTATTTAGTAACCAGAGTATAAAACATATTTTAAAATGCATTTTACATTCAACATTATACATTAATCATGACACCATTATACAGTAACCAAATCCATTTTAGATTGTAACCAACACATATTTATTTAGTAACCACAAGATAAATACATTTTGTATTGCATTTTTATAGTAAAAAATAACCAGTATAATTTGTTTGTTACCAACTAAAGACAAGCTTTTCTAAGAATGTAACTAATGTTGATAACAAGTAACCATTAATATAAAAAACATAAATAGAAGTGTACATTAATATGCTTCAGCAACCAATATTACAGTAACCAATTAATCTTTGCAGTAATTAAGTTTGCATTAGTCAGTAACCAAGTCAGAATTAGTCAGTAACCAAGTCAGCATTAGTCACTAAATAATTTTACAGAGTAACCAAGTCAGCACTATAATTTTACACAGTAACCAAGTCAGCATTAGTCAGTAACCATTATAGTTTTATACAGTAAGCAAGTCAACATTAGTCAGTAACCAAAATAATGTTACATAGTAACCAAGTCAGCATTAGTCAGTAACCAATTCAACATTAATTAGTAATATTGTGTAGTAACCAAGACAACATTAGACAGTAACTAAGACAACAATAGACAGTTTAATGTTACACAGTAACCAAGACAGAATAGTCAGTAACCAAGACAGCATTAGACAGTAACCAATTTTTATAACCTTAGTAACCAGAGTATAAAACGTTTTTTCAAATACATTTTGCAATCAAAACATTCATTATTCTTACTGTGTGACCATTTTAAGTGCAAAAAACTTAAGAAAGGTAACCAATATAATAATTCGTAGTAACCATAGGTAACTATATGATTATAATTTTAAAATCACATACATCAATATTTTGTATCGAAGGTGATGTTGATCTTGTATTCAACAATCACTGCAGTATTTGGTTACTGAACTTGAAGGCGTTGTTGATTTTGTATGCTATTTTCGATCTTAGAGATGCGTCACGACAAAAAGCTTCGTCTTCTCCGATTACGAGTTTAGTCGCGACAGGAGGCTTCGTCTTCTTCGATATCAAAGTTGTGTCGCGACAGAAGATCTTGTCTTCTCCGATTGATTTGGCGTTGATCTGTCTTCTCCGATTGATTTTGTCTTTTCCGGTTGATTTTCTCAATTGCTTGAATTTAGGTGAGGTTGGTTACAAATATGAAAGGAAAATAACTGACGTGTGGGAGTTAATGATACGTGATTTTAGGAATTGTAATAAATTGGGTTATTTTATTTTTGTAATTATGTTGTGTGTGTTTTATTTTTGTAAATACTTTCTAATTGTTGTATATTAGTGTTAAGGACCCTTTTCTTTTAGTCCGTCTTTGGTCCGCGCCTTTGGTACGTTTTTGAAAGAAACCGTATATATATATATATATATATATATATATATATATATATATATATATATATATATATATATATATATATATATATATGAGCTATATGTATATACACAACTGTGTATTACACAGTAGAATTATGACGACAGATTTTTTAGGCTATGGCGACGGATGATCGCCATAGTCTAAAATAACTATGACGACGGGTGAAACTGTCGTTATAGTCCAAAAAATCGTCGCTATAGTCAACTGTGTAATACGTTGTATACATACATTTTTCTCTTATATATTATATATATATGTTGTTTGATTTGGTTGACTTTTGAATCTAATGTGACTTCATTCTTCCTCTTCTAGTGACAAAATATTTTAAGACAAAAATTCCCAATTACTTCTATTTGCAGCAAAATCAAACAAAAGTTCCAATACAAGTCAAGTCAAGCAATACTTCTAAATGATAACAAACAAAAAACTAGTACATATAAATACACCTTTCTTTACTTAGTTTCACCACAACAATTCCCAAGCCAAAATATGGGAAATATTAAATTTTCTCTCCTCTCTACAATAGCCATTCTATCCATACTATGCTATTCTCTCAACCCAATCTCAGCCGTTGGATCACCAATCAGCATATGGCCCAAACCAATAACCTTCTCATGGCCCAACCCACAGGCAATCCCACTCTCCCCAGCCTTCACCATCACTTACCCAGACCACGTATTCCTAACGCCCGCCGTCAGACGTTACGTCCGTCAAATCCTCAAAGAACACCACCGCCCACTAATCAACCCCGCCGTCAATCTCACGTCACCCTTTCCGTTAAAATCCCTCAAAATCACCGTCACCGACCTCTCCGCCCCGCTCCTGCACGGCGTTTCGGAATGGTACAACCTCACCATCCCCGCCGCCGGCATCTCAGCCCACTTGGAGGCGGAGACACCGTGGGGCGCCATGAGAGGGCTGGAGAGCTTTTCCCAGCTGGTGTGGGGAAATCCGGCCCTTGTAGCGTCCGGGTTGTTCGTTTTGGACTCCCCGTTGTTCCAACACAGGGGGGTTTTGCTGGATACTTCGAGAAATTTTTTTGGGGTTGAGGATTTGTTGAGGTTAATTAAGGGTATGAGTATGAATAAGCTGAATGTGTTTCATTGGCATATAACGGATTCGCATTCTTTCCCGTTGGTGATTCCGTCGGAGCCGGATTTGTCGGCGAAGGGATCGTATGGACCCGGAATGGAGTATACGCCGGAGGATGTGAAGAGGGTGGTGGAATTTGGGTTTGAACATGGGGTCAGGGTTTTACCGGAGATTGACATGCCAGGTGAATTTTTTTTTAGCTCTGCTCTTATTAGCTAGTTCATGATGTTCTATTTTGTAGTGTTATTATTCCTCTTAAAGAAAACTCATTTTGTAAGGCATTGGACACTTGTACACTTGTTTCGGTGATACTACGAATTTTTAGCGACACTTAGCTCTGACTACAATATTATCTTAGATTTAATGTGGGTTTAGTTTAGGTCGACAAATTCAAGGATTCAGAGGATTAGATTGGATTCAGAAGGTTTAGAGTAATTTTCTAGGTAGAAATGAAGCCTAAATTTCACTGGTTCCTATGGAGTTTGGCCCTGTTCTCGAATTTATTTTATTCAAATTTTGTCCATTTCGAGTTAAATTTTGTTTCTTGAAATGCTAACAATGAGTTGGTTGGACAGCCATAAGAAGGGACTTGATCAAATTCACACCAACTAATAGTTAGTCGCCTGGTTCAGAAGTTTTGCGAAAACAGGCAGTTAAGAATCTGTTAAGGCTTCTTTCCGATAAAAAGTGATACGATTACTAGTTAAAGATGGAGACTTAATAGTGAAAGTTCCAAAACTTGTTTCAATTGACAAGCTATCTCTAAATTACTGTTTATTTAACTTAAAAGTCTGCCAAGTATATGTTTTAATATTAGTCCTATTACAATATGTCAGTATCACATTACTTTCCCTCTATAAGTTATATTGGACTTTATATATCTGGCCTGCCCTGATATCGCAGGCCATAATTTTCAGCATTGCTTTGGTAACATGAGGACACCATCAATTATACCCCCTCCCCTAAAATAAATAAATGAATATTTTCTTCGCAAATTTAATACTCCCTCCGTCCCAAATTAACTGCTCAGTTTTGACTTTTTAAAGTCAAATTGACCATTTTTAAAACTAATCTTTTTACTATTTTTTCTAAAATATAGGTAAAGAGATTATAACCAAAAGAAAGTATATACAATTTATTACTAATCCTAATTTTTATAATTTTAGAAATATATTTATATATGTTTAATTATTAATTCTAAAAATAGTCAATTTGACTTAAAAAGGTCAAAATTGAGCAGTTAATTTGGGACGGAGGGAGTATGTTATATCAGAATCACGGATGGAGCTTAACTTGCAGAGGGGAGAAATATTGAAGATCTTAAGTAGCACGTGAGTCGGTGTCTGTGTCTGCAATCATTTTGCGTGGTTATCTTTTTCCCCTTGATTATAATTTAAGGCTGATTTTGTCTTATAAATGATAAAGGACATCACGTCCATGATTGAAAATCTTCTCAATGATGAGTATCAAACAGTTTTTTATCGGGTATCCAAAAGAAACTGCAAGACAGACAATGATTGATTGCCCAAGTTCATTGTAATTTAGAGATGTAAATTATTTTTGCTGAATTTTAAATATTGAATGTTACAGCTTCAAAAAAGGATTAATGTGGTTGGTTATAATAAGCAATCTCATTAAAAGCTTTGAACAGAGTATGATTCAAAAAATTAGCAAGCATGAAACTTGAACTAAAATTTACCTTTATGTCTTACAAGCTTTATAAAAGCCTATATGAAGCAAAGTTGCCGTAATAGATTGGGTTTTCGTGTAATGGTTCACACTTTGCAGTAGTTTTACACAATTATTTTGTTTGTTTATTATTGCAGGTCATACAGGATCCTGGGCTGAAGCTTACCCTGAAATTGTCACTTGCGCTAACATGTTTTGGTGGCCTGCTGGATCTGAATGGGCTGATCGCCTTGCATCTGAACCTGGAACTGGTCAACTCAACCCCTTAAACCCCAAGACATATGAGGTCCTGAAAAATGTCATTAATGATGTTACAACGATGTTTCCTGAACCGTTCTTCCATGCTGGAGCTGATGAGGTAATTCCAGGTTGTTGGAAAGTTGATCCAACTATTCAAACCTTCCTCGTAAACAATGGAACCATAAGTCAAGTCCTCGAGATTTTTGTCAACACAACGTACCCTTACATTGCCTCCCAAAATCGTACTGTGGTCTACTGGGAGGATGTTATGCTGGATGGTGAAATCAAGGTGGATCCCTCCGTTCTTCCTCAAGAAACTACCATTTTGCAGACATGGAACAATGGTCCAAATAACACCAAACGGATAGTTGCTGCAGGGTACCGGGCCATCGTGTCATCGTCAGACTTTTATTACTTGGATTGCGGGCATGGCGGTTTCGTTGGAAATGACAGTCAATATGCTCAAAATCCGGGAACTGCCCAGGGTAATGGCGGGTCATGGTGTGCACCCTTCAAAACATGGCAGACAATATACAACTATGATATAACCTATGGGTTGAGTGAGGAAGAAGCGAAATTGGTATTAGGAGGGGAGGTGGCATTGTGGACAGAACAAGCCGATCCGACTGTGCTTGACTCACGGACTTGGCCTAGAGCTTCGGCAATGGCAGAAGCACTATGGTCGGGTAACAAGGATGAGTCGGGAATGAAGAGGTATGCAGAAGCAACAGATAGGTTGACTGAATGGCGCTATAGAATGGTAAACAGGGGAATTGGAGCTGAACCACTTCAGCCACTTTGGTGTATCAGAAACCCAGGGACGTGTAATACAGTTCAAGCTGTCTAGCTGCACTTTTTGATTTTGTATGAGCAATTTGTTTAGTTTTATTTGTTTCCGAATCAGAAATATGTTGAAATGTAATTGTACAAAGCACTCCTATACTACTACAGGCACTCGCGAGTCGCAAGACGGAAAAAAAATTGAAATGAAATTTCCTCGAAATGAGGTTGATATTTCATATTTGTGCCTGTAACAGATTTGGAATGCAAAAATCATCAACCATTTAATATTATCAACCAGACTCATGCTAAGTTTAGATAGTGTTAACGCCAATATCCTTTGCCACGTCCCAATCACGTAAGACGTTCTGATCCTGCACAGTAAACACGATAAACACCACAAGCTTGACGGCGGTTCCGTCGGGGGATAGCTCAGGCGTGAGAATTAGTATGTGTTTACAAGGTTAACAATGGAGGAATATAATGTCTAGTGTATTGAGAGACATGATAATGCTTGATTGTGTGAATGGGTGAGAGAATATGAATATATTTGAAAGGTATAAGATCGTACCTGTTGGAGAAAGCTTCTTTGCCAAGATATACCGTCCCTGCCTGAATTACCGTGCCAACCACTACTGTCTGACACCTCCCTGACCTGATGGGTTCTGACGACTGCATAAGGTTTATCTACTGCTTTTGGTCACTGTTTTATCCCGCCGGCCGACTATGATCCCATCCACATTAATGCATGGCAGGAACTTTGGTCAACTATAATGCTTTTTCATCATCACAAGTCAAAGATAATAGATATTAAAATATCCGATGGGTCAACCCACTGATTTGGTCCGATACTATAAGGACTTAACAAAGATAATAAAGTGACTAGGCCCAATAATGTCAACACCTAAAAGTGAAGACCCAATGGACTAACTGAATAAATAAGCCCAATCCATTCGGCCCAATAGGAGAAATATCATGACCCAACATTGCCCCCTAGTTTTTTATTAAACAGAATGTTTAATGGAAAAATATATGTGGTTCAAGATAAGTTAATAAAGGCTCATGCTAGGAGATAATTAAAGTGTATGAGTGAAATGAAGAATAAAAGGAAGCCCAACCCGGGAAGGCCCAATTTAATAGATACATGAACCCGGAACCGGACCTTTACTATTCAAATTAGGAATCATTACTATCATTTAATGAACCGGCCTTTGGGTAACGTGTAACCGCCAGTACAAAAGGCAACTTTATCAATTTTGACAACTTTACCTGTTCATTTGAAATTTGAGCGCCTCCTAAACTTTCTGCTCCTCTGCACTTCCTCTCTTCCTCTGTGAATCACCGACAATGGCTTCCCAAGACTCTGAACAAAGTTCTCCTATACTGGTAATCCCCCTTACCACTGTTCCACCGGGCTCTGTTAATGCTCGAGGAGGGTCGTCCCACTCGGACCCAAAGGGGAAGAAATCTGATAAAAACCCTCTCCCAAAGAATCCCATAACTCCCTTCGAATACTACAGGAGCACTGAGTGATTCTCGCATGCAAATACTACCTCCAAAATGACTGAGGCTGAACTACAGAAGATACGATCCAGGTACCATATTCCGGATACCCACGCGGTTAGGGTTCCTCGATCCGAAGAAAAAATGTACCAACGGCCAGAAGGCTGGACGGCCGTTCCGGTGACATTGCTGGAAAAAGGAGTTCGTTTTCCTTTGCATATTTTCATAGTGACCTTATTGGGATTTTTGGGGATAGGGTTCGCCCAACTGGTGCCGAACTCGTACATTCATATTTTAGCCTTCGTGGCATTCTGTCACGAATTAGGCGTGGAGCCCTCTCTGGATTTCTTCTTTACTATTTATAAGATAATTCAATCTAGAGAGAAGGGGTTCAAGGCCCTCAGCAAACAAACCCCAAAATCTGGTGAAAAATTCGAGAGGCGTTCGCTGGTAAACACCCCTTCTAGCAACAGGGGATGGCACGAGAAGTGGTTCTATGTCAAGGGTCCTGAAATATCTTCCCTCCCTGATTGGGCTACTGATGAGAAGATCTCTGCTGACTTCGGAGACATTTCCGAAGAAAGGGAAGCTGAAATGATGGAGTTTTTTGATAATTTCCCCAATAAGGAGTGGAAATATGGACTTCTCTCAAAACAATCATGGTTATATGACCATAAATGTAAGTATAGGATCATTTTATAGGTATACGAATTTTTTGAAAATGCTTTTATAATATTGATTCTAACAGAGTTGTTTTGGTTATGCAGTATCTTTGATCAAACCAAGCTCTTTAGAAATAAAAGAGCTCGAAGATTTTTTGTCTGGGAGGCCTTCAGAAAATGTTGAAACACTGGCAGCAGAAGATAATCCCGAAGCCGAACCAGTCCTAGAAATACATACAGACGAGTTCAGAACTGACGAACCTGAAGCTGATGAGGCTCCAATTCCTGAAGAGAATATCCATCCTCGCTAGAAGAGGAGGGCAGTCAGAAAACCCCGATCAACACCCATTCCAACCCCTTCTGAAGCCACCGCAGCAGATGAGCCAACAACCAAATCCGTATCTCGAAGAGGCGGCTTGTTAGATCGCCCTGATCGAAGAGACGTCCTTCGAATGAAAAAATTAAAGAGTAAGATAACACCTCTAACGGCCGAAGATCTTAGGGTGCCTCCCTCTTCCACCATCCCTCCCTTCGTACCGCCTGTAGAAATACAGATGACCGAAGACGGTGATCAGGATGAAGTCCTCCCAACCTTATCCAGGAAGAGGAAAAGAACGCCTGACAGTCACCCGAGTTCAGTATCTGCCGTTCCCGTCCAAATACCCAGTCCGGGTAAATCTACAACTCCTGAAATCATATACGCTGATCCTGAACCTAGCCCTGCTGATCGAACAGTTCTTTCTCCAGAAAGGCCAAGATCCTCACCAAAACAACCCGGTCCTTCAGGTCAAAGTTATCACGCTGAAGCCATAGGGTCTCCGACTCTGTGGCCTAAGTTTAATGCTAACTTTCCTTTCGACCTCTTCGGAGCCTTTGTGAGGAATTCGGACGATCATCGGTTCAGTGACCACACGGATGGAAATTTACTCGATGAGGGAATGAGTTAACTAGCCAAGGTAAATGGTCGTTTCTGCATTTCTTTATATTTATTAATTGGATATCTAGACACTGACTTGAGTGATGTTTGCATATATACAGGCTAATGCTGTCTTCGGACGTTTACGTCCAAGGCACATAAATGGAGAGGCCGAGGAAGATTTCATGCGACAGGAAATCAGCATGCTGAGATCAACCTTGGCCCGAGAAAGGGAAGACAAAGAAAATGCTCTCTATGCCAACGATGGCCTTCAACGAAATCTTGACAGGGCCAACATGGACCTCAAGACTTCGGACGATGAGCTAAGGGCCACAAGAGATAACTTAGCCACTTTGGAGGCCAGCCAACATACCTTAACCGAGATGAACACCGGTCTGGTTGAAGAAAATCTACTGCTGAAGGCCAAAAATGAAGAATTTTCCTCAGCCAACCGAAGTCTGGCTATACAACTTGGCGAAGCTCAATCAAAGGCCAAAGATGAAGAGCGAAAACATAAGCATAAACGTCACAGGCTTCGTCAAAAAATAAAGGATCTGGAAGGAAGAGGCCCACTTTTAACTGAAGAGTTGAAAAAGCAGATCCAGGAGGAATACATGGATTCAGACGAGCTCAATGTGGACATCATGAAGGTTTATGCAGAAGGCTATGAAGACTGCCGAGAACGAGGCAAAGAAAAGCTGTCTGCTGCCCAACTGGATCTTGCCTTACTCAATTCTGACGGCGAAGGCGGTGCTTAAATGCCTTCCTTGTCCGGACTTATGTTTATGTTTAAATTATTTGTCTTTTGAAATATGTATGAAATTTTATATATTGACATTGTGAATGTTTTTCATTAGTGTAATTAAATTACGAGTAAATAGATCAGACAAATGATGATAGATCTGTGATTTCCTAAGTTTGTTTTCAGTTAGTTCCTTTTTATCAATTCAATGTCAGTAAAAATGAACCCATGCAGTGAATCAGTTAAGACGTATAACAGTTAATGTATGAGACAAGATGAATTAAATCTTATGGAAAAAATTTAATTTAACCGAACTGAATGAACTAAACTCAATCACTTAAACAAAATAAGGTAATATATACTTATTGGTTCCGAAGTGTGAGATCGTCGTTTGTTCACCAGTCGGAGTGAAACATAAGGATCAAGATATAAGGATCAAGATATAAGGACCAAGATTTAAGGATCAAGATATAAGGACCAAGATTTAAGGATCAAGATATAAGGACCAATTGTGACCATTGACTTACCACCCTAGTAAAATCAATATAGGATCCTTTGCCTACCACTCGGGGTAGACAAACAAGTAGGCTGCCATCGAATGGCCAGCTAGTCCTACCATACCTCCATACAACATAGTGACCATAGGACAAATAGGACCAGGATCAATAGTGACCATTCATTTGCCACCCTGGCCAAATGAATATAGGATCCTTTGCCTACCACTCGGGGTAGACAAACAAATAGGCTGCCATCGAATGGCCAGCGAGTCCTACCATACCTCCTTACAACACAGTGACCATAGGACAAATAGGACCAGGATCAATAGTGAAAAAATGACTTTTTATTGATAATGAACAATAATATACAGACTTCCGATGACTTGACTTGATCTCTATTGGAAGTATTTCCGAAGTCTGCCAGCATGCCAAGTATTTTTGATCTCAGAACCATCCAATGACCTCAATCGATAAGTGCCAGGTTTTAACATTTCAATCACCTCATATGGTCCTTCCCAGTTTGGCATTAACTTTCCAGTGTTTTGAGGTGTAGAAGCTTCGGCTTCTCTGAGGACGAAGTCTCCAACTTCGAATCTACAAAGCTTAACTCCTTTATTATAGTACTTAGCTACTCTTCGTTGATATGCAGCTAATTTAAGTAAGGCAACTCCTCTGACCTCTTCCAGAAGATCCAAATTATCCTTCAAACCTTCATCATTGTAGATCTCTTTGTACTGGCTTACCCGAAGACTAGGAGATCCAATTTCGACGGGGACTAAGGCATCAGTACCATAAGCTAGTCGAAAAGGTGAATCTCCCGTAGTAGTCCTCGGCGTAGTCCGGTAAGCCCATAGCACGCTGAGCAGTTCCTCTGGCCATCTTCCTTTAGCTTCATCCAGCCGGCGCTTGATCCCATTCAGCAGCGTCCTATTGGTCACTTCAACTTGCCCATTTGACTGAGGGTGAGCCACCGAAGTCTTCTTATGCTGAATTCCCAGCTCCTTCAAAAATGCCTCGAACTTTGATCCCACAAACTGGCGTCCGTTGTCCGATATCAAAACTCTGGGAATTCCGAAGCGAAACACTACGGACTCTTTTACGAACTTTAGACATTCTTGCTCCGTTATTAACCGAAGTGGCTTCGCTTCTACCCACTTGGTCATATAGTCAATGGCAACTATGACAAAGCTAACCTGCCCTTTAGCTTTAGGCAACGGACCCAATATATCTACCCCCCAGACAGCGAAGGGTATAGGAGATAAAATCGAGTATAACTCTTCAGGTGGCTGATGTGGGATCGGGCTGTTAAGTTGGCATTTTTCGCATTTTTTGACATACTCCGTTGCTTCTTTAAAAATCGTAGGCCAGTAGTAACCTTGTCGAAGTACTTTGTAAGCTAGAGACTTAGCAGCCATATGATCTCCGCAAATACCCTCATGAACTTCCCGAAGAGCATATTCCGCTTCGGACGGGACCAGGCATTTTAATAAAGGTGACGAAAAGGCCAATCGATATAAATCTCCATCAATAAGAACATAATTGGCGCTTTTATACTTGATCGTTTTTGCCAGCATTTGATCCGAAGGTAGGACGCCATCTGCCAAATACTCGATGTAGGGGGTCATCCAACAGTTAGATCGCTCGATACACATTACTGCTTGATGAAGAACACTCGGCTGCTGCAAAATCTCCAAGTAAACTGATCCATTGAAAACATCGATATCCGTAGCAGCCAATTTAGACAGTGCATCGGCGATAGTATTGTCATTTCGTTCTATGGCTTGAAATTCATAGGAAGCAAAATATTGAAGTCGATCTTTTAGCTCCGCCAAATATTTGATCATTCGAGTTCCACGAGCTTCATAATCTCCGGATAGCTGCTTGACGACCAACTGTGAGTCACTGTAAATAATGAGTTTCTGAACCTCTAGACTCTTGGCCAATCGAACACCTGCCAATACGGCTTCGTACTCAGCTTCGTTGTTTGTTGCTTTAAACCCGAATCTGATGGCTTGTTGAACTTTAAATCCGTCTGGGCTTGTTAAGATGACTCCGGCCCCACTAACAGTCAAAGTGGAAGAACCATCCACATATAGAGTCCAGGCACTCTGTCCTTGTTGAAGGACCGCCACTGCTCGATCAGAAGATTCAGATTCTGGCGATCCTACATCAGCTTCGGTGAACGTACATTCAACAATAAAATCGACTAAGGCCTGACCTTTGATAGCTGTACGGGGATGATATTCGATGAAAAACTGGGACAGCTCCCTAGTCCACGCCGCTAGCCTTCCGGAAACTTCGGGTCTTCCCAACACCTTCTTCAATGGCTGGTCCGTGTAGACGATCAGGAGTCGACCTTGAAAATATTGTCGAAGCTTTCTGCTGGCAATAATTAAAGCAAAGGCAAATTTCTCAATATTTGGATATCGGGTCTCAGCATCTCTCAAAACATGACTGACATAATAAACCGGGTGCTGTTTTCCACTGATCTCTCGAACTAACACCGCTCCTACCGCTAATGAACTTGCTGCAAGATATAGATATAAAGTTTCTGCTGGAACGGGTTTTACTAATAAAGGAGCAGAGGAAAGATATTCTTTTATGCCTTGGAAAGCATCTTCGCACTCCGAAGTCCATTGGAATGTCTTCGCATTTTTCGGCCCCTTCAACGTACTAAAGAAAGGAAGGCACCTTTCTGCAGACTTGGCGACGAATCTCCTCAAAGCTGCAATCCTACCAGTCAGACGTTGAACGTCCTTGAACGACTGAGGAGTCTTCATATCGAGAATGGCCTGGATCTTCTCCGGATTTGCCTCAATGCCCCTCTGACTGACCAAATAACCCAAAAACTTTCCTGCACTGAGGCCAAAAGTACATTTCGCCGGATTAAGCCTCAGTTGACGATGACGAACAGTTTGAAAGCACTCCTCTAGATCGTCCAAGTGTTTATGAACCTGCATGCTCTTTACGATCATATCATCGACGTAGACCTCCATATTCCTCCCCAGCTGCCTGTTGAAGATGAAGTTCATCATTCTTTGATAAGTGGCTCCGGCATTTATAAGACCAAAAGTCATCTTCTTATAGGCATACACCGAACGGTGTGTAATGAATGCCGTCTTCGGGATGTCCTCCTTAAGCATGGATATTTGATGATAACCTGAAAATGCATCCATAAAACTTAGTAAAGCATACCCCGAAGTAGCATCAATGAGTTGATCGATATGGGGCAGAGGATAAAAGTCTTTCGGGCAAGCTCTGTTGAGGTCTGTGTAGTCGATGCAAACCCGCCACTTTCCATTTTGCTTCTGCACCAAAACTACATTCGCCATCCACTCAGGATAATCAATCTCATAAACGAAATCAGCAGCTAACAACTTTGCAATTTCTTCATCAATAATCTTCTGTCGTTCAGGTGCAAAGATCCGCCTTTTTTGCCGAACTGGCTTCTTAGAAGGATCCACATTCAAACTATGCTCAGCAATTTTACGGCTCACCCCAGGCATATCCTTCGGCTCCTATGCGAAAATATCAGTATAACATTGTAAGAGCTCTATAAGGTTCGTCCGAAGAGGTTCTGGTAGCCCCGAACCAATTTTTACGGTTTTGTCTGTCTTTCCGACAATCAACTCGACCTCTTCCGTACTTCCTTCAGGAATAACCATTGGTTCCGAACGACTTTCAGTAAAGGGCTCAATCTCAATTGTCATAGTCTGTTTTTGCTTGTTGACTCCCACTCCAGAGGAAATGACGGCATTCCGGTAACAGCGACGAGCTAGATCCAAGTCCCCAGCCACTTCTCCAACTCCATGCGACGTGGGGAACTTGATCTTAAAATGAGGGATGGAGGTCACTGCTTGGAGAGCCGTCAAGGTAGGTCTTCTCAGGATAGCATTATAGGCTGAATCTACGTGCACAACATAGAATTTGCACATTATTTCTACCTGTTGAGGTGCTGTGCCGAAGATAACCGGAAGCTCAATTGTGCCCGCAACTTTAACCAGATCATTGCTGAATCCATATAAAGGAGCTTCCTGCCCGACTTCCATCTTCTGCCCATCGAGATGCATCCTTTGATAAGCATGGGCGTATAAAATATCCACCGAAGACCCATTATCTATCATCATACGCTTCATGTCTACCGAACCCACTTGTGCCGTGATCACCAAAGCCCCTTCATGAGGATCAATAGGTTCTGAAGGATAATCAGCATCAGTGAATGATATGACTGTTCCTGGAAATGGCCTATCAATTTTTGGGGGAGCATCCGTCACAGTCATGACCAAGTCCAAGTAAGCCCTTCTCTTCTTTCCTATCAACTTCCCCCCAGATCCACCAGTTATGACATCAACGACATGCCTGGGAGGCGGTACTGGAACCGTGGGAACCGTTTGGACAGTACGGTTAACATTTGATTGGTTATTCACGGCCACATACTGTACCAATAAGCCATCGTTAATCTTCCTTTCTACGAAATCTTTTAAATTACAACACTCGTTAGTATCATGGCCGGCAGCTTGATGATATCCACAATACTTACGAGGGTTACCCTGTCCTGTCCGATAATTATCACGGGGTGGTTCGAAGAAAGGTTGATTTCGAATCTGGTCTAGGATTATCGATCTATCAGTATTCAACTTAGTATAGATCTTATTCACCTTTGGGGCTACAACAGGGGGGCGACTGTTTTCTTGTTTCCAGGAACTATTATACTTCTTTGAACTACCTTCCGATCGGTCATTATACCCCCCTGTCCTCCTTTGATCAACTTCGACTTTGGGAGCTATTGTCTCTTTCAATTGATCTGAAGGAGGATGCTTCAGGCTGTTCATGGCTTCTTCCACAACAATATAGCCTTCTGCCTTGTCGAAGGCTTCGGCCAAGCTCTTCGGATGGTGGAACATCAATTTCTTCACCAACTTCTCAGATTTAACCAGATCCAACCCATTTTGGAACAATCCTACTGCCTGAAGATCATTAAGGTCGGATACCTGTCCGACTGCTTCTCGGAATCTCTTGACATATTGTCCCAAAGATTCACTGGTATACTGCCGGACCTGTGCTAGAGAACCCGTGGGCTTTCCTCTTCTTCGGTTACTTCCAAAACGGGCATGAAACTTATCACAAAGTTCGGTCCACGAGGATATTGAATCGGAAGGTAGAGTGCCTAACCACTGTCTGGCATCTTTCCTTAATGTTGTAACAAAAGTGTGGCACTTGGCGGCATCAGTAAAATCATAATAATCCATTAATCGATCGAATGCCTGACTATGGTCATAAGGATCTCCGGTCCCATCGTAACTTTCCATGCGAGGCAGTTTTTTAGTGATGTCTGCCTTTTCTCTGAGGATATCTTAGGAAAAAGGGGACGCCTTCTTTCCCGGAGCATCCTTCACCTGCTGGACCTCAGCTAATTGCTTTCGGAGCTCTCTCAACTCCTTCACCAGAAAATCAACACCTTCAGGTTGTGGAGAAACTTCCTTCTCAGGCTCAACATTCTGCCTTTGAGAAGATCGACCTACCCCCGTCGATCTTACTGCCCTAAGGGGACTTCTCGATCTACTCCTATATACAGTTCTGTTCTTATTGTGAGAATGGTCCTGTTGATAATCTCTTGCTCCAATCTCGGGCATGACCTCTCTCGATCTACTTCTTCGCCTATCATTGTCTCGATGCCGAGAACCAACGACCATCAATGCCTTTTTCGAGGCCACAGGGGTTCTGCTCCTCGACTTCCTCCTATTTCGGGAACGCTCTCTAGAAACATGTGCAGAATGTTCAGGCTCCTTGCCGTCTCGCCGTGGTTCCTCCTTATGCCTACTTCGCCTTTCGGACCGGACTTGGCTGGACGCTTCGTCCCTCAATTCTGCCACCCGAAGCATCTGCTCGGCTATATCCTCTCTCTGCTTCAATAGAACCTCCAAAACTTTATCCGCTTCGTCCGCCATCTTCGTCAACTTGGCGGTTTTATCATCCTGACCACTTCTATGATATGTCCTGGTCGGGGAGCGTTTCGTCTGTCTTTGATCATGATCTCGCTCCTTATCCGCACCAAAAACTAATCTTCGTCTGGCTCCACCGTGGATCTTCGGACGAAGATCTCCTGAATTATGCTTAGAAGCCGTGCTCTCGTGAGCACTTTTAGAAGGACCCAAACGATCCTTCACCGAAATACGGGGCAGTGAAGAACTAACAGCCATCGCCTGCCCTTCTGGTGTACCCTCCTTACTCCTCATCATCCTCCGAAGCAAGTTAAATGATTGTGATTGAAAATTTCAATGACACTAGAACTCAGCCCTCCTTCTAGCGCCAATGTTAACGCCAAGATCCTTTGCCACGTCCCAATCACGTAAGACGTCCTGATCCTGCACAGTAAACACGATAAACACCACAAGCTTGACGGCGGTTCCGTCGGGGGATAGCTCAGGCGTGAGAATTAGTATGTGTTTACAAGGTTAACAATGGAGGAATATAATGTCTAGTGTATTGAGAGATATGATAATGCTTGATTGTGTGAATGGGTGAGAGAATATGAATATATTTGAAAGGTATAAGATCGTACCTGTTGGAGAAAGCTTCTTTGCCAAGATATACCGTCCCTGCCTGAATTACCGTGCCAACCACTACTGTCTGACACCTCCCTGACCTGATGGGTTCTGACGACTGCATAAGGTTTATCTACTGCTTTTGGTCACTGTTTTATCCCGCCGGCCGACTATGATCCCATCCACATTAATGCATGGCAGGAACTTTGGTCAACTATAATGCTTTTTCATCATCACAAGTCAAAGATAATAGATATTAAAATATCCGATGGGTCAACCCACTGATTTGGTCCGATACTATAAGGACTTAACAAAGATAATAAAGTGACTAGGCCCAATAATGTCAACACCTAAAAGTGAAGACCCAATGGACTAACTGAATAAATAAGCCCAATCCATTCGGCCCAATAGGAGAAATATCATGACCCAACAGATAGTATGAATCAAGGTAGAATGTAATGACTTATTCTCATACAATGAAAACAATTGTATTTGATTGTTTTATTAGAATGGAATAGGCTTGGCAAAATATGGTTATGGATTAGTTATGGTTTTCAAAATATGGTTATGGTTCTATTTAAGAACTAAAATCATATTAATCATTTTTAATATGGATAATGTGGGTTGGAACCATATGGTTATAGTTTAAAACTATATTAACCATTTAAAGATGTTTTGACTTTTAAACAGAACTTTTGAAAAATGAATTTGTTAACGTCACAATTAAATTAATTAAGTAATAATATGATATAAAAATTATTAATATAAATAATATAATGCTAAAAAACTATACTAATAAAATTTTAAATTGAAATTATTAATACCCTTCCATATTTAAATAAATTTTCAAAATTACTATTAACCTGCTAATAGAAAAGTTGGAATCCAAAATACACCATAGTATAATTCTATGAATGTCGTTTAAATATTGAAACATATTTATAATTTTTTTATAACTAAAATACTAAAATTTACATAAATTAACACATACAGAACAATATTAATCACCCAAAATAAGAACATATTAATTTATCACTGTGTCACTGTATTCCTTGACTTTGAATGCTTTCATTATTTTTATTTTTATTGTTTAATTCTATTTACAGTAGACTTTATGTAACACTACTTTATCTTTTTTATTAATCTTTTCTAGATCTAATGAATCCCTTTAAGTAGATGTAATAAAACTTTTCACCTAAAAATTATAAGATTTGGAGGAAATTATAAATTTTAACGTTTGTTATTTTGTGCGTAAAATAACAAACGTTAAAATTTAAATTTCTTCTAAATTACCACAGTTCTAAACTCACAAACACAAAAAAAAAAAGTAAACATTATTTAAAGTATATATTTAACATAATTTTCAAAAATAAAAACAAACGAGGGACTTTAAAATAAGTATTGATTTTACTTCGTTTAATTATAACTAATCTATGTGGCGCACAGATATAATTTAAAATAATTAAAATTTTTAAATAAAACTTTAAAAATCTATCTAATAAAATACAAATGATTTTGAATTTTCTGCTCACTCAATAAATCATCTGGGCCGTCCAAAGTTTGAGATAAATCCCACCGTCCATACATCTATCTAATAAAATACATCTATCTATCTAATCTATCAAATAATGATTTTGAATTCCCCGCTCACTTAATAAATCATATGGGCCGTTCTAAATTTGAGATAAATCTCACTGCCCATACAGTGCCGGAGGCACGGGACCCAGCTAGTATGCTTATATGGACAGACTTAGCTTTTACATTTTGTACACCTCTTTATATTGGACAGACAATATTTTAATTGAAGGCACGCGTTTGAGGTTTTTTATTTTTAATAATAATTTGCTCTGGGTCAACAGCAAAGAAAAGATGAGAAAAGAATTTTTTTGATTTGGATCGGAATGAAATATGGGTTGAAAATGGTTAATCGATTCAGAACTGTATTTGTTTTAAAAAATATGGGTCCGAACTTTAACCAACCTGGATAAATAAAAATAGTTAACCAACCCATTTGGTTCCAGTTAATATGGTTTGACCCAACAGTTAACTAACAATATTGTCAGGTCTAAGTTGGGTTAAAATTTGGTCAAAAAGGATCAGGTTGGAGTCAAATCGGTGAGGAGGAATGGAAATGCTAAAAAATGTCCTAGTTGCATCATATGTATTTGCACAAATCAAACAATAATTGTAGCATACACTACAATAAATTCAAACCAAAATTTTCAGCACATCAAATCCAACTTGAATATTATTTAGCCTCAATTAATAACAAATTAAACCCTAAATTAAATATCAAAACCCAAATTGAACACTAATTCATCCAAAATTCATCATTTTCATAATAACCAGTGTATTTATAAAAATGCCACCGCGTATTTACAAAAATACCACCGCGTCCCTCCAAAACTACGTCGTTTTGATAAAAGAGTGTTATTTAAGGTGGAGTGCTATTTAAGGAGAGTGCTCTTGATCCTCTCTGTGTGTATGTATGTGTGTATGTATATATATATATATACACCACGGATCCAGTCCGGTCTCCCGGACTGGACTTAAAATACGGACCCCAAAATTTTTTTTTTTTTTGCTTTTTTTTTTTTTGAAACAACTAAAAAAAAAAAAAAAAATTATGGAACTGAAATTTTTCCATAATACAGTGTTTTGGGTGTGTTTTTAATACCTATACCAACCAATGTATGTACAGTCTGTCCAGACTGTACAGAAATGTTTTGGTATATGCATCCAAATCACACCCAAAACACTGTATTATGAAAAAAATTCAGTTCCATAATTTTTTTTTTTTTTTTTTTAGTTGTTTCAAAAAAAAAAAAGCAAAAAAAAAAAAAAAAAAAGGTCCGGATTTTATAAAATCCGGGAGTCCGGACCTGATCCGGACTCTATATATATATATATATTTAATATACACATATTTATTAAGCACACATGCATGATTTTAATACAAATATATGTATACATGATTTTAAGTATTTCATCACCCAAGTCCCAAAATGAGTGGCATGGGTTAAAAAAAAATTTGCTAGCACAATTTTGTTTCACAAATGTTATGCATGCATGGTTCGGTTTTTTGGTCAAAAAGAATTGCCAGCACATTTGTAGCTTAGGCGCATGTATGCATGTTGTATAATAAGATAATTAATATATATATATATGTCATGCATGTACATGATATATATATGTTATACTTATAAGATATATTCACACATTGCACACACGCCATTTATATATATATATATATATATATATATATATATACTGTTAACAAATATATAATAATATATATTCGGTTTTTGAATATATAATAATATAAAACTTATAATATATATATATAAATAAAATAATTTTTGAGATATTTAAATAATAAAATTAATTTGAAACTAAATAGAACATGCCCACAATTAAAAATGATTTAATCGACATTTCTATCTTCTTTCCAAATTTGGTCAAACAAACATTTGATGATCAACATATGACTTTTGTCCCACAATGTATGACCCAATTGATTTAACATATTAAAATATCAAGATCAATAAAATTAATTAAATAAGATTTAGAAAATATTTTTGATCAAAGTAAATAAGATAAATAAAACAATTTTAATAAAAATCCTATGGAAAGGATTCTACCCTTTTAATTAATTTATTTACTAATTATTGTTATCATCAAAATAAACTAAAAGTTGGAGACCCAACAATCTCCCCCTTTTTGATGATGACAATCAACTAAAAATATTTTTCATAAAAGCTCCCCCTCAATTTATGCAATCATCAAACAAAATTTAAAATTTTTAAAAAACTAACAAGCAACAATATATAACAGTTATTTTTCTTCTCCCCGATTATATTTTTCTTCTCCCCCTTTGTCATCATAAAAAATGGGGTGAAAGAATTGTATACTTTTCAGAACTTGCAGAAGAAGAGATTAGGAAAAAAAATTCCCTTTCTTTTTTTTAAAAAAATAGTTGCTTCTTGCAAGATTTGAATTTGTGTGGTTGCCTTTCATTGACCAAATTTACTATACAATAATAGATATTATTTACCATTTAGATGTAGAAAAATTTAAAAGAATGTGCCATATTAAATCTATTATATATATAATATTTAAAATAGATTTAAATATTAAATATATTCTTTAAAAAATATTCCTGTATATATATAATTTTTTTAAAAAAAATTTATTATAAAAAATATGTATATGGACATATATATATATATATATATATATATATATATATATATATATATATATATAGATGCATATATAATTATGAGAAAACTGACATATGCTACTTACACTTGCACAATTATGATGACCTGCATAGTCAGAATCTTTTTCATTTGTACCCCTAGGAAGATGTTTAATTCTCCCTTCATGCTCAAAAAAAAAAATTTACTCATGTTTTCAGAGAAATCATTTCTTAAAGTAATATCAATAGACCCAACAATGATGTTATCAGTTATTTTTACTAAAATCAGCTCCAAGACATACCTGCAACATTAATCAATTTCAAGAACTGGTACCCTTTAATAAGAAGGGTCCTTTGGGTGAGTTGTCCATTTTGTATAAGGAACATTTGTGTTTTCCTTTACAAAAATGGGTACAGGATAATCAATCTTAGTAGACACGAGCATTTTATGAGTAGCAGGTCTATTAGATGCATGATTTACTCTATTATTATATCTTGAAAAACTTTGATGAAAATTTCTATGAGATTTTTGACTTTTATTATAAAACTTTTTCCTTGTATTAATAATTGGTGCAATGTATGTTCCTTTAGGCACCCAAATCATTTTTCCTTTATAATTTCCATTTCAAGCATTACACATATGAAAAGAATGACCATTTCTGTTACAGTAAGAACATTTAGTAAATGGAGATGTATAATTTTCTTTTTCTTTACTTGTAACATGATAAAGTCCTTTATTTTTACTAAATTCTCCAATGTATCCTAATCCTTCTTTGTTAAATCCACATCTTTGTTGATTAAGCATGACATCAAGGTTTTCTTTTCCTTTTGTGAATTTAAGAACTATAAAATTTAAATCATCACGTTCTTTAGTTAAAATATTAATTTGATCTATTAAAAAAGAATCTTCATTTTGTTTTTCTAATTCTATCTTTAGAGATGCATTTTTAAAATTTAGATTTTTAATATCTTCGCTTAACACTTGATTTTTCATTTGAGTATTTTCATTAATTACAGCAAGTGTTGAATTTTCTATTTCAAGATTTTTATTTATTCTTTTAAATTGTTCTAATTCTTCTTTTAAGAAATCATTTTCCAAGTTTACTTTATTTAAACTTTCATTAGTTATAATCAAGTTTGTATTTTCCATTTCTAGATTTTTGTTAATTTTAATTAATTTTTCTACTAAAAATTTTAACTCAATAAAATTTTCTTTAATAATTTTATTATCTTCATGTAAACAATTATACGCTTCTTGTAGTTCATGATGTTTTTCATTTATATTATCTAAGGTATGCATGACAAATGAAGTACTAGATAATTGATGTTCAAAATATACCTCAGATCTTGGTGATGACTCATTGTTTGCCATTAAGCACAGATTTGTAATTTCATCAGCTTGTTCAACAACTTCTTCATCATATCTTTCTTGATTTATAAGTAACTCTTTGAAAGCAATTCCTTTCTCTCTGATATTTGTATTCGATCCTGCTTTTTTGACTAACATGTCGACTTCGTGGGCACGCAAATTTCCAATAAGGCAATCAAGAGGATAAGTAGTTAGATCTTGTCTTTCCTTAATAGCAATAACTTTCATTTTCCAGATGGATGGAAGGGCTTTGAGAATTCTTCTGTTTTTCTCATTAGTTGTATATGCATTCCCCAGATGTTCTAGTTCATCAATGATTTTGGAAAATCGTGTTTCCATATCAATGATCTTTTCACCTTCTTCCAGCTTGAAACTTTCATACTCCTGGATTAGAGCATCTTTTCTGGTTTCCTTGATATGACTAGTTCCTTCATAGGTTAGAATCAATTTTTCCCAAATTTCTTTTGCATTCTTCCAGTTGCTGACCCTTTTGTATTCTTTTTCAATGAGAGCATTGGTCAACACTTATTCAGCTAGGGATGCAATGTTCATAGCCTTTTCATCATCAGTATTGAATTCATCAACATCTTTTTCAACGATCTTTTCTCCCATGATTTTTGTTGGAACTTTTACACCTTTTTCTATTGCAAGCCAAACTTTGTTTCCTTGTGATTTGGCATAGATTCTGAATCTACTCTTCCAGGTGGAAAAGTTTGTACCATCAAATAGTGGAGGCCTAGTCATTGATAGTCCTTCTCCGCAACCAGTAGCATTGTAGGCCATAGTTGGATCTACTCTTTGGTATGCCTATATTTACTCAACAAACAAGTTAAAGAGCACCGCTCTGATACCAATTGAAAGTCCAATAATAATCTAGAAGGGGGGTTGAATAGATTATTACAGATTAAAAAATTATCTTAGGCCTTTTTGATTTTTTTGTATAATTAATTTGCAGTGTTAGAAATTAATATGCAAGACAGTAAAAAATCAATCACACAATGCACAAAGATTTGTCTGGTTCACAACATACATCCCGGGTATGCTGCTACGTCCAGTCTCAAGCTCCTCTCCAGGACTTGAGATCCTATTACTATCAATAATAAAAACTCCTTCAACAGGCGGAGAAGCCTTTACAAAGTTTTATAGTCAAACTTCAAACTGTTTCCAACTATTCTATCTTGGACAGCAAGCTCCCCGCTCCCTCCTCAAGTTTAGTTGTACCTTCTTATGAGTTCAGTTCTATTCTATGATCTGGTCTTGAAACAATAGCCTCTTCCTCGCCTCACAAGTACACTAGAGACCCAACTTCCCGCTGACCTCTCTAAGAATCTGGTCTTGGTTGAAGAATTACTCGTCTTTCTCACAGGTACATAAAATAAACTAACTCTAACCTTTTCTCCTTTTTTTCAAATGATTTTACAACAATGTGCTTCTTAAATAAGCAGATAACAATTTAGTACAGATTGATGCTTCTCAAATAAGCAAATAAGAATTTAATACAGATGGATGCTTCTTAAATAAACAGATATAATTTAGTACAGATTGATGCTTTTAAATAAGCAGATAATAATTAAAGAGCAAATGTATTTATAAAAGTTTAACGACTTTTATACTTGAGACAATATGCTTCTTAGTAAGCAGATAGTAATTTTGTGCTTTGATCAATAGTGCTTCTGTGTAAGCAAATATGAAAATTATGCACTGTTATAAAAGTTTAAATAACTTTTATGTTTTGAGTAAAAATGCTTCTTGAATAAGCAAATAAGTCAATTTTAGTTTTTACTCAAAAATGCTTCTGTTTAAGCAGATAAATAATTTAATGCAAATTTATAAAGAATTATTCTTTATGGAGTAAAGAAAAGTCGTTTTAAGTTTAAATAACTTTTTAGAGTGAAAATGCTTCTGAGTAAGGAAATAAGTTATTTTAAACTCCAAATCAAATATGCTTCTAATTAAGCAGATATATTCACTTAAGTTTGTGAAATAAAAGTTTAAATAACTTTTATATTAAGCAACAAGTATTTTATGAATAAATAAATTTGTGAGCAAATACTTGTGATGACAGATATCAAGTATAATAAATAAATCAGTTAAGCAAAACTTGATATAACAAATATTATTGTTTAACTGAAACAATATATAAGAATATTTTATCTATTATATGAACTTTTATAAATAATGTCACTTGGTACTCTAAGGAATCATACGGTTCGAATTTCTCTTGGTAGAGGTGTATCTCTGTAGCCTTGCGGCGTCTAAGTACGACAAAATTTATAATTTCACAATTGATATTTATACAAAATATTTTCAATAGATCACTACGATTCTCAAATCCAGTTCGGATGACTACTCTTTTTGGAGCAGTATCTCAGTGTCGTTTAGAGCTATCAAGTGTCGTATCTATTTTACAATATTTATATAAATAATATCAATAAAAGATTACTAAAGACTTTAAGGAATCGTACGGTTGGATTCCTCTCCGTAGAGGTTTATCTCCGTAGCCTTGCGGCGCCCAAATATCCTTTTATTTGATAAATAGATGAAATATAGATATATAGAATTGTGTAGAACAATTTATATTCGTATATCTATAAATATAAATAAACAAGAGATAATTCAAATAAATAAATCAAATAACTTATCTCAATATGCTTAGACCAATTTCCTCTTCTCAAATAATCAGAACTTTTGTAAGAAGGGAGAGAAAGCTTTTTAGAGAGAGAGTACGTGGGAGAGAAATAAGCTTTTCTTTGTAAGTGAATTGACAAATTGGAAATGAAAGGAAAGCCTCCTATTTATAGATTTTTAAAGTCAGTGGCAAACTGGTAATTTTGAAAATCTAATTTTAAGATCAATGGCTAGGATTGTTTGAATTTAAAATGACTGGTTCGAATAAAAAGAGAAGACATGGATTGCCAAATGGAGAAGAAATAAAATTTCCGCCTAGGCTAATTTTCAACAACTTATCATTTAATGAGCATTTAATGCACTTTGACTACAAGAGAAGCTATACACGGTTTCTACAAAAAAATGCTTAGTTTATATATATATATATATATATATATATATAAGTAATGAAAATATATATATATATATATATATATATATATATATATATATACTGTTAACAAATATATAATAATATATATTCGGTTTTTGAATATATAATAATATAAAACTTATAATATATATATATATAAATAAAATAATTTTTGAGATATTTAAATAATAAAATTAATTTGAAACTAAATAGAACATGCCCACAATTAAAAATGATTTAATCAATATTTCTATCTTCTTTCCAAATTTGGTCAAACAAACATTTGATGATCAACATATGACTTTGTCCCACAATGTATGACCCAATTGATTTAACATATTAAAATATCAAGATCAATAAAATCAATTAAATAATATTTAGAAAATATTTTTAATCAAAGTAAATAAGATAAATAAAACAATTTTAATAAAAATCTTATGGAGAGGATTCTACCCTTTTAATTAATTTATTTACTAATTATTGTTATCATCAAAATAAACTAAAAGTTGGAGACCCAACAAAATCATATGTAAATAGGAATATCATTCACATGCTTATTTTTAACAAACTGTTCAACGATAAGTACTTTCCCAAAAGTATTCATCACATGAAAGAGGTAGAGTTCATTAAATTGGAGCAAAACAACATGATCGTGTCACAGTACGAAGCCAAGTTTGCCGAGTTGTCCCGGTTTGTATTCCACTTAGTTGATAATGAAGAAAGAATAACGTGGATGTTTCTAAGAGGTTTGAAACCTGATATACGTCAATACTTTATCTCTCACAAACTGTGTTTGTATTCAGATGTTGTAAATAGGTCTCAGTTATTGGAGTGCGATAATGAGTCAACCCAACCAAGAGAGAGCAGCCGACAATTCGATAATACCAGTGGTAGCAGTCATCGAAACAGTGACAACAAACGTGGAGGGAATCAATATGCCAGAAATGGTAACCACTTCGGTGGTAATCATGGCCAAGACAATAAAAGTGGACATTTCAAGAAGAAGAGATTCAACAATGATGGAAAGACGTCAGCACCAGCACCCGTTGTTAAGGAAGGAAAACGACCACCTATCATATGCTTCAAATGCGGATGGGAGGGATATATCAGTCCAAACTGTACGCAGCAGTCCAAAACGTGTTACAATTGTGGAAGAGAAGGTCACCTAGCTATATTTTATCATTCAGGGAAGTCAAGTCCAGCTGGGATGGAGGCACCAAAGGTCGTTCCAGAAAAGTCAAAACCAGTAGTTCAAGGGAGAGCGTTTGTCGTAACCTCCCAAAAGTAAGGAACCCGAACGAGGTCATCACAGGTAAGCTTATCATAAACTCTAGTGAAGTCTATACCTTATTTGATACTGATTCTACCCATTCTTTTATTTTTCCTACTTGCGCTCAATGTTTAAATTTAACTCCAGAGAAATTAGACTTTGACTTATCTGTTGAAACTCTGTTGGGAGAAACCTTCATTACATCCACTGTTTATATGTCTTGTGTGGTTCAAATCGGTACCCTCACATTACATGTCGATCTTATTTCATTGAAAATACTTGCATTTGACGTAATTCTAGGGATTGATTGATTAACTACTCATCATGAAAAAATTGATTAATTTCGTAAGGTTGTTAGCTTTCATATTCTTAACTAACTTATTATGCGAATTCAAGCACCTAAACCATTAAAATCAATCACTGTCATCTCAAGCCATAAAGATATTCGATTATTAAAAAACGGATGTCAAGCTTTCTTAGCTCATGTCACGGATTTAAACAAAAATACGTCAGTTTTGAATGATATTTCTATTGTTAATAAATTTTCTGACGTATTCCCTGAAGAACTTTCTGGCCTACCCCCAGAGCGAGAAATTGAATTTTGTATCGACCTTGAACTCGGTACAAAACCCATTTTCAAAGCCCCATATCGAATGACTCTTATTGAACTTCAGGAGTTAAAGACCCAACTACAAGAATTGTTAGACATCGGTTTCATTCATCCTAGTACGTCTCCTTGAGGTGCTCCTGTTCTATTCGTAAAAAAGAAAGATGGGAGTATGCGACTTTGTATTGATTATCGGGAGTTGAACCATGTCACCGTCAAAATAGATACATGTTGCCTCGCATTGATGACCTGTTTGACCAGTTGCAAGGCGCCAAATTCTTTTCAAAGATTGATCTTCGTTCCGGATATCACCAATTGAAAATTAAAACCGATGACATTCCAAAGACGGCTTTCAGAACTCGATACGGACATTATGAATTCTTAGTCATGTCTTTTGGATTGACTAATGCTCCTACTGCCTTCATGGACATGATGAACCGATATTCAAGGAATATTTGGATCATTTTGTGGTTGTCTTTATTGATGACATTCTCATATATTTCAAAATTCGTGAAGATCATGAGCAACACTTGAGGCTGATACTCCAAAAGCTTCGTGAAAATAAGCTATATGCCAAGTTGAAGAAATGCGAGTTTTGGCTTGAGGAAATAACATTCCTTGGGCACGGATTTACGATTTAGTTTGGCATATCATCCTCAAACGGACGAGCAGTCAGAGAAGACTATTCAAACTCTTGAAGATCTATTAAGACTCTATGTCCTTGACTTCAAGGGAAGTTGGGACAAGTTCTTACCATTGGTGGAGTTTTCCTAAAACAACAGTTATCAAGCAAGTATTGGCATGGCTCCATTTGAGGCGTTGTATGGAAGAAAGTGTCGTTCTCCAGTATGCTGGGATGAGGTGGGTGAAGCAACGTTGTTGAGACCGGAGTTGGTACGTATAACTACGGAAAATATTCAAACGATCCGACAACGTATAAAAACCTCACAAGATCGACAAAAGAGTTATGTTGGTCTTCATCGAAAGGACGTGAAATTCAATATTGGAGATCATGTGTTGTTACGTATTGCTCCATGGAAAGGAGTTACGAGATTTGGAAAGAGAGGAAAACTCAATCCACGATTCATTGACCCATTTTTAATCCTCGATCGAGTAGAAATTGTGGCCTATAGACTCGCTTTACCGCCAAGTATGTCTCGTGTTCATAACATTTTTCACATATCTATGTTACGTAAATATGTGAAAGACTCGAACCACGTTATTGAGTTAGAACCAGACGAAATAGCGGAAGATTTAACGTATGAAGAGGTACCTGTAAAAATCTTGGATAAGAAGGAACATATTTTACGCTCCAAGGTTATACCTCAAGTCAAAATTTTGTGGAGACACCACGATGTTGAGGAAATGACCTGGGAGTTAGAATTTGAAATGAAATCAAGGTATCCTCACATATTCATCATACCAGGTATGTACCATAATTTCGAGGGCTAAATTTCATAAGAAGGGGAGGTTGTAAGATCCCGACTTTTATGAATAAAGATGAATTTTCTATAAATATCATTTTTGAATATTATGAAGTGAATTTGATATAATGTTATAGTTGTGGGAAATATTTATAAATTTTACAAAGTACGCAAGTTGTTAAATTATATTCGATTGGTCAGAGAATATTCGTTTTAACAGGGAATATTCGTACGACGACACAATCATTGGTGGACCCCACAACGAAATTATTTTCGGATTGAGAAAACGACAAAAACATCTTTTTATAAAAATAATGGCGAAAGTTTTACCGTTAACTGTTGAAACACCCGATGTTAAAAGTACAGTAATATACGTGGTTGTATAGTAGCACACGGTATTGATTATTGATGCTTACGTGAGAAGTCACTCAGTTTTGTTCAATTATTGCTACAGTAATTGCTGCATAGTATCTCAAGTTATTTGATTCAATTATTGTCGATATTTTATATATTATTAAATCAATAATTGAGACGGCAAAGTTATTAATATTATTATTTGCAATATTAACGATGTCTAGAAGTTCTGTCAAGGAGAGGTTTGGTCACCTAATTGAGCGCCAATAGGGAGAAATCCTTATTGGAAAGCCCCCTCTTTCCTGGGAACGACCTGGTTGTTAAATATTGCGAATTATAATAATGATAAATGTTACTAAAAATATTGAGGAGATTTTTTTTATAAAGTATTTGATGTAAATTTTGTTATTTTATGGACCCCCATTTACCTAGTTTTTTAAAAAATCGGTAGAAAGTTATTCAATATAATAAAAGGGCGGGAGCCCACATGTGGGATCCACATGTAGAAAAATGAAATATCAGGAGAAAAGTTTTTGGTTCTTGGATGGAATGATGAATGGAGTATATATGTATATATGAAAGATAAGAAAAAAGGGGTGGAGGAATGGAGCCGTAGGAATGAGAGAATATGGTGGGTGTGTGTGTGTGTGTATATATATGTGTGTGTGTGTGTGTGTGTGTGTGTGACATGTGGTCACAGGTGGTGGTGGAATAACTATTATTATTATTATATTATATAATAAGTTTTGTTTTTTTATGAAAAATAGAATATATTATATTTTATTGAATATTTAATTAATATTTTAAAAAAAATTAACGACTGAAGAAAATGAATTCGCGTCTGTGATTCTGTAATTTGTTTCGTCTGAATTTACTGTGCGTCCATGATTTCTAAAATTCAAATAGTATCCTTTTCATTCACCTATAAATAGGATGCTCAGTTAGAATTGAAAATCACACCAGAATCAGAGAATTATTCTTCTATAATATTGAGCGTATTTCTTTAGAGTTTTAGAAAGCTTTGAGTGTAGAAAACAGTGAAAGTTTTCTTCAAGAATATCCCCGTTATACCAGTTGGAATATGTGACGCCCCCAAAATAGGTATACATCACCCATTCTGAGTTGTCAATACATGGTACAGAAACAACTACAACTTTATTATTACAACAGTAAAACTGGGAGTTTGAATACAAATATTATCTTCTAGACAATATCTATACCCAAATAAATCCTCATCACATTTATTGATACATTATTTTACAAAAATGGTGAGGACTACTAAACAACACTCTCAAGAACCTTCATTCCATACCCCGACTAGTACTCGTTACATTCTCGCCTCCTGAGAAGAAAAATGGAACAAAAAAGAAAAGGGTGAGCTCAACTTGTCCAGTAAAGAATATTATGACTAAGATAATATACAACAAATTATCGTTAGTCTTCAACAGGGAAAAATCTAATAGAATACAATAGACAACAAGTTTTAAATCAATATTCGCAGCGGAAATAATAATTCATTAAAAGAGTTAAGTAGAGAATGCAAACTACTATCTTCTATATATGAAATATTCATCAATATATATCTGGAATCAAATATTCTTCTTTGCACTACAGGCCAAAGATATTCATCAGTTGGTCATGTTCATTTAAACACATGTTCATCTTTGCACTACGGGCTAAAGATATTAATCAGAAATCATTCATCTTTGCACTACAGGCCAAAGATATTCAATAATATCATCATTTAGGATTGAGGATGATGAAAAATATTTTTAAAGAAACGAATCCAGTGAAACAAAATGACAAGGATTAAAGATTCGTACTTTATTTTATCCATGTCCAAAAATACCTCAAAAATAATCATAGTGGTGTAAAATTCAAGAATGATCAAAACATGGATACAATTAAAGCTAGTATCCATAATAGATATTTTGGACAAAAACTAAAATTTAACTTTTCTGTGAATAATGCCGTATTCGTGAATAGTGTCGTATACGTGAATAGTACCGTATACGTGAATAGTAACCCCGACACCAAAAGTTCCAAATTTGATAAAAACTTCAGATCAATAATTCGGCATAATGATATTAAAAGAATAACATCATTACGAAAAAAATAACATCCCTTACCTCACAAAGACGGTACTTCTGACTGAAAAACTGGATACAGGGCTGAAGGGAACTTGCACCGTATAACAACACTCAAAATATAATCACAAGAATACGCTCAATATATCGAGAGAGAAATAGAGAGAAAACTTCAGTTCTGGTGTGATTTTCAATTCTAACCTAAGCACCCTAATTATAGGAAAATGCTTAAAACACCAAAGTAGAAAATTGAATATAATATTAATATATTTTTTACATTTTCCTTAGCCCACCTTAGACAACTAATCTCAGCCCATTGGAATCACATGTGAGGCCAACTTAGTTGCAAAAATGTTTTTCTTTAAAAAAATAATTAAAACTTCCAAAAATCAATTATTTCGGAACTTCGGAACTTTAATAATTCACAATAAATAGTCCTTTTATCAGAAAATTCGAATCTCGCTAGTTTTTATAGGAAATTCAATTCTCTACAACTTTGCAGAAGGAAGTTTTTCCAAATTCTAAACAGAAATTGACCGAAATCCACAAACTTGCGATTTTACAGGCTATAATCAAATTTCGGTCAATAATTGTGTCCACCAACACACAAAACATGTGTTAAACATTTAATGCCACAAAAATACTCTTCCTCCTCATATACTCATATATTCCACATTCATTGTAAAAATATCATCGTTAATATATTATTAAAATAATATATTTAAATGAATTATTTTATCAGAAAAAGATAAAATATTAATTTTCAATAATTGTCACATTAAAAATTTTCTCCATCTATATCCTTATAAAATCAATATTTTTCTCATCATATAAATTAATAATTAATTATTCATAAATAATATTACAGAATCACATTATTGACAACCAGGCAGTTCCCAGGATAGATGGGGCTTTCCAATAATGATCTCTCCTTACTGGCGCGCAATTAGATGACCAAACATCTCCTTAGACAGAACTTTCTAGACATTGTCAATAATGTTATTTAATAATATTATTCAGATAATATGAATTATTGCTTCGATAATGGAAAATATTGTGTAATGATAATTATTGAAACAACAGTAATATAAAATATCAACGCAGCAATTATTGAATCAATAAAATAAAATACTGAACAGTAATTACTGTAACCATTATTGAGTAGTGCCTTCAATAATTGGTGCAATACCGTGTGCTACTGTGCAACAACACGTATTACTGTGTTTTAACCACCGGGTATTCCAACAGTGTTAACGGTAACAACTACGCTGTTATTTTTAAACAACTTATATTTGTCGTTTTCTTCATCCAATCGCTTTCCGTTATGGGGCCCACACAAGGCTGCGCCGTCGTACGAATATTCCCCGACAGTAAGAATATTCCACGACCAAACGAATATTTCCCGACAAAAATAAATATTTTATAACCACCTGCTTATTTAAAATATTTGCGCATTTTACCCATAACTAACCACATTAATCAAATCAACCCTTTAAATAAATAGAGGAAAATAAATTTCATTTTTTTTAATTATTTGGGGTCTTACAGAATATTCTTCTTTTCAAGGTAAGTGATTTTATTTTTGTTCAATATTCGCTTGAAATAATATTTTCTTCTATACTATGTAGTATGTAAGTAATATTATTTTGTTTCAGATTTCGAATTCTATACTCATTTGGTTAAAGTTTTGGCTTCTGTACTCCATGAAATTAGTAGAATATCCTTCATATTTGCGCTTCATCCAGTATCTTTTCATGAAAATATTACTATGGACATTCTTGATAAGTTTTAACTTTTTTATACCGAAGTACTATTTACGGGATACTATTTACGAAGTACTATTCATGGGGTACTATTCACTCGAGTACTATTCACCCGGGGTACTATTCATGATAAAAATTGATTCGTTTTCGGTTCAAAATATTTTTGGTACAATATTATTCTTGAATTTTACTCCACAAAACAGTATCATTTTGACAATTTGGACGTTATTGATTTCTGGATAAATTAAATTATAAATCTTTAAAAATTTATCATTTGCTTTCATTTAATTGAATTCTTATATCATTGTCATCATCCTCATGTTTATATTATGATGAAAGTCATTTGTGGCCGTAGTGCATAGATGAACTTGGTACGATTATGACCAGGGATTATTCGATATAATCATGACCGTAATGTTACAAAAGATGTGGTAAAAGTCATCATTGGCCCGTAGTGCATTGATGGGCAGTTGTTGATATGATCATGACTGTTGATGAATACACGAATATCCTTGGCCATAGTGCAGAGTGATTTGATGATGTGGATTATTTATTAAGCTGAGTCTCAACAATAAAGTTGATGAAAAACTTTTTAAGTCATAGAATATAGTAGATTTTATGCTCTACTTGACTCTTCTAATGGATTGCTTGTTCGCTGCAGTTAAACTTGATATTTGTTATATTTTATTAGTTTAACACTGTTGAAGGCTAACGATAAATTATTCTGCATTATCTTAGTCATAATATTTCTTATTGGCTAGTTGAGCTCACCCTTTTGCTTTCTTTGTTCTCTTCAGGAAATGAGAACGTAGTCGGAACTAGTCGGGGAACGGAGTCACGGTCCAAATGTTTGCATTAGTAGTCCTCACTATTCTATGAAATAGTGTGATAATAAATATATTGAAGACTCCATTTGAGTTTGAATACTGTCTAGAAGACAATATTCGTATTAAAACTCTCAGTTTGTGTTTTGTCGTACTTTACACGACTGTTGTATTATTAAGTTGTATTTGAATTTTATACCATGTATTTAACGACTCAAGATGAGTGATGTATACCTATTTTGGGGGCATCACAATAATTATTTTAAATATTTTAAACTGTATAATATTATATTATAATTTAATTATAAATGGTATAATATTATGTTATAATAGAATTAAATTAGTGTGGGGTGCACATTAATTATATAGGACATGTGTTACAATGTGAGAAAGACACATGTTATGCAATGGTGTTATGTACTGTAATTTAATATATATAATAGATAATAGATTATTGCTTTAATTTATACGAAAAAAATTAATTTTTATTTAATTTTTGTTTACATATACGATAGGTAATATGAATTAGAAGGTTTGGTCAGACCAAAAAATATAAAATAATAAAGCAAGACAGCTAGACAACATTACAATTGATCCACTCTATTTGCTATTAAAAATGAGCAGGCACGTTTTGAATTATGATTCAAAATTAGCCTTGAGGCCCTTGACCACTTCCAATCCTCGACAATTTATTTTCACAAACTACAATTTAAATTTTGTCTCAAAAAATATTTTAAATTATGTGTCACTATAATATTGGTTGGATAAATCTCATGTGATTGATTATGCCATAAATTATCATTTAAATATTCACTATCACATTATTTGAGACAAAAAATTTAAGACCCCTAGCATTAATCATATTTTTATTAGTATTAAGCATATAATTATTTAAAATTTTGAACTCATGAACAACTGGAGTTGATAGTAAATTCAATGTAATTTTTTATGGTTATAGTTTTTCCATTTATATTTATAAGAAATGGTATAAACTTTGATTCTAAAAATGATTAATTTAACTTAGAAAATTAAACTAAGCCCGTCTTTATAGGACAAATAATACTCTCTTTGTTCCTTGATATAAGCCTTTTTAGAGTTATACACAAATATTAATAAAATAATTATAAAACATTAAATATAATATCAATTGTATATATTGCCCTTGTATTGAAAAAAAAATGTTATTTATTGAGTAAAAAATAGTGAGAAAACCAAAATTATATTTAATACTTGGGATAATATTAGAAACTAAGCAATTAATATTTACTTGAATTTTTCAAACGACTTATATTATTTTAAGTAATAAAAATATTTATTTAAAAGGAGTTATATTAAAGAACTGAGGGAGAGAGTAGTATGTAAACTTAGAATATGAAAAACGAAGTTAATTTGGGGCATAGGGTCGGATATGATGATAATCTTGAATTTATGTCATTGTCGGTAGAGCTATTAAAATGGGTTAGGCTTGGACTTCATTATTGTACATTTGTACTACTACATAAAAAGTTCACTTTTGTGTTTATCTCTATAAATTGATGGTTTTGTGCATGCTTCCTTTACACAACAAAAAATTAATTCTTGGTCAAGAAAACACACAAAGGGAGCCTCCATAAACCTAATTTGGGACTATAAATTTGAATGGGACTTGGCTTCTTTAGTAAACTTCCCTACAATGTTTGGGATGATGATTTTACTGCCCAATTGTTTATTCAATTGAGTATGATTGTAGTTGGAGTGTGATTGATAGGTCCGAAGAGTTCGGGCGACTCATGCCACGTGGAGGCTTGATATTCTAAAAAGTCTACGATCAGCATTATTGACTCTAAGTTCGTTTGTCCGTTCTGTGCGTAAAATTTGGTTCGTTGTTCGGTAATTGAACGCGCAGACGAATCTTTGTGTTAACAATTGTATATATAATAACATCTTCTAAACCAAAAATATCAATAAATTCGATTTCTTACCACAATATTTTGATAATATGGCTGTGATTTGCTATTACGTGCAACTATAGAAAGAAGAATATAAGAAGAGACCAAAGAGGTAACGGTGGTTCTCATTACCCATAATCCTTCCTCTTTTCTCTTTTTCTTTAAATTTTAATGTTTTGAAGACACCCACAGTCATTACCTTTCAAGTATGTAACAAAAGTTATCTTTTATCAAATTGGGGAGGGGAGGGGAGGGGAGGCGAGGGGAGGGGGGGGGGGGAATAAACAATTATTTTTGCGATTTCCTGCAACAAGGAAGTATAATAGTATTTATAACATTCCTTTAGATCCAATAACAAGTCTGACACCTTGAAATAATAGTAAAGGAAATGAGATTCTGGGAATTCGAGATCTGTACCTCAAAGTGAAGAGACAGCAGCTCAATGGAGTAAAGAAACCATATGCTGGGCTGGGGTTATTATTCCCTCCTAAAGAACAATAATAATTTGATTACTTTAATTTATACAGATCTAAATAAATTATTTAAAAAAGGATAATAAAAACCAATGAGGAAAGCTAAGCTTGGTTGGAAAGCTTTCGTGGGACCCATTACAACAGGAACTTCTCCCATGTGAATGGACAGCCCAAAAAGAGTTCAACCCATAGCTCACAATCACCACCACCATCCCCCTATATAAAAAGGACAAGGATTTGAAATTCATAGCATCAAGGGCCATCCATATGACCAAAGCAAAATGTTGGTGGGTGGAGAGAGAGGAATTTGAGGTGGGAAATGTGGGACCCTAAAGATGTATAAAATCTTTCCAGGTGGCATAATGGGACCCACCTCTCACCGCCCAAAAGTTGGCAGCAGTTCTCTTTCCATACTTTACCACCATAATCCCCAGATGATCCTCTCTTCTTCTTTTTTTTTGTTAAATTGTTTGTGTATAAATAAAGGAAACATATTACAATAGAATAAACTTAAAAAGAATAACCATTTGGTGCTCCAGATAGTAAAGTCAAAACCCTTGTAATGATTATGGAAACTGGAAGAAAAATAATGAGTGAAATGAACCACATGCTTCTGGGGAATTTATAATACAAAATTCCCTTCAAGAAACGATTGTTTGCAGTATAAATTCAAGAGAACATTGACAACTGAAGTCCAAATTTTGACAGACCTGTTTCGGAATCCTAGATCAGGCAAGTGTGTTTATGAGTTTTATTTAAGGGGGAAGGAAGAGAAATGAATAGAAAATTGGACGCTTTATTTCCAAAACTGGAAAGAAAACGTCCAACTTTCACTTCCCTTCCATCCCCTAAATATATCTCAACAAACACATAAAAAGGAGGACAACATGAGTTCCACGCTGCAGCTCGATCCAAAGTGCACCTTTAATACTGACAAGAAAAATATCAAACAGGTCGTGAACATGGGGAATTTATGTTATATATAAGATTTATAAACAAAAGATGATAACATGATTATCATAAATGATATTGATTAAAGAGAAAGTTAAGGTAACAAATAAGAGTATTCAAAAGAAGTAAATTAACCACCGCATAAGAGCTGGTACTACCTACTGTGCTTAGTAATGCAAAGCCATGATTAGGAACACAATGACCATACCGTGGCAAGGCATTGGTCCATCATTAAAGCTGTAATGAGAATACAAATACGAAAATGGACACGCTCAACTGACCAGCTTGAAAGTGATACAAATTTTATATCCGAGGGGATTCTATGGTGCCAGGTCATCAGTCCAACGGGGAATGATCAAAAAAGGTGACAGAGGTGGGTGGGGTGGCTTACTCTATTTTTTCTATTGAATTACCCACCAACTGTATATCTTCTGATTTTCATTGCTTTGAAACATTCCTTTCCAACATTCTCTGTTACTTTTCTTTACTATCCACCACCCCGTCGTGTTTTAAGAACACTACCTCTCTCATTAGCCCCCCCCCCTCCTCTCTCTCTCTCTAAAAAAAGAAAACAAAGATTCATCAGTTCTGCATTCTTCCATTCTGAGTTCCATGATCAGATAGACTTGCAGTAATGGTAAGCTTCCTGCTGGTTATGGATTTATGTTCTTCATCTTTATCCAACAGACTGCCTTATATTTGCAAAATGAGGAAATGCCTAATACTCTTTTCTGTAATTCCTTGATGATCTAGGGAACTCCTGTAAACATCATAGTTGGATCGCACGTGTGGGTTGAGGATCCAGAAGTTGCATGGATCGACGGAGAAGTGATAGCAATCAAAGGCAAAGATGCTACCATAATTACCACAAATGGGAATACTGTAAGTCACTGCTACAAGCCACTATATCAGAAAGAACATTTACATAGAGAAGCATCTTCATATTTCTTATCAGAAAAACAATAGGATCTTATTTTGCAATCCCTCAGCATGGTAAAATTCATATAGTATGTAAAATGAAAAATATCAATACAATAAGAGTTTCTGTAAGCTTCATAACTCATATAATGGCGTGAGTAATGTTTATGGGGCTTTTTAAGTTCGCCGTGGATGATAAAATAACCACTTAGGAAGATATAGGTAGCTCTATATTGTCTTTCTGTGTTAAGTTTTGTTCACATCCAGAACTATTGACCATGACTAGATGTCTTAACGTGATATCGAGAAGACAGGATTTGTTCAAAACAAAATCCTCGAAAAACAATTCGAATTATATCAAACTCCTTACCGGTATTATCTCCGAGCCTTAAATTGCTATTCCTGTCTAGAATGGAATGGACAGTTCAATAATGAGTCCTACAAATTCTTTTCCACTTTATTGTTTTTCTCTGTTAACTTTATTTGCAAGGTAAAGTTTTGTAGATGATGATGACAAAACCCTTATTCAGTTCCAGGACAAAAATAGAGAAACTAAAACACTTTCAACTTTACAACTGGTTTACAAATAGTGAGATTACAATTGTCAGAAAATCCCGCTAAATGAACTTGATCCTCTGTCTGACTGTTCCTATTTTATCTCAAGAGAGAGTGCTCACATATAGAACAGTTCTTTGGTTTTGAACAATCTTATATAAACCAATTAAAAGTATACAAATTAAACATTATCTTTCTTCTCAATCTCAGATAACTGCAGATATTTCAAAAATATACCCAAAAGACACAGAAGCACCACCAGCTGGAGTTGATGACATGACCAAATTAGCTTATCTTCATGAGCCAGGGGTACTTTACAACCTTGCTTCTAGGTTCGCTCTGAACGAAATATATGTAAGTTTCTGTTCTTTTTTGTGGGTGACTGAGTTACAACTACCTAGTCACCACAGAATATGTAGTAATATGATACAGTCACTGAATCATTAGAGCTTAACAACCATAACAACTATATACATCTAATAATAGTTCTGAAATAAGCAGACTTACACGGGGAACATTCTAATAGCTGTAAACCCTTTTCGGAGACTGCCACATTTGTACGATACCCACATGATGCAGCAGTATAAAGGAGCCACTTTTGGAGAACTAAATCCACATCTTTTTGCAGTTGCAGATGCTTGTTACAGGTACATTTGCACTGCAACAAATAATAGGATAATACCAGCAATTCTCCATTAGAAAATGCATGATTAGGCAATATTTTGATTAAGCATATATATCAGGGCAATGATAAATGAAGATGGTAGCCAGTCCATATTGGTAAGTGGTGAGAGTGGAGCTGGTAAAACCGAGACAACAAAAATGCTTATGAGATACCTTGCCTTCATGGGTGGCAGATCTGGAACTGAAGGTAGAACAGTTGAGCAACAAGTCTTGGAGGTGGGTGATTACAGTCTTACATAGAAAGATAGGAGTATAGTGTTAAATAACATATTCAATGAAAACTAATGGTACCACTGCTTCAGTCTAACCCAGTCCTGGAAGCATTTGGGAATGCCAAAACAGTAAAGAACAACAATTCCAGGTGAAGCATTAACAAGTTTCTTCAAATTTCATGTATTGAAATATTTTTCTTTAATTATTTCAGATATTTTATACATTGCCTTATATAAAAATAAAAATAAAAATAAAAAATTAAATAATCGAGTCGTTGTACCAGTCGTTTTGGTAAATTTGTAGAGATTCAATTCGATAAGAATGGGAAGATCTCTGGGGCTGCTGTGCGAACTTATCTTCTGGAAAGATCACGTGTCTGCCAAGTGTCTGACCCAGAAAGGAATTACCACTGTTTTTACATGCTCTGTGCAGCACCACCAGAGGTGAGTTCCATCAACTAGTATCTAATCCTAAACAGAACTTAAATAAGATGAATATGGCCAGCTGAACCATAAACTTTTCCATTCAGGAAGCCAAGAAATTCAAATTAGGAGACCCAAGAACATTCCACTATCTTAACCAGACAAGTTGCTACGAAGTAGCAAATGTAGACGATGCAAGGGAGTATTTGGAAACCAGAAATGCCATGGATGTTGTGGGAATTAGAGATGATGAGCAGGTGTGTAACTTTACTCCAATGAAAAGCAACAGAAAAGAATATGAGACCTCTTATTGACACCAAACAATGAAGACCTTGGACCGAAACAGGACTAATTAATCCTTTTGATTGTTTTGTAGGATGCTATATTTCGTGTGGTCGCTGCAATCCTCCATCTTGGAAACATTGACTTCGTCAAAGGCAAGGAAGTTGATTCTTCCAAATTGAAAGATGAAAAATCACTCTATCATCTTCAGACAGCTGCAGAACTACTCATGTCTGAACCCTTAAACTTGGCTCAACAAATTTCTCTTCCATAGTTTATCATAATGCCACTAAATATTCTTTAAATATATGCTTCTGTCCAGGTGCAATCCAAAGTCACTTGAAGACTCACTTTGCCAGCGTGTGATTGTAACTCCAGACGGGAACATTACAAAACTACTGGATCCAGCTGCAGCTGTCTTGAGTCGTGATGCCCTGGCAAAGACCATTTACTCCAGACTATTTGATTGGTAAGAGAATTACTCCCTCACCTTCTTCAAACCACCAGTGCCAATTCCTCCGGATGTTAATACTCCATGAACTTCTGTTTCATATAAACCACAGAAGCACAAAAGCAGCAGCATTGAGATTATTACAATTCACGTCAATTAGCAGGCTGAGGAAAAATGAAAATGAATGCACTATGCTTTATTTATCACTTCAAAAATAGAAATCAAAATGGATATAATTAATACAGAAGCATATCATAGTACAAGACTACAGGTGAAATACATCAAATTGTTACCTTTGTGTTCTATAAGTTTCAGACTACAAACGCATTTCTCACAAGGACTGTGACTTCACTAAAACCTGTTTACAGTAACAAATTAGATTTTGATTTCCATATATCTATGTAATGCACGATAAAAATATTTAAACTACATGAAATTTATCCAATACATCGATAAGCTCTCGGTCTAATTTTAGTCAAGTATCAACCCTACGTTCCTACCTAAATAAAGAATTAACAACCAACAGTCTACCTACTGAATTGGGGGAAGAAATTGATGGAGCCAAATCAAGTTCCTTATGCTAAGTCAAACGTTTGAACTGAGTCATTATTGCTTCAGCAACAGATGTCAGTCAAGCACATCAGTAGTCACAGTAATATAGCTGTGCTACTTAAATTCCTAAAGCCATGACAATATTGGTTTTTACTCATCTTTGAACCAAAATTTGATTCAATCAACCAGCATATAGTAAGTCAAAAAATGATGATTTGGTGCTCTTTCCATGAACTATGTCAGGCTCGTGGACAAAATAAACAATTCGATTGGTCAGGATCCCAATGCAAAAAGCATAATTGGAGTCCTTGATATTTATGGATTCGAAAGCTTCAAGATCAACAGGTACAGTATACCTACACAATTTTTATGACTTCTCAACATATAATAACTTTTACAGATCACAAGACCTTATTATGTGTGCTTATTGTGGTAGTTTTGAGCAGTTATGCATCAACCTGACAAATGAGAAGTTGCAACAGCATTTTAATCAGGTAATGAAAAACTTTGTACATTTTCGGTAAAATCTTTATCTCTGCAATATATGAATCTTCTAGTTTCTTTATCGGATAGCATATATAGGTAGGATACTTACTGTACTATATACATTTAAATTGGAAAAGCATTTTTACAGCATGTCTTCAAAATGGAGCAAGAAGAGTACACAAAGGAGGAAATCAACTGGAGTTATGTAGAATTTGTAGACAACCAGGATGTTTTAGATCTTATAGAGAAGGTATAGATTCTTAGGAATTCCATTTCAATTTATATACACCTTCCACATTCATTAACATGATAAAATTTTGAGCATAACTTTTGTATCTTTGCATGTAGAAACCTGGGGGTATAATTGCTCTTCTCGATGAAGCCTGGTACGTAACTTGAAATATCATAAGCATCTTATGTGTTAAAAGACAGAAACAAGGAATTAGTTGAGCACTTAATAATTAGGCGAGTGCCTAGAAGGAATTGATCTCTGTACAGCTGGGTGGTACCTGCATGATGCAGGCAATGACCATCTAAATCACAAAGAAGCACTGTATCACCCTATACACTCAAAAGAAAGAACCCGAATAACAAATATAACTGGTTCAGATATTTGCAGTTACATAGTTTAATGCACTCTTCTACAGTATGTTCCCTAAGGCAACCCATGAGACGTTCGCACAAAAGATGTACCAGACATATAAAGGACACAAACGCTTTAGCAAGCCAAAACTTGCTCGCACAGATTTTACAATCAACCATTATGCCGGAGATGTAAGCAGAATAATTTCTATATCTTTATCATGAAAAGATATGTCCAATACTTTCTTCTCACTGAAAAGCTTTGATCAAACAGGTTACCTACCTAGCTGATCAGTTCCTTGACAAAAATAAGGATTATGTAATAGCAGAACATCAAGCTCTATTAGATGCCTCAAGGTGCAATTTTGTTGCAAATCTGTTCCCTCCATTATCTGAGGAATCATCTAAACAGTCCAAATTCTCTTCTATTGGCACCCGCTTCAAGGTAAGCAAGTTTTTTCAAATAGAGAAACATTCTATACAAGTATCCTAAAAGAGTTGATTTCTACCCACCATTGTACTTCAAATCCAGCAACAATTACAAGCTTTAATGGAAACCCTCAGCACAACAGAGCCACATTACATCAGATGTGTGAAGCCTAATTCAGTTTTGAAGCCAGGAATATTTGAGAACTTCAACGTTCTAAATCAATTAAGATGTGGGGTATGTTATATTTTTCTACTTCAGTGAGCATTATTCAGGTTAACAACAATTCTTTTCCACTGACATAGAACTGACGGTTTGTGGCAGGGTGTATTAGAGGCAATAAGAATCAGCTGCGCAGGATATCCTACAAAGCGATCATTTGATGAATTCCTTGACCGATTCGGAATGTTATCTCCTGATGTTTTGGATGGGTATATAATAGTGTACTCTACCTCTCCTCTTTCATTTCACCCTTTTAAGATGGGATAGAAGTTAGACTGAAAGGATAGGCTTAGTTATGAGTGCTTCCCTACTGAGTTACATGCTTAACACTATTAGTACATCTGAAGCTAAAAATAATCAGAATTGATTTTGAGCTTTCTCAACTACAAAAGTATTGTCCATTATTCAAGTAGACTTGTAATTACAAGGTGCTTAGTCACTTTCTTCCATGCAGATCGGATGAGAAATCCGCATGTGTTGCAATTTGTGACAGGATGGGTTTAAAGGGCTATCAGGTACAAAATTATAACTATAGTAAACTCAGCATCCACACTATAAAATCCAATGTGAACTTCCATAAAGTAAGTGTGAGGTTTTCTGATAACTAATTTATACTTCAGATTGGGAAAACAAAGGTGTTTCTTAGAGCTGGGCAAATGGCTGAATTAGACGCTCGAAGAGCTGAAATTCTGGCTTATGCTGCAAGGCGCATCCAAAGGCAAATCCGAACACATCTCACTCGGAAAGAGTTTATTACCCTACGAAGGGCTACAATTCAAATGCAAAAGCATTGGAGAGGTAACTTTCTTTTCCTTGACGAAAGTATATATGCTGAACTATTTGTCAAGGATGTGAGACATCTCTTCCCTATAAACCAGAAACAAGTAAAGAGCATTTAAAGATTCTATTTTCTTGTCCTCCCCACCTTCTGTATCTTCTATCTCTTCTAGTAAAATCTACTTTCTCTATCCCCAAAAGAAAAACTTTTCAAAATTCCTATAAATATTAAGTTTTCAGTATGCATGATGTTAATTTGATTCAATCACATTGCAAAATATGTTTTCCTTTGACCCCACTACTGAAACAGATTCATTGATGTCTTTGTAAACACATTAGTTACCAGATCCATATGCAATTATGGGAAATAACTTGCATTATAAATTTTCTATACCTGCTTTATTAAAGCTCAAATTGCACGTAAGCTGTATGAACATATGAGGAAGGATGCCGCTTCAATCCGTATACAGAAACATGCACGAGCTCATGCAGCAAGAAAATCTTACATAAAGTTACAGGAAGCAGCAATAGCTATACAAACTGGATTGCGATCAATGGCAGCCAGAGATGAATTTAGGCACAGAAGGAGAAACAAGGCTGCAACTACAATCCAGGTAATGTATTGGCTCAGGTTGAGGATTTCTGAAATTTATGATGCTTGAACCATGAATATACATTGTCAAGAAGGATATGTCTAATTCAGGAAATCGAATTCTTGGAGAGCGGGCAGTTATGAATTTGAGGGCATCAATAATAGTTCAAAATTTTAAAAATAATTACAGAAATGTGTGATTTATTTGGTTTTTCTAGCATACATAGGGAATAAGAAAAGGAGCCCCTAGTCCTTGATGTGAAAAACACCTTTTTTGGTGTTGTAACTATAGTTCAGGTCCTACAGTTTCTTTTTCTTTTCTTTTTTTCTTTCTGTTTTTATGATAAGTGAACTAATCCTTGAAAAGCAGCAAAAGAGGGCACAACCTGTGCACAGGTTCTAATTGTTTGGATAATAAGTCTGGAAAAAAATAATTGCTTAACTTAAAATATTAGGTGATTAGCAGAAGGTTCAAACTGCTGTGTGGAAACATCAGAATGATAAATCTAACATTTGAAAGTAATTATTCTATCAATGCTTGCTTCTTACAGACTCAATGGCGGGGATTCCATGCTCGTTCTACCTATAACCAACAGAAGAAAGCAAATCTTGTCCTTCAATGTCTTTGGAGATCAAGGATAGCAAGGAAGGAGCTTAGAAAGCTGAAGATGGTGAGCTTATTCTCGTTACAGTAGTATCAAACTTTTAATTGCTAAACCAATTCTCAAAGACTCAGTTGTCTAAGTTAAAATTGGTAGCAACTGAATTTTCCGTAATACAGGCTGCGAGAGAAACAGGGGCACTCAAAGAAGCCAAGGATAAGCTGGAGAAACGTGTCGAGGAACTAACATGGCGAATAGAATTCGAGAAGCACTTGAGGGTATACTCTCTATCAAATCTCATTCAACCAATTGTAAGGATAATGGGCTAACAACATTGTTATTTAAGGCGTGTGGCGCACCGAGGCGCAAAGGTCTCCTTGGGGCCTAGGCGCGAGTCAAGGCGCGCCTCATGGAAGTGAGGCGCACATATTTTAAAAAAATTAAAAATATATATACACACATTTAATCATTTATATATCAAATTTATCAACTATTACAAACTTCTAAGCATCTAAGAATGTCCAAAAAGTTGCCATAACTACCTATATAGTATAGTGATACACTGATATAATCATTTCTCTGCATAAGTACATGGTTATACATATATATTTCAATAGTAAACACTAAATAACAATATAAATACATATTTAAATATTAAAAAAATACTTATAAATATACACACATTTAATTATTTAATAAGTTAGTAAACACCGGAATAGCACTATAGTAAAGTACTCAAAAATTCTGAAACAAATTGGGCAACATAACCCTTTAGGTCATGTTTGTTTGCAAGAATTATAATCCTAGGACTATATTCCAATGGATTATAATCCCAAGACTATTAATCTTAGGATTAAATAATTATAGTTACATGTTTGTTTTTTATGGGATTATTTATGGATAACTTAAAATAATCTCATGTTTATTTTGTCCAAGATTATTTAAAAGATTGGATAAAAATTTACCGTTTGGACTATCATACCCTTACCACTAATAATAAAGATATTATATTCTCATTAATTTAAATATAGATAAATATGATAAGATACACAGATCAAGTTAAATAATATTAATTTGAAGTATTCCTATTTCTTTATCTGGAAGTCTCGAAATGTAAATCATTTTCACTTTTTTTAAATTAATCTACTAATAGTCACCATCTACCATCTAAGTCAAACCTAATCAAAATGACGTGAATTTTTATTTATTTTTTTGAAGAGGGATAAATAATTCCTATAAACTAGAATTTTTCATAAAAACTACGAATCCAAAGAGAAATGTCAATGTCAGTAGGACCCCAACTTGCACAATGACTTTTTAGTCGTGCCCAAATTCAGCTTGTAATGGTTATTATTAGTTAAAGGTTAATTTTGTCTAAAAAAAATTAGTTCCAAATGGTAGGGATTATAATACAAGGTAGAACATGGTATTAAATAATCCCTCATCTTAAGCTATTTTATAATCTCTGGACTAATAGTCCTAAGCTCAAATTTAAACACAAACAAGACACTTGGATTAATAGTCTTATCCCAAGTGAAATCCTTGCAACCAAACAGCCTTTTTTTTGGGGGCAGGAGAAGAGAATAAAAAAAAAAGAAGGGGGTAGACTTACCTGAAGGAGGCTGCAATTGATGCTAGGAAAAAAAATTATACAACTTCGATGAGGCCTACGCCTCGAGTGCGCCTCATTGAAGGAGCCTCACAAGGCGAGGGGCCCAACTTGGGCTGGGATGGGCTCCTTTAACAACACTAGCTAACGGTAATATAAGAAATAAAGTCAAATCGTCAATGATACTTGAGAAAAGGAGCAGGTTATTTTTGTAATTTTTCAGTCTTTTCCAGCACGGGAAACAAAAAAAATATTGCAAGATAAAGAGATTAGTTACATACCAGGATTCTGGATAGGGAAGCTCAGCCATTTCAAGCTATCACCTCCAAACTTGCTTGTTTATATAACACACCTTCCAATCTGAACTAAAGATTACATTAACTTGTGAGAATTTTATGGTAGTATCTGAAAACATTTTTAACTTCTTATGAGTTATAGAAATATGTAAAGGATAAAGTAATAAACAGGTGACAGTATTCCACTTCAGCTGAAAAACAATGTATTCTTTAGGTTGATCTAGAAGAAGTAAAGGGGCAAGAAATTGCAAGATTGCAGAATGCTTTGCATGAAATGCAAGAGCAACTACATGAAGCACACAATGCAGTCATTCATGAGAGAGAAGCAGCAAAGATGGCTTTTGAGCAAGCCCCACCTGTTATCAAAGAGGTACCAGTTGTGGACAACACCAAAGTGGAGCAATTGACAACCCACAATCAGGAGCTGAAGGTAAGATCAAGTAACTCGGCCTCCTATGCAAAATAAATGTCACTTTATCACCTTGCATCCAACAGAATTTACTTAATTCATGAAAATATTTTAAATGCATAGGATGTGGGAGTTGTTAAATAATACCATGTGGAGTCTGGACTATTGAGCATGTATGCCTTCAGTTCATCACATTTACATATTTGGTGGATCAAAACAGAAATACTCTATGTTTCCCACTTTGAGTGTACTCCTTTCCTTTTTAAATGGCGCAAACTAATGTCACCTTTAAAGTTTCAACTGTTCAACATAAATTACCATTTGGTCCATTTTACTTGAAAACATTATATGCATAGAGAGAATATACTGAGAGAATTTAGAAACAAGCTCACAAGAAGTGGAATTGGTAGGAAAGAGTGGAGATAGAAGGAATGTACTAGAAAATCGAACAGAGTTTACAAAAGCAGAAAGTCAAATCTCTTAACAACTAGCAAATTTGCTACAAGATCTATGTATCACATACACCAGCTAGCAAATTTGCTACAAGATATATGTTTCACATACACCAGCTAGATTATATAATGCTCATTGTGCCTTCTATGCACCCACCTGATGCCAAAAAGCCAGAGTTATGAGTAGACCTGTACGACAGGTGACCTAATACAGATTGTGTACATGCAGGGTGAGATAAGAGAGTTGAAGAAGAGAGTTGACGAATTTGAGCATATGTATAATGAAGTTCAAAACGAGAGCAAAGCCAGACTTAAAGAGGTAGAGGAATCTCAGCTGAAAGTGGCTCAGCTACAAGATACACTAGAAAGGTATTTATACAGGATATTTATTAACAAATTGAAATAGTTGCAGGTTCAACGTCCTTACTTTAATTATTTCATGTATATGCTCTATGCTCATGCTCAGGTTAGAACTGAATGTCTCCAACCTCGAATCTGAGAACCAGGTTCTACGCCAGCAGGCTTTAGTTGCATCAACTAATGAGGACCTCTCTGAAGAAATTGAATGGTAAGAATATGCTTTAATATTTATTAAATTAACTTTTAATGGCCGTTAATAGAAAGTTGTTCTACTAGTCTGGTTCTTACAAAACACTGTTGAAACTGAAGAAAGGTAAAAACCTAACCAAGAACCAAAATTTGATTTCACTTGGCTATTCTTTTTTCCCTATACAAAACAAATTCAAACAGTTTAATACCCTGAGATCATGGCAAGAAGATTCTTCACGTAATGCCTTAATGGGATAAAAGAAAAATTATTATAAAGACCTGCTTCTCATCTCATTGTGTTCACTAAGATACTTTGCAGTAACAAACAAAACGAACTTTGACTTATTAAATTTAGATGTTTACTTATGAATAAGTTCTCTTTTGAATACCTTGCCCACCTAAAAATAGTTTAGTTGATAATAATTTCAACAGTGAAAACTTAGGAACAACCCATGGTAATAAAAATTAATGAGCAAGTCAGTTTTGAATTATTTCAAATATTGAATTCATAAAATAAATTTGCAACTCAAGCTCAAACCTGAGCAGGGAAGTGACATATCAGGTCTTTATTTCCAAACTACTTACAACTGTAAAAATTCTGAAAGATATTTCTTCTCCATCAGTTTCAAAAGCAAGGTTAAAAGTCTGGAGTCAGAAAATGAGTTTCTTCGAAGTCAGAAAGTAGTTGTGGAGCAAATAGCCTCTGAAAGGGCACCGTCACAATTAAAGGTAGACCTCCTTTGACTTTATATGAAATATTCGTTACTGTCAAATACTATGCAATCAGAACTAACCCTTTAAGAATGCAGAGTTTGGATAATGGACACCCAACAGAGGAAGAGGACCAAAAAACAAAAGTAGAGGAGCAAACAACAAAAGTAGAGGAACAAGCAACAAAAGCAGAGGAACAAACAACAAAAGTAAATCTAGCTTCCTTGAACAAATTTCCATAAAGAACATTGCACTAATACAATCTAAGTATTTATATCTTATTACATCACAAATAAATTTTACTTGCAGGAGTCGACCAATGTGGCCTCATTCCTAACAAAACAAAGATCCCTAACAGACAGGCAGCAGGTATGTACTTAAAATTGAGAAACTATTTTCTACATTTTGATTTCCAAAAATTTTAATGACCACCTCTTATTTTTCCTATATGCAGGAAAACCATGATGTACTAATCAAGTGCCTCGTGGAAGATAAGCGGTTCGACAAGAGCAGACCTCTTGCAGCTTGTATCGTGTATAAAACACTTCTTCAGTGGAGATCTTTTGAAGCTGATAAGACAAATATTTTTGATAGGATAATTCACACAATTCGATCATCTATTGAGGTAATATTCTGACACTATTTAATGTTAGAAGTGATCCACAAGTAACCAGCGACGGGTCCCTGCGGATATTCTAAACCATGGCGCTTTTTGATAAGTGAAACTAATCTTCCTTTTAATCCATTGAAGATTCAAGATAACGTGAAAGATCTGGCATACTGGCTCTCAACGACTTCTACCCTTTTGTTCCTTCTACAAAGTACAATCAAGGCAAGCAATACACTAAATGCGGCTTCACAACGTCATCGAGCCTCACCCACGACCTTGTTCAGTAGAATGGCACAAGTAAGCTCTTTGGGGTATAAATTTATTGCCACAAAAATACATGGACTATTTTGTTAACAAGTCTAACAATTTGTATCAGGGTTTTCGTGCATCCTCGATGGGCATGGGAATTTCCAGTGGTTACAGTGGAATGGAGGGAAAGCCAAAAGCACAATCAAAAATTGAAGCCAAATACCCAGCTCTTCTGTTTAAGCAGCATCTAACGGCTTGTGTTGAGAAAATATATGGACTGATCCGTGACAGCTTAAAGAAAGAGATTAGTCCATTCCTCAACTTATGTATACAAGTAAGCATATACATAAGCTAGCCTCTCATTTTGAAATCTTACACCAAGTCTTCAACTAAAACCTCAAGGGCCATTTACAGGCACCTAGATCTACAAGGGCCAGATCAATAAGAGGGTCATCTAAGAATATCCATTCAAATATAGTGGCAAAACAGCAGGCATCAAGCATACACTGGCAAAGTATTGTCAGCAGCTTGGATCAAACATTGAAAATACTGTCTGAAAATTATGTAAGCGGAAATATACATTTTATACTCTTCCTGAATTAACGTATCAAAGAACTACCCTGTTTTTCTTGTCTAATGACCGTATATTCAGGTGTCTTCTGTTATCACAAGAAAAATCTACAGTCAGGTATTCTCATTCATAAATGTCCAGCTTTTTAATAGGTAACAAAATCTCTTCCTAATCTTGAAAGCACAAACAAATATCGTATATTGTTTCAAGGATGATTACACTTGTGCTATATTAAGTCACATATTCAAATCCAAGCATTCTGTGGTTCTGCAGCTTATTACTTCGCCGTGAATGCTGCTCCTTCAGCAATGGAGAATATGTAAAGGCTGGTTTGCAAGAACTTGAGCAATGGTGTGTGAAAGCAGCAGATCAGGTATTTGACTATATCGAAAACCATTTGAAGACTAGTTTATGATAGAATCAAGATGAGATGGTAATGAGAAAACCTAACTTGAATTTTTCATGAAACAGCTTGTTTGTTTTTTGGGGGGTAGGCTTGTATCTCTCTCTTATATCAATAAATTTTGTTTTTTATCTAAAAAAACAGTTAGCTGGATCGTCATGGGATGAACTTCAACACATAAGGCAAGCTGTAGGATTTCTGGTATGATGTTTTCAATCCATTTCACTTGGAAAATTAACTTTGATTAGGGATTGAGAATTAATACAATTATTATTCAACCATGCAGGTAATGCATCAGAAGCCTCAAAAATCACTGGCGGAGATTACGAATGAACTTTGCCCGGTAACTTGCTTGGCTATATATTAAAACTAGTTTCCCCAACTTTCTCTCGGGATAAGATCCTTGAAGAACATTTCAACTGAAATTATAATAATAATAAGATGAAGAACAGATCAACAGTGAATATAAACCTTTTGTGTTTTCTTCTGATTTAGATGTTGAGCATTCCACAAATATATCGCATTGGAACTATGTTCTGTGATGACAAATATGGAACACAAGGATTATCTCCTGAGGTAAATGTTACCCATTATTTCAATATTAATATAATAATAGTCCGATACTCAAACTTTAAAAAATTACATAACCTCTAGTACACTTCACATAATACTCTTAACAAGCCTTGAACATACGTGTTTTTTTAAGGTGAGGCTCAAAACAATATGATAATACCGTCTTATCTTAACTTTGTAAGAAAGATTCTCTAACGTTTATCTCAAGTCTGTCAAATGTTGGGTTTCAGGTAATTGGCAAGATGAGAGCACTAATGGCAGAAGATTCAATCAACATACCAAACAACTCATTCTTGCTTGATGTGGATTCAAGGTAATCAACTTGAAATGGAACACCCAACACTTTATTAAATAAACTTGATCATAGTACTAATGAACTAAAAAATTTACAGCATACCTTTCTCTATGGAAGAAATATCCCGCTCCTTTCTAGATATCAGCCTGTCTGATGTGGATCCACCACCTCTCCTTCGTCAGAGATCAGATTTTCATTTCCTGTTGCAGCAAACAGATTGAGTCTTACAAGCTTTGATCTAGTTTTACACATTTATGAACAGGAAATGCTATTGTAATTAATTGATTCAAGTTCCCAGTTTGTTTTTTGGGGAGGTGAGAGAGTGAGGGAATGAGTGCTCAGATTGTAAAGGTTTTTTTGTCTGTCCTTGAATCAGGAAAATTACATTTTTTTCATTGAAACAGCACTCGTGGAATTGATTGTATTCATTGATATACAGAGAACGAAAGGTAAAATAAAAAAGTCCTAGTAGAAGTGCGGAGAAATGATCGTCCTGTATTTTGAGAAATGTATTCATTTTCTTATTCCATCCTAGCAAGCATCTTCACTCACCCGATATATAATTTCAAGTTTTTTGCAATATTCCTCTATGGTGTTCCCCCAGCCTTTACAATACCCATCCATCGGTCAGGAGAGCATCCTCCAACAGGATGACACATGACTTAAACCCAAGATCAAGCTTACCAAGCTTCCAAAGACAGTTATAACATTAGTAGCAAATGATGAAACAACAGAAAGCAGATTACAGCACACTCGTGTATTCAATGCATGGAAGAATTCCTGGGAATATCTTACAACACTTTTGGACTTGATGTATTACACATTTATCATCATGTCTGTCATAAAATCAAATACTGGACAAATACGGAACAAGTATGGCCGTCTTCTGTTTGGATATACTATTAGACCTAAACAATCAAGGATACCTGCTAAAAACTGGTAGAACAGTGATTTTGAAATGTTACCATACTGGACTTGATTTTTACCCAAGATTATAATAACCTTATACAACAGAATAATCATTTCTAAATGTGTGCTGAAGCAATCTATAAAACATAGCTGAAACAGGCCAAATGGAAATATCTGAATGCTAATGCAGGCACATACCAAGAAATGATTAAAAAGGGCAGCATTTGCAAGGAGAATTGGGCATATCTTGCTGCTCAACATTTTCAATAATTTAATCCTCTTCAATGAACAACGATTCTGTCAATTATTTGCATTCCATAAAGCACAGTTTATTACATAATAGGTGTGCAAAACAACAAATGTTTATGTTCAATCCTTCTTCAGGATCTGCTCTATTGGAATCTGCTATTGGCTGTCTTCATTAGACTTCGTATGCACAATTGCAATCCATTAATATCAATGCATATCCATGACATATAATGCATGCATCATGATATAAATTATTGTATTAATGAACTGAATTACCTATGTTTAACTCCATTTTCGAATGAATTAAACTTTCCCCACCAGTTTTCCTGCAACTTTATTGCCCTCCATTTCTCCAAACAATAAGCATTTCAGCTCGCACACCAACTTTTGTAGTTTTCATATCGAATTCCTAACAAGTGCAAGAAAGTTTAATTTTTCTTTCTTTTCCATTTCCTTCGCTTCATTTTGTAGTTCCGTTTACAGAGATATGAACAGAAAATTTGTGTTTGAATTTGGGGAAGGGCCGAAGGAAACAAAAGAAATCCTTTGGATCATGGTCTTGGACTTGCTCATGAAATGGGCTTTGTTTGGGTAAAATTTAGGAGATTTATTTTTTGTATTTTTTATACTTTTTCATAATTTATTAAAACTTTAATTTAATAACAATAAATTGTAATAATACTGTAAAAAAAATTATAATAATGTGTGTTTCTTTAAAGATTTACCTTACAATATTCCCCAAGTATAAACCAAAATTATGAATTAAATCAAATTTATAATATCTAAATATATTTTCGACACGTATTAAAATTCGCACCTTCCATAACCATGTATTAAGTATTAACATATTACACAAACAAAGAGTCCATCTTTGCATGACAGAGCTAGGGAGTAACCATTTTGTATTAACATATTATACACACTATAAGCCAAAATAAACAACTTCCATACCGATCTAACTTTATGATAAATTGATCAATTAACCAATACAGTACTGACAAGCATAAAGAGATCACCTACCAGTATGCGTGTCATCACTGTATTAGTCAATTGACCAAATTTAACTCCACGCTAATCACTCTTTTTTCATACATAATAACAGCGCATGCTACAAGAAGAAGAAAGAACGAAAAAAGAAGAAAAAAAAAAGACACCTCACATTACATTATAGAGGATCAAGAAGAGAACAACTAAGAGCAAAGTTCCCAACCCAAAGCCATCAGGATCATAACCAGAGCTTGCACCCTGCATATTTCCACCAGGATTGTTTCGCACAGGAGAAAATATAGTGAGCAAGTGTATTAGCACTAGCAGTATTATAGGAAGAAGCAACATTGTATATACGTGTAGAAAGCAAGGCCACCTTCTTTCACTTATCCTGCTTGGAATAACACTATTATATATTCAGCTGAGTACACAGTAAGCTTGCCAGAAGATGACCAAATCATGGACTACTAGGTGAAAACCTTAGGAAAAAATGATACAGATAGAAGGCTAGTGGTGGTTGTGGATGTTCAACCACTTGATGCTGATATATACATATGGGAGTTAATTCTCTATCATGAAAAACATGCCATAATATCCTAATAATTAATATTATCATATTCCTTGGTATCAATAAACATAATGAACTAGTCAAAATAAAAAAAGACAATGGCAATCTCACTCACTGGTCACTACCATTCCTCTGGAGGAAGGAAAGGCCCATAGAGGTTTCTAAACATGCCACAAATTATCATTTTCACCAAACATGTATCCTTAGTAATCAGTGACTAATTAATGTGATGTACACAAAAATATCGAAATATCAATATAATAATATCAAATCATTTGAAACATCTAACATTACTCATACAGAAAAAATAAATAAACTAAAAACCCAGATAGGACTTGAGAGTAAAGAGCAATCGAAGAAACAAAAAAGTCAAAAACCATTTATAACACCATTATCAAATGTAAGCATTCCATGTTAAAATCCAAAATAATATCCATAAATGACGTTTCTTCTGTCCCATATCTGCCCCGCCCTAGTATATCTTTATATTTCAGATGCCGCTCATAGAAGCTGATCAACTGCCATGATAGTATATAAAAGGTATCCCTGACAACAATATTAACAAAAACTGTAACATCAGTAACAAATGTGAACTAGTCCTCGGATGTTAAACCTAAAATAGTATCTCTATTAATGATCCAATGATATTTGCTCTCCTCCCATCTGTCCAGCCCTTATGTAGCGTTATACTTCAGATGTCGCTCATAGAAGTTGATCAACTGCCATGATAGCAGAAAATATATGACAAGTGATACTAACAACAATATATAATACATTTGAAGTCAGGGAAACCTAGAGGAAGGAGAAAAACAATGTCATAGCAGATAAATATTACCAGAAGTGGATTCTTAGCCTTGAGATATTTGTTATCCACCATCACCTCTTTTCCATCAGACCTGTATGCCAACAACATAAAACCACTCTATTAAACCAAAGAAAAGTTCCCCCAAGCGACAACCAAAAAAATGCATAATTGTCTATCAATACAGAGTACTAGACTAGATGTCGTTCAATACCATAAACTAATAATAGTGTGAAACAAAGCCCAACTGAAATTCAAACGTGCCTTGTCCATCAAAGAATAGAAGTCGCATGACCAACCAGATTCCACCCTACTCAGACTCACTGACCCTGTGTTTTGAACTACAAGGTTTGGTTAATTAGAAAGAGAACTTTCTGTTCTTAAACCTTCATCATGCTCAATATCACCTAAACGTGAACCACAGTTCTCTTAATTATGTTACTAGCTTCTTCTCAAAAATTTAACTAGTATTCCGTGCATTGAAGCTCTTTATCAATGCATGTGATTGCTGAAGAAGGTACATATGGAAAATAGCTAGCTATATTTGATTAAAAATTTAAAATGCAGATATAAAAAAACAGAAAAAACAAACTACAACCACCAAATTCAAGGAAGATATATATCAAAACATTAAAGCAACTGAACCTATTTAATGTTGCATTGAATATTTTCAAAACTTCAATCTATTACAGGAATTTAATCTTTTTTTTGACAGGTAAATCTTTGACCAAGAAATGAGCCAAAGGGCAAGGAACCCAAAATTACTTTATAGAAACATAAAACCAAATAATTCTTCTAAAATTAAGCAAAAAAGAAACTATATCCGCCCACCCCCTTAGAAAAATAGTATACTCAGGAGAAATCTTTCCACACTTTGCCATGAAACAAAAGCTAATCCAAAGTCATATAAGACTCCAAAAAAGGCATTTAGCACTTCAGGTACTCCATTGCAGCCAAAAAAGAACAAACTTTAAAAACCAGGAGCTCCCTGTCCTCAAAATCTATCCTATTACGTTCAGTACACATCAGTCACTTAAGAAAAAGAGGATCCGCATTTCTTTTTTTCTTCAGCATTTTATTCACTCACCCTAGTACCACTCAAGCTGCATGATAACCCTTTAACCAAATCATACATTACTGACTCCACCTTTTTTAACTCAGCGCCCGAGCTAGCAAAAAGCCTGACTTTGTCTAGCCTGGGGCCTGGTCTGTCAATCCTTCCTACAACTCTGGCCCTTCCCACAGCCCACTGCACTACCCCACTTGATAGTCCAACCCAACATCAATTTAATTAATTAATTAAGTAGATAGGAGTCTATGCCTTGTCTAATCCAAGTAAGAAAAAAATAAATAAAAGAGTTAATTGAATGTCAAATCCCGAAGGATACACCTTTTTTCCATTCATACCTCGAGATTTAAACGCTCTCATCCCACTACCCAAAGTACCATTAAGTAACCATTAATGATCCTTTTGTTATTTCTAGCCAGAAAAATGGTCAGGTAGGCACAGGATAAGTATGATTTGACCAAATTTTTATACATTTGACCGTATAAAACCTGATTAATTAGATTAAGTAATACATTTATATTTACTAATACAATAAATTACAAATTTACAAACCTAATTTTGTTTTCATTTTCCTCTTCTTCCCCATCTTCATCATCTTCCCCATTACCATGGAACTCACCAAAAATTTCAAAATCCAAAATTCCCAAATCATTTATTCTCTTCCCTTGTAACCATTCATGAAGCTCGAAAATCTCAAACTAAAAACCTCAATTTGTTCATTATCTTCAAAATTTTGCTCAATCTCAAACCAACTTCATTTGCTTATGAGGAAGAACCAAAAACCCAAACACCGAAATCCCCTCTTCTACTACCCATGTTCAAAACTTCAAAATTAAGTAATTTGTTTAACTAAATAGACCAAATAAATAATTATAAAATATAAATTTCAAAACCGAAAATACCCAAATCATTCATCCTCTTCCTTGTAACCATTCATGAAGCTCGAAAATCTCAAACCAAAAAACCCCAATTCATTCATCATCTTCAAAATTTTGCCCAAACTCAAAGCCACTTCATTTTCTCTCTCTAAGACACAACCTATCATGAGCAGAGGAAGAACCAAAAACTCAAACACTGAAATCCCCCTCTTCTACTACTTATGCTCAAAACTTCAAAATTAAGTAATTTGTTAAACTAAATAGCCCAAATAAATAATTATAAATTATAAATATCAAAAATAAAACTGCCCCTCCTCTTTGCCGTAAAGATCAAAATCAAAATATTGTACCTAACCCAAAAAAAAAAGAAATACAACATGGAATCAACGGGGGAATAATAGTGGATTTAGACAGAGATGATGATGAAGAGACCCTTCAATCACCATTGTTGAATTCGCATGGTTTTCAGGTCGAAATTTGCTAAAGATTCAATCTTTTGCTTTTCTTTTGAAGTTTTGGGAATTGTTGAATTTCCTTAAAGCTTTGAGCTCACTGCAAGTAAACTATAAGGTCTTACGAGAAGAGCAAATTCTAGGAACAAATACTATAGAAAATTATCTAAGGTTGTGGGTTCAATTCCGACATAGGGCAATTTATAACTAACCCAATATTTCAGAGAAAAATCTAAATCTGGGTCTGATTTATGTAATTTTGGGGTCAATTTGGAGATTTTGTAGTTCATGAATGGACATATCTATATCTTTGTGGACTTATTTAATTAGTTTTCTTGACAATTTAATCATCATGCTTAAGACATGTTTTAAGAATCTCTAAAAATGTGAGTCTACATCTGGAGCGAATGGTTCAAAAATTAGTACCAAAGGGGGAAAACTCAATACGATCAATCTGACCATGGTTGGAGTGCAGATTTGGATAGCGGATATATGAAGGTTTTTGGGGCATTAATTGAAGATGGGTTTGATTTATAATGAACAGTCAAGGGAGTTTGATTTTTAGGTTTGGATGTTAATGGTTGTATATAAGTTAGTAAAGAGCTAATATTTTGATCTTAAAATCCAAGTTGAATGTGATGGTTTTATGTTTATTTGTTTAAGTATTTCACATGTATTCTACAAATTAATTAAGTCAACTACAATATTTATACGGTCAACAATATTTAAATATTAAATTATGAAATTTGACCATTTTTCAGCAAAAAAATTGACAGGAAATTTATTCCCATCACGGCACTTTGGGTAGCGGGATGAGAGCGTTTAAATCTGATATATACTTCGAGGTGCAATATGCAATTAACCCAAAAAAAAAAAATAAGCAGCCCAAGCCATTAGTTTTAATTTGTAAGGTGTAATACATTAGCTTTACTTAATACATCAATAAAATATAAAGTTTTAATTATTTATTCTTGATTTCTTGTAAATACATTTAATTAATATACTAGTTAGTTTATTTAATATTTAACATTAAAAGTTAGTTGATTAAATATAAATAATAAGTACTAATATTTAACATTAAAATTTTATTAATAGTCTTTGCTACTTTTAATGTTAAATATTAACATTAATTAATACATTAATAAACTAACTTTTTTAATGTAAAACATTAATAATAAATTAGTTTCTTGTAAATATTCTAATTTTTCATTAAAATTTCTATTTTTACTATATTTCATTAGTTTATATTTTATAGTTTATATTTTTAATATTTAACAAAAAATGTTAGGGGGGTGATCGAAGTCAACGGTCTGGTTTGGTCAAAATCAAAAGTCTGGCAAACTCAGGTCAAACCGACCTATTGTGCACCCCTACCTGAGAGTGATCATTTAATAAATAACAAAAATAAAAGTTTAAATATTGTCAACGTATTTTCACCAATGTCTATTAAAGAATTGATAAACCAATTACAACACACTAGCATATCAAACAATTAATTCAAAATACACAAATATATCCGACCATTCCCAAAAAAGTGCCTTAAATACATTTATCAAGCATAGACATGCACAAATAGCCCAAGGCCTACAGCCTACCTTGATCCGACCTAGGCCCGACCTGGTCAAGGTCTGGCCCAGGTAAGCCTGACCTGGTAGGCTATGAAAAGACCACTAATTTTACGAAAAAATCCGGCCTAACCTGGTCTAACGTGGCCGGCCTGGGCCCAACCTGGTGCAGCAAGCCAAGCTTTGTTGACAACTTAGGAAGCCTCAAGTAATGGACATTTAGTTAGCCTACTTAGTAAGTCATTTTATAAGTAAACTTTCCTTAAACTTAGATTTTCTAAATGATGTGGGACTGGATGAACCTTCTATGGGAATCCAAGATACTTTCTTAGACATAAAAGTTTCTTCCTTTCAGCAGCATGCTCAACAAATATACTAGCAACTCATGAAGCACGCCCACAATTCGTTTCTCTGACACGTCATTATCAGTTTCCAACCTCAAATAGTCCTCATATGGCGAAATATATGGAACCTTTTGACACTCATCAAACAAATTAACAATCTTCCTTTTCAACCTCAAGGGATGGGGAAAGCAAAAACCCAATTGAGAGAGATTATGGGTTTGAGCTCAATTGATTTGTGGATGAACTCTATTGAATCAAAATATGAGTCTTTCTTCCATCTCATGTATACATCGACATAGTTGTGTTTTTGGGTGTATATACAAGGAGAAAGAGGGAGTTGCTTACGTAAAAGGGAAAAGAATGATGATCGGGAAGAGATGTAGAGAAGTTTGTTGAAATTTCTGAATAGTTGATTGAAGAACATGATTTCTGTTGGATTCTAAGGATCGTGATGAAGAGAGCCAAGGTTTAATGATTTTTGTAATGGTTTAATGTCCTAAATTAAATTCATTAATTATATTTTTTTTACGTATATTATTAAGGATTTGGACATGGTATGTAGTTTCAAGTTTTAGAATCCCACATCGTCTAAAGCAAAGCATGGATGTCCTACCTCTGTTCATATGTTTTATAAAGTGATAAGAGTTAGAGATAAAATTTCTTAAATTAAAGCATGGAAGTCTGAAGGATGGGCTTTGCGTAGCAAGCTTGGCCTGGCCCAGCAGGCTTCCTCAGACCCTCTTTTCATCTTAATTATCCGGCATGTCCTTCCATTTGAGCTTGGGCCCGGCCCGACCTGGTCAATGGCCAAAGTCTGGCAGGCCTAGATCAGGCCGCCTGGCCTGTTTGTGCATGTCCTTTTTTATATAATTATTGATCCCAAAATAAAAGTATAACACTTGGCATTAAAGTAAATAGTTGATACGCTAATAGTTGACCACAAAAGTGTATATTATTAAAAAGTTATTTTAAAAAGATAATGTACATTAAAATGGGGTCCAGAATTTGACTTGTGTACTCCAACCAATTCTATTGAAGACAAAAAATCCACCATAGCCATTCTTCTTTTCAGGACGAAGGAGTATTTGATATGACGGAGTTCAACTTCAACATTGACAAGGGAACAAGTTACAACAACTTTTTCAAAACTCTTACGAGGAATAAGCATACTACTAATTGTTGTCACTTGTAACAAAGGCTACTAAGTAGAGGACATCATGTAGACAAACAAACACATAGAGGCAAATCACATAGAAAGTTCTCCAAACATGCAAGGGACCTTAAACAATATTAGTAAATCACCTAGTTGAGTAAAGCTGAATAGTAATACTAATCCCGAAAAAGTAAAGACCCAAGAGCAATCCAACCATATATTCCCCTGGAGTTACCATAAGAACATGAGATTAATAACACTTCAGTTTTATATGAGCCATTATTGCTAACTCAACCAGTTTTAAGCAGTTTCTAGAATTAAACATTATCCCATATTCCAACGATTATGAATGCAGCCTCATGTTCAGTGTCTTATCATCAATACAACCTGTCCCAATCACAGATAGCATGGCTTTGTTTGCTGAATATGTAATATTGCTATCATTCTATCAAATTATTATTATCATTTTTACAGAATATAATGTATCTCCAACAAACAACATTATAATTCTCATGATCTAGAGAAACAATTTATAAACAATAACATTAATTTATTAACAAAAAAAATATGCCCAAAACCTATTTTGACTAATTGCTTCATATCATAATAACAGAAGATCCTCATGCAACATTGTAAACACCAAGTCACCCTGTTTGCTAGAAAGAGAGAGATAGAGAGGCATACAGGAAAAATGCTAGTTTTGATATTTAAACATAAAAGCTATACTGAGAAACCATTCACCAGTATATTCAACCCAAAGAACAATTATCTTATGCTATATGCTACTTTAATCTTTTTCATTTTATCCAAAGTAGTAAAGAAATTACCAGAAAGTCAATAAAATGAATGTTCTTTCATCCTTGTCAAATTAACAAATAGATTAATATAAGACATTAATAAGCAGGTATGTTCATGTAAGGCATACAGATCTTGTCAGGATTTCAATAAATCATATATTTATATTCTACCTAAGAGACTGAGTTAAATTCTGAATATTAAGTTCAGTAGGAAACATTTGATATAAAGTAAATTTTGGAAACAAAGCTGCAAAAGTTGGCATTGGATCACATACCTCATGGCCGAAAAGGTTACTGAGACGTCCTGCACGTTATTTGACTTGGAAGATTCATAGCTTATAGGCTTGATAATCTCAGTGATGGCAAATGTATTGTTAATGTTACTAGACTTATTCTTGTAAACAGGATTTTTATCCCGTTGCTGTCCAGCTATACCTCTAGAACGAATATTTCTTTTCGTTACATCTTGTGCAGCATAATTTGTTACACAAATGTCTTCTTGTTTTTTAAACCTCTTGACAGAAGCAGGCTTCCTTCTTCTAGCTCCAATACGGCGACCAGCCTGGACTGATTTCTCTCCATCAACCTTTGACTGCCCATTCACAAGGCAAATTACTTCTGATGCCTGCAACTGTTGGATATCTACAGCCAACTCATCCACATTGCCCTCATTGGTAACTGCTACACCTTTGGATTCACTGAGGTTTACATGCATTTTATTTTGCTCTTTTTCTTCAACTTGTGGAGGAATAGTAACAGATTCATTTTCATTTCCTTGCTCAGCAGCTCCAACATTGTTGACAACCCCCATATTAGTCTCATCATCAAGAGAGGGAATGACAAAAGGCTCCTCAATAAACCTGACTCTCCCAGATGAAATATTATTGGTAGCTACAGCAGGACAACTCTGTGGCTTCTTCTTAGCTTGAGGAATAGAAACCCCAGACTTGCGCTTACGTTTGCGTGATGACCTATGTTTCCCCAATCGCAAGCTTCAAATTTCCAAATCAATCAAAAGCTAGTGACTAAGAAGGTAAAAACAAGCAACTTAAAACAACTTATCATTTAACCATAAACTCAAGTAATAAATGTGGGTAGAAGAAAAACCTCTCTTCAAATGCATCAATAATATCAGAACATGACACGAGGTTGTCAAAAGGTTCCCAAGTGTTAGCAGTCTCCGGCCAGCCACGCCTTTGACAAAGAACATACATCTTATGATCAGAATCAAACAATATTACAAGCATATCAAGTTCATCAACATATTTAAATATTGTAAACAATCTCCTTCAGGTTAACCCACAACTGAAAATATACAAGGAAAATTATAAATATATTAACCCAAAGGGGGATTAAAAAGCATACAAATAACATAACCCAGAAAAATTAAACGCTACAAATATGGATTAGGGAATGTACCATTTGACGAGATACTGGACTTGACCCTTTTATCAGCAGCATTTTGTGATTGTCCATCCACATGAGAACAAAACCCACAAATTAGGAGGAAAAGTAAATTTCCAATATACAAAAATAAACAAGCAAAACTAAAACAGGTGAGAGAGAATTGAAAAAACCTTGCGAACCCTTTTTTTGCGTACACGTTCAATCTCATAAAACCCCTCAGCAAGCTTGGGACGCTCTTCTTCTTTTTCTTCTTCTCCAGCTTCATCTTCCCCCTCTTCTCCCTCCTCTTCTCCGTCTTCGGTTTCCAGATTACCAAACCGGTAAAAACCCTTTTTACCCTCCTCCCCCTCCTCTCCCTCTCCCTCCTCTCCATTTTCCCTCTCCTCTGTATCCCCTTCTCCTTCAAACCCATTTTCCGGCCGCCCCTCCTCTACCACAGCCGCATCAACAGCGCCTTCTATCACTTCTTCAGCGACAAAAAACACAGTATCAGAACTACAGGTACAGGCGGCGGCGCCGCTGCCGCTGCCGCCGCCGCCGCCGGAGGGCTTACTTCTCCCTCCTACCATCTCTTTCTCTCTCTAAAAATCCTTTACTTTCTCTCTCTAGTTTTACCTGTTGGGTTTTTCTTGTATCTCTCTCTCAGAATGTACTGTATATCAGCTTTAATGGAAACCCGTTTGAAATTCTTGACGGATACGAACGAAAATTTCAAACTATTTTCCTTCCCAGTCGAAATTTTAAAATCAGTAGACCTGAATCAACTACAGAACTACTACTACCGCCAGTCTGCCAGCTCCAGCTGGGTTGGGTTGGGTCGGGTCGGGTTAGATTGGGTTAGGCCCATTGCGTAACTATCTCTCTCCAAATATTTCTTCAAATATTTTCTTTAATTTTAAAACATTAATTTTGTGTGCATAAATTATATGTAAAAAGTTGTATTAAATAGTTAAAAAAGATATTTTAATAAATAAAATTGATAATTCTACAAAATTATCACACATAAATAGTAAAAGTCTCGTACTCGTGTGAAATGGAATTCGTAAAAATATTAAATATTAATTGTAAAATTATTAATTTTATAAAAAATAATATAAAAGGTTAATAAATTTTATCAATGATTTAATGTGATGGGATCCACATAATATTTTTTCCTCCATTTGTGCCTAATTAATGCCTATGGAATTTTTCATTCTAAAATATTCTATTCATTAATTAAATCATATCTAGTATTAGAAAGGGGATAAATACATTTTTGGTACCTGTACTAGGATCCGACTTACAATTTGGTACCCAAAGTGAAAAAACTTACAAACTGGTTATTGTACTCGAAAATTATTGCATTCCGTTAAAAATAGGGTTTCATCCATGTTTCGTTTGAAAATTTGACAGGTCAGATGCAAAGAATGACATGGCGATGACTGGGCAACAAAATTTAATTGATGTGTATTTCTCATTTTCTGATGTGGCAAGCCAGTCAGCCTAATTCTAAATACTATTGAGCCACTGCACTTTAAAAAAAATGCAATTGGCCCACTGTAATTTTAAAAATATTTTTATGTTTTATTTTCTTTCTTTTTCTTTACCTAAATATTTATAATATGTATAATATTAATAAAAAATAATATTATAATATTTATAATATGTATGTTTTATTTTAAAAATAAAAATAAAAAAAACTTTTATGTTTTAAAATACTTATAAAAAATTTTAAAATAAAAATATTTTTATGTTTTATTTTCTTTTTTTCTTTACCTAAATATTTATAATATGTATATTATTAATAAGAATTAATATTATAATATTTATAATATGTATGCTTTATTTTAAAAATAAAAATAAAAATCATTTTATGTTTTAAAATACGATGGCTGCAGAAGAAGAGGGTGGGGAGAGTAGCAGTGACTCTAAATTGGGGAATGGGTTTTCAAGATCAACAGTGCAGGCCAACTGGTTAACAAATTTCCACAAAGATCTAATGGTTGGGGCGTTGATGGGTGGTGTGGTTCACACCATTGTTGCTCCAATCGAGAGGGCTAAGCTTCTTTTACAGACCCAAGAGAGTAATGTTGTCATTCTTTCTGGCCCACATAAGAAATTCAAGGGAATGTTTGATTGTATTGTTTGTACAGTTAGAGAAGAAGGCATTCTCTCTCTTTGGAGAGGCAATGGTAGTAGTGTTCTTCGGTATTATCCCATCAGTTGCCCTGAATTTCTCTCTCAAGGTATATATCTATTTATGTACGGATTGGATTAAGGAAAGAACTCGGATCGGATTCCGACCGAAACGAGCGTTTGGGAGATTTTCTGGGCCACGAAGTCGGATTTATCAATGCCGGTGAAGAAAATGGTTTCAATTTTAGTGAGGAAGAAGATGAACAGTAGGGTTTGATTTTGAATTAATTAAGAAAAAAATGAGGATAGTCAATGATTTTATTTTATGAGGATAATCCCATATACATATCATTATCCACATCTGATGAGGAAGCCACATCAGAAATTTTCATTTACTCTGTTAGTCAATTTTAACGATTATTTTAAAATTAGAAAGTACAAGCACCGGATCTCAACAATTTTTTAGTACAATAACTAATTTGTAAGTTTTTTCACTTTTGGTACCAAATTGTAAGTCGGATCTCAGTACAGGTACCAAAAATGTATTTATCCCTATTAGAAAGTATACCACTTTCTCCCTGCTTTGTTATTTGTTTTTTTATGGAAAATAATTTTGTAAGTTATTTATAAATTTTAAGGAGAATTAATAACTTAATTTTTATATTATATTAAATACTAATAAATTTTTTGATAAATTTAAAAAATATTGTATAACTTACGTGCTTATAATAATTACCAACTTAGTATTTAATGATAAGTATTAATTTCATATCAATTTTTGATATTTTTAATTGATGTCGTTAATTATTACGTGAAGAGATAGGACCCAACTTATTTTCATACGAGAGTCATGTGAATATATAAAAAAATATAAAAATATCAAATCCTTATTTAATTTAGACATTCAATTGTGTAATGCTACAAAAAAGTTTAGAATAATTATAAAATATTATAATCTCTCCATATGTATTGAATCTACATTTAATGGGTGTAAATAAATCGAATCGAATCGAGTCGAGCCGAGTATTGAGTTGCTCGTATTTAGTTCACAAAATTTATAGAGTACAAAATAAAGTTTGATTAAAGTTCGTTTAGCTGCCGAGTCGAGCAAGATCTCGAATCGAGTCCCGAGCAGTTTGAAATTTAAGAACGAATATGATTTGAGTATCAATATAAAATTACAATTTGAGGAGGTTCGAGTAAATTATCGAAATTTAAAATTTGTTCATATTTGACTCATTTATATTTCGAGTCTAACTCGTTCAAATTTTTAGTCGAACGAGTACGAATCGAATCCGAATTGTATTTACTCATTTTACAACCTTATTAATGCATTAATTATCGTCTTTATCCACATTTATTGCACTAGTTTTGCCTTATAATTACATAAAATTATATAATTGGGCTTTTATTTTTACTATTTTATGAATAAGAGGGGCATTTAATTTAGATTCTCAATAAAAACAGAGAAAGCTAACTAATACTTCCTCCTTTCCTTTTTATTTGTCTTTTTAGTGAGTGAAATTTATTACTTTTTATTTGTCGATTATAAATTCTAAGAGAGCATTAATGACTTAGTTAATCATATTATTCATACATTAAATTTTAATTTTTCCATCTTTCATCTTTCCCAATGAATTTTAAAGGATAATATTGAGATTTTATACTTATCTTAATATTTCAGGTAAAGCATTAATTATGACGACCCCAAATCCAGGTTCCTTCAAACTCGGGTTCAGTGCTCCACGGTTGTAAGACCCCAAATTTTATGAAATGAAAGTATTCAATTTTCTTATAATTATTATTCTATTTATTAAATGATTAAATTGATAAAAGGTTAAAGTTAAGGGTGATATGTGAAAATTTTACAAAGTAAGCAAGTTGATATAAAATATTCGTTGTGTCAGAGAATATTCGTTTGGTCGGAAAATATTCTCTTTGTCGGGGAATATCTGTACGACGTCACAATCATTGGTTTACCCCCACAACGGAATAACTGTAGGATATAGAAACCGGCAGAAATAACTTTTTTATAAAAATAACGACAAAACTTTTACCGTTAAACTGTTGAAATATCCGGTGATAAAAAAATTAAAAAAACACAAGAATTGAAAAAATACGGGTCATGATTATACCGAATGATCCTTATATTCTGACCGACCAGTTAAATAACAAATAAACTTAGGTAGGTCATACTAGCGAAGGAATTACCCGTCTCTACCCTCCTAGTTTTAGTTTCACATCACAGCCAGGGATCATATCCCTAAGCTTTGATACCAACTAGTGATGTGAGACTAGAACTAAGAGGGGAGAGACGAGTAATTTATTCGCTAGTATGACCTACCTAAGTTTATTTGTTATTTAACTGGTCGGTCAAAATATAGGGATCATTCGGTATAATCATGACCCGTAATGTTACAAATAATGTGGTAAAAGTCCTCATTGGCCCGTAGTGCATTGATGGACAGTTGTTAGTATGATTATGACCAGGGATTTATCCGGTATAATCATGACCATTGATGATTACATGAATATCTTTAGCCCGTAGTGCAGGGATGATTCGATGATGTGGTTTATTTATTAAGCTGAGTCTCAACAAAAAAGTTGATGAAAAACTTTTTAAATCAAAGAAGGTAGTAGATATCATGCTATACTTGACTCTTCTAATGGATCGCTTATTCCGCGAAAGAAGCTCTCCTCATGAATACGAAAGAAATAATACCCCTTACCTTAGAAGAAAATGGATATTGGAATAGTGAAGTAGCAGACTTTTCTTCTTCTTTCTCTCTATAATTTCTCTCTATAATAATTGCTCTAAAGTTTTAGTGAATTGGTGAGAAATGAAGGAAGAATGAGCTTATATTTATAGGAAAATATAGTTTCGATAATTGCACGTTTTGGGGCTCGAAATATTATAGTACAATACCTTCAACTTTTCTTTCATTTTTAATTTAGTCCTGCAAGTATTATCAAACTTGCACCACCTCCCCTAATAGTAAATAATGTGAATCAATAGTTCAATCATGTGAATCAATAGTTATAATTATGTGAAAATACGAATTACAGTATAATACCTCCATCTATACCTCCATTTTTAACTTAGTCATGCAAGTATTATCAATCTTGCATCAACTCCCCTAATAGTACAAGAATGTGAATCAATAGTACACACATGTGAACAAATAGTTATAATCATATGAATTAATAGCAATTAATTGTTCATTTATCAGATTAATTACCCGACTGGTCAGTAAAACTTCCAGACATCAATTAATATCTGAATAAATGTTGATTTCCACTAACACTAATAATTCCAACACAATGGAACTATCAAGTTCATCTTAACACGAACTTATTCATCATTAATATTATAACTCACAATATTTAACAACCAGGTCGTTCCCAGGAAAGAGGGGGCTTTTCGATAAGGATTTCTCCTTATTGGCGCACAATTAGATGACCAAACCTCTCCTTGACAGAGCTTCTAGACATTGTAAATATTACAATTTAATAATATAAATAACTTTATCGTCTCAATTATTGATTTAATAATATATCATATTATGCAGATGATACTGTGACAATAATCGAATCAATAATATGAGAGATATGATGCAGCAATTACTGCAGCAATAATTGAGTATAACTGAGTGACTTCTCACGTAAGCATCAATAATCAATACCGTGTGCTACTATGCAACCACGCGTATTACTGTACTTTTACTTCCGGGTAGTTCAACAGTTTAACGATAAAACTTCCAGCCGTTATTTTTATACAAAGATAATTATGTCATTTTCTAACTACTACAATACTTCTGTTGTGGGTTCCACCAATAATTGTTCCATCGTACGAACATTTCTGATTAAAACGAATATTCTCCGACCAATCGAATATTATATAACCACTTGCTTACTTTGAAAAATTTGTAAATATTACTCACAACTATAACATAATATCAAATCCACACCATAATATTCAAAAATATATTTCGAGAAAATTATTCTTTATTCATAAAAGTTGGGGTCTTACACTAGCTCCTTGAACTGCTTAGCGGTGGTCGTCGGAGAATTGTCAATGTTTCCACCTGCATTTTGGACAGGAGCCGCTTTCGCCTGATGTTGCATGAATTGCATAAAGCCTCTGAACATTCCCATCGTTCACCATTTCATCGGTGTTATTGTTTACATGAGGATTATTGTCTTCCTGTTGTACATTATCTTGGGCATTAATCTGTGGTGACTCAACGGTCTCATGTGCTTCATTGTTTATCACAAAATTTTTCGGATGCCATTTTCAAATACTACCACAAAACAAAGGTTAATTAACATATCACATATTATCCCTATACTCTGACCGACTAATTAAATACCAAATAAACTTAGGTAAGTCATACTAGCGAAGGAATTTCCCGTCTCTCCCCTCCTAGTTCTTGTCTCACATCTCAGCCAGGGATCATATCCCTAAACTTTGATACCAACTGTGACGCCCCCAAAATAGGTATACATCACCCATCTTGAGTCGCCAAATACATGGTACAAAATTCAAATACAACTTAATTATACAACAGTCGTGTAAAATACGACAAAACATAATCTAAGAGTTTTAATAAGAATATTGTCATCTAGACAATATCCACACTCAATAGAGTTCCTCGTTACATTTATTGTCACACTATTTAACAGAATAGTGAGGACTACTAATGCTATCATCTGGACCGTCACTCCGTTCCCCGACTAGTCCCAACTATGTTCTCATTTCCTGAAGAGAACATTGAAAGAAAGGGTGAGCTCAACTAGCCCAGTAATAAATATTATGACAAAGATAATGCAGAATAAATTATCATTAGTCTTCAACAATGTTAAACTGATAAAATACAATAAACATCAAGTTTAACTGAAGCGGAATAAGCAATCCATTAGAAGAGTCAAGTAGAGCATTATATCTACTATCTTCTATGATTTAAAATATTTTCATCAATTTTTATCGCCGAACTCAGCTTAATAAATAAACCACATCATCGAGTTATCCCTGCACTACGTGACAAAGATATTCATTAAATCATCAATGGTCAAGACTATACCGAATAATCCCTGGTCATAATCATACCAAAAACTGTCCATCAATGCACTACAGGCTACTTAGGACTTTTACCACATCATTTATAACATTACAGGTCATGATTATACGGAATAATCCCTGATTATAATCATACTAAGTCCATCTATGCACGTAAGCCAAAGATGACTTTATCACAATATAAGCATGAGGATGATGACAATGACATAATAATTCAATAAAATAAGTTCAAGAATAAATTTAAAGATTTATAAGTTAATTTATCTTGAAATCAATTACGTCCAAATTGTCAACATGATATTGCTTTGTGGAGTAAAATTCAAGAATGCTCAGAAGAATATTTCCATGAAAAGATACCGGATGAAGCGCAAATATCCAGGATATTCTACTAATTTCATGGAGTATAGAAGCCAAAACTTTAACCAAATGAGTATTATAGAATATATGAAACTGCAAATGTATTTTCACCCGCCATGCTATAATCCACGTAGACAGATCATTTCCATAATTTAATAAGGAATGAATACGAAGGATCATTAACCATGCAAGTGACAATCAACATAGACAGGTTATTCCAACAGAATAATAAAGAATGGAACCAGGTCATACGTAATCCGCACAGACAGGTTATTCCAACAGAATAATAAAGAATGGAATAAAAGAAGAATTCACCATGCATGCGATAGACCACACAGTACAGGTTATTCCAACAGAATAATAAAGAGTGGAACCAGGTCTAGTGTAATCCGCATAGACATGATATTCCAACAGAATAATAAAGAATGGAATAACAAAGAATTCACCATGCATGCGATAGACCGCACAGACAGGTTAATCCAACAGAATAATAAAGAATGGAGCCTGATCTAACGTAATTCGCACAGATAGGATATTCTAACAAAATAATAAAGAATGAAATAACAAAGAATTCATCATGCATGCGATAGACCGCATAAACAGGTTATTCTAACAGAATAATAAAGAATGAAACCATGTCTAGCGTGATCCGCATAGACAGGATATTCCAACAGAATAATAAAAAATGGAATAACAGAAACTCTCTTCATGAATACGAAAGAAATAATACCCCTTACCTTAGAAGAGACTGGATATTAGAATAGTGAGGTAGCAGACTTCTCTTCTTCTTTCTCCTTATAATTTCTCTCTATAATAATTGCTCTAATACTTTAGTGAATTGGTGAGAAATGAAGGAAGAATGAGCTTTTATTTATAGGAAAATATAGTTTCGATAATTGCACGTTTTGGGGGTCGAAATATTACAGTACAATACCTTCAACTTTTCTTTTAATTTTAATTTAGTCTTGCAAGTATTATTAAACTTGCACCACCTCCCCTAATAATAAATAATGTGAATCAATAGTTCAATCATGTGAATCAATAGTTATAATCATGTGAAAATACGAATTACAGTATAGTACCTCCATCTATACCTCTATTTTTAACTTAGTCATACAAGTATTATCAATCTTGCACCAACTCCCCTAATAGTACAAGAATGAGAACCAATAGTATACACATGTGAACAAATAGTTATAATCATGTGAATTAATAACAATTAATTACTCATTTATTCAGTTAATTACCCGACTGGTCAGTATAACTTCTAGACATCAATTAATATCGAAATAAATGTCGATTTCCACTAACACTAATAATTCCAACACAATGGAACTATCGATTTTATCTTTAATCAACACGAACTTATTCATCATTAATATTATAACTCACAATATTTAACAACCAAGTCATTCCCAGGAAAGAGGGGGCTTTTCGATAAGGATTTCTCCTTATTGGCGCGCAATTAGATGACCAAACCTCTCATTGACAGAACTTCTAGACATTGTAAATATTATAATTTAATAATATGAATAACTTTGTCGTCTCAATTATTGATGTAATAATATATCATATAATGCAGATGATACAATGACAATAATTGAATCAATAATATAAGAGATATGATGCAACAATTACTGTAGCAATATTTGAGTATAACTGAGTGACTTCTCACGTAAGCATCAATAATTAATACCATGTGCTACTATGCAACCACACATATTACTGTACTTTTACTACCGGGTAGTTCAACAGTTTAACGGTAAAACTTCCACCGTTATTTTTATAAAAAGATAATTATGTCGTTTTCTAACTACGACAATACTTCCATTGTGGGGTCCACTAATGATTGTGTCGTCGTACGAATATTCCATGTTAAAACGAATATTCTCCGACCAATCGAATATTATATAACCACTTGTTTACTTTGCAAAATTTGTAAATATTACCCACAATTATAACATTATATCAAATCCACACCATAATATTCAAAAATATATTTCGAGAAAATTATTCTTTATCCATAAAAGTTGGGGTCTTACATTCTAAAATAATCTTTTTTGAGTTTTGGTATTTTTTTGTTGCTCTACCTGATGCCATAGCCATCAGTTTATTTAAGTTTTTGACATCAGTTGTACTGCATCAACATATGTGAGCTCAATGTATAAAAAGTGGATGTTTACAATTAAAATGTAATTTATCTCACATATATAAATATATACCATCATGAAGCTGTAATGATGCTAAAATGACTACATTTTTCTTTGATCAGTTTAATACAATATGAAGTTTAATTTTACAGAAGTTGGTGAATTTATGTCTCTCAAAAATTTGTTATAATGTTTTGCAGTAAACTGTTGAACTGTCCACTTAAGAATCTGAATCATACATCAATCTTGTGATGCCAAGTTTGAATATAATCAAATGTTACGCTTTTAATGTTTTGTGTATGATTGGGTTAGTTGATTTGGGGGAATTATCAGGAATTTCGGCATAAGAGTTGTTCCACGCTATAGGTTAAAGGAGTTTTTTCATACTCCAAGGGATTGTATTGACACGGAATCTAAGCTGTGGAATTCTGCAACTAAAAGGGTATTTGTTTCTTATTTTTTGAGAGTTTGAATAGTAGCACATTTATATTACTAAAATCATTTATCGCTTTAACTATATTTCATTACCTTTAGCAATAAATCATGTGGAGTCATAAAGACTTTGCTTGCAAAATTATCTTGATCCTTAAATATTTAAAACTATGCATTAATCTTAATATGTAATTGCTTCCTATACCATATATGACGCCCCCAAAATAGGTATACATCACATATTCTGAGTCGTCAAATATATGGTACAGAATACAAATACAACTTAATTATACAACAGTCGTATAAAATACGACATAACATAATCTAAGAGTTTTAATAAGAATATTATCATCTAGACAATATCCACACTCAATGGAGTCCTCATTATATTTATTGTCACACTATTTAACAGAATAATGAGGACTACTAATGCTATCATCTAGACCGTTACTCCGTTCCCCGACTAGTCCCGGCTACGTTCTCATTTTCCTGAAGAGAATAGTGTAAGAAAGGGTGAGCTCAACTAGCCCAGTAAGAAATATTATGACTAAGATAATGCAGAATAAATTATCGTTAGCCTTCAACAGTGTTAAACTGATACAATATAACAAACATCAAGTTTAACTACAGCGAAACAAGCAATCCATTAAAAGAGTCAAGTAGAGAATAAAATCTATTATCTTTTATGATTTAAAAGTTTTTTCATCACTTTTATCGCTGGGATTGAGCTTATTAAATAATCCACATCATCCCTGCACTACGACCAAGGATATTCATTAGTATCACAATCACAAATTGTCCATGCACTACGGGCCAAGGATATTCGTGTATTCATCAATGGTCATGATCATGCCAACAACTGTCCATCAATGCACTACGGGCTAATGATGACTTTTACCACATCATTTGTAAGATTACGGTCATGATTATACCAATTAATCTCTGGTTATAATCATACCAAGTCCATCTATGCACTACAGGCCACAGATGACTTTCAACATAAAATAAACATGAGGATGATGACAATGATATAAGAATTCAATAAAACAAGTTCAAGAATTAATTTATCCATGAACTAATAACGTCCAAATTGTCAACATGATACTTCTTTGTAGAGTAAAATTCAAGAATGCTCAGAAGAATATTTCCATGAAAAGATACTGGATGAAGCGCAAATATTAAGGATATTGCACTAATTTCATGGAGTATAGAAGTCAAAACTTTAACCAACTGAGTATAATAAAGAATGGAATAACAAAAGAAATCACCAAGCATGCGATAAACAACACAGACAGGTTATTCCAACAGAATAATAAATAACGAAACCAGGTCAAGCGAAATTCACACCGACATGATATTCCAACAGAATAATAAAGAATGGAATAACAATAAAAATCACTATGCATATGATAGACCGTACAGACAGGTCATTCCAATATAATAATAATTAATGGAACCAGGTCAGGCGTAATAAACACCGATAGGATATTCCAACAGAATAATAAATAACGGAACCAGGTCAAGCGTAAATGCACAGACATGATGTTACAACATGATAATAAAGAATGGAATAACAGAAGAATTTCACTATGTATGCGGTACTTAGCATAAACAGGTTATTCCAACATAATGATAAAAAATGGAATAATAGAAGAATTTCACCAAGTATAGGGTTGCCCGCGTATACAGGTTATTCCAACAGAATAATAAAGAATGGAATAACAGAAGTTCTCTTCATGAATACAAAAGAAATAATACCCCTTACCTTAGAAGAAACTGGATATAGGAGTAGTGAAGTAGCAGAATACTTTTCTTCTTTCTCTCTATAGTTTCTCTCTCTAGAGTTTCATTGAATTCGTAAGAAATAATGAAGGAATGAGCTTCTATTTATAGGAGAATGGGCTGAATAGTAACTAATTCATGAACGGTCCAAATTGATTTACTTTTAAACGGACGGTTCATATTGATTTACTATGCAATATAAATAAAATATTCTAATAAAATATAATAATTCTATTTATAATATAATAAAACGAATAAATTTATAAAAATATTCTGTTATATATAAAAAGTTTTTCTATTTTATTACATTAATAATACTAATAAAACAAAATTTATATATATAATAAATATATATATAAACTTCCACGACTTCATAAAAAGACACCTCAACATTTATAATCATTATTATAATGCACAATATTAATCAACCAGGTCGTTCTCAGGAAAGAAGGGGCTTTCCAATAAGGATTTCTCCCTATTGGCGCGCAATTAGGTGACCAAACCTCTCCTTGACAGAACTTCTAGACATCGTTAATATTGCACATAATAATATTAATAACTCTGTCATCTCAATTATTGATTAAAAATATATAAAATATCGACAATAATTGAATCAAATAACGTGAGATACTATTCAACAATTACTATAGCAATAATTGAACAAAACTGAGTGACTTCTCACGTAAGCATCAATAATCAAAACCTGTGTGCTACTATACAATCACGCGTATTACTGTACTTTTAACACCGAGTGTTTCAACAGTTAACGGTAAAACTTCAACCGTTATTTTCATAAAATATTTTTGTCGTTTTTTCAATCCGACAATAATTTCGTTGTGGGGTCCACCAATGATTGTGCCATCGTACGAATATTCCCTATTAAAATTAATATTCCCCGACCAATCGAACATTATAAAACAACTTGCGTACTTTATAAAATTTATAAATATTACCCACAACTATAACATTATTTCAAATTCATTCACCTTAATATTTAAAAATGATATTTATAGAAAATTCATCTTTATTCATAAAAGTTGGGGTCTTACAATCTCCCCTTCTTATGAAATTTCGCCGTCGAAATTAGGGTACGTACCTAGTATATCGAAGAGGTAAGGATACCTTGATTTCATTTCAGATTCTAACTCATAGGTCATTTCCTCAACATCGTGGTTTCTCCACAAAACTTTAACTTGAGGTATAACCTTGGAGCGTAGAATATGTTCCTTCTTATCCAAGATTTGAACCGGAACCTCTTCATACATTAAATCTTTCGCTATTTCGTCCGGTTCTAACTCAATAATATGGTTCGGGTCTTCCACATATTTACATAACATGGATATATGAAAAACGTTATGAACACGAGACATACTTGGCGGTAATGCAAGTCTATACGCCACAGTTTCTACTCGATCGAGGATTAAAAATGGGACAATGAATCGAGGATTGAGCTTTCCTCTCTTTCCAAATCTCGTAACTCCTTTCCATGGAGCAACACATAACAACACATGATCTCCAATGTTGAATTCCACGTCTTTTCGATGAATATCAGCATAACTCTTTTTTCGATACTGCGAGGTTTTTATACGTTGCCAGATCGTTTGAATCTTTTTCGTAGTCATACGTACCAACTCTGGTCCCAACAACGTTGCTTCACCCACCTCATCCCAGCATACTGGAGAACGACACTTTCTTCCATACAACGCTTCGAATGGAGCCATGCCAATACTTGCTTGATAGCTATTGTTGTAAGAAAACTCCACCAACTGTAAGAACTTGTCCCAACTTCCCTTGAATTCAAGGACACAAAGTCTTAATAAATTTTCAAGAGTTTGAATAGTCCTCTTTGATTGTCCGTCCGTCTGAGGATGATATGCCGAACTAAATCGTAAATCCGTGTCCATAGCTTTTTGTAAACTAACCTAAAATCGTGAAGTGAATCTTGGGTCTCGATCAGAAACTATGGATACTGGCATACCATGTAGTCTTATAATCTCGTTTATGTACATACAAGTAAAACGTTCAAGTGTATAAGTTTCTCGTATTGATAAAAAATGAGCAGACTTGGTCAATCTATCAACAATGACCCAAATTGCATCTATGCCTTGAGAAACCTTAGGAAGACTAGTAACAAAATCCATGGTAATGTGCTTCCACTTCCATTCTAGAATTTCAAGTGGTTGCAATGGACCTTTTGGTACTTGATGCTCCGCCTTGACTCGTTGACTGGTTAGACACCTTGAGATAAAAAACACTATCTCTTTCTTCATATTGCTCCACCAAAATGTATGACGAAGATCACGATACATTTTGGTACTCCCAGGATAGATTAGAAATGGTGTATTGTGCGCCTCCATCATGATTTTATACTTTAAATCAGGGTCGTTAGGAACACACAAGTCCGGAGTTGACTCAAAGTATTCCTTCTTCATCGATTCTTGCTTCCGACATAACACCTTTTTGCACTTTTTTCCTCATACGCATCAGCTCTAGGTCTGTAGTTTGAGCAGCTTTAACTTTATCGATTAAAGTTGGTTCTACTTGTATATTCGCCATCATCACATGGGTCCTTGTAGTCTTTAACTCTATCTCCATCCTTTGCAAGTCACACAAAATGGGCCTTTGCGTTGACAATATCAGCACTAGTACCCGCATATGATCTTCTACTCAATGCGTCAGCTACTACGTTCACTTTTTCAGGATGGTATTGGATGGTATGATCATAATCTTTCAAAAGTTCAAGCCAACGTCGTTGTCGTATGTTGAGTTAATTTTGAGTGAAGAAATATTTGAGGCTTTTATGATCCATAAAGATCTCCACTTTCTCCCCATAAAAGTAATGCCTCCAAATTTTAAGTGCGAAAACAACAGCTGCCAACTCTATATCATAAGTAGGATAATTCCTCTCATATTCTTTGAGTTTTCGAGAGGCATAGGCTATGACTTTCCCATGTTGCATGAGAACACATCCTAACACTTTGCCTGAAGCATCACTATAGATGACAAATCCCTCCGAGCCAGATGGTATTGTCAGAACAGGTGCTGAAATGAGTCTTCTCTTGAGTTCTTAAAAAATCTTCTCACATTCTTCGCTCCAATCGAACTTTGTATCTTTCTGAGTCAGCTGAGTTAATGGAGTAGCGATGCGAGAAAACCCTTATACGAATATCCGATAATAACCAACTAAGCCGAGAAAACTACGTACTTCAGTCACTGATTTAGGGTGCTCCCAGCTTTGAATAGCTTCAATCTTTGCTGGGTCAACAGATATTCCATGACTTGATACCACGTGCCTAAGGAATGCTTAGTTCCTCAAGCCAGAACTCACATTTCTTTAACTTGGCATAAAACTTATATTCACGAAGCTTTTGAAGTATCAGCCTCAAATGTTGCTCATGATCTTCACGGCTTTTGGAATAAATAAGGATGTCATCAATAAAGACGACCACAAAGTGATCCAAATATTCCTTGAATACTCGGTTCATCATATCCATGAAGGTACCAGGAGCATTAGTCAATCCAAAAGACATGACTAGGAATTCATAATGCCCGTACCGAATTCTGAAAGCCATCTTTGGAATGTCATCGGTTCTAATCTTTAATTGGTGATATCCGGAACGAAGATCAATCTTTGAAAAAAATTTAGCGTCGTGCAACTAGTCAAACAGGTCATCAATGCAAGGCAATGGATATCTATTTTTGATAGTGACATGGTTCAACTCCCGATAATCAATACAAAGTCGCATACTCCCATCTTTCTTCTTCAGGAATAGAACAGGAGCACCCTAAGGAGATGTACTAGTACGAATGAAATCGATGTCTAACAATTCCTGCAGTTGGGTCTTTAACTCCTGAAGTTCAATAGGAGCCATTCGATATAGGGCTTTGAAAATGGGTTTTGTACTGGGTTCAAGGTCGATACAAAATTCAATTTCACGTTCTGGGGGTAGGCCATGAAGTTCTTCAGGGAATACGTCAGGAAATTTATTAACAATATAAATATCATTCAAAACTGACATATTTTTGTTTAGATCCGTGACATGAGCTAAGAAAGCTTGACATCCATTTTTCAATAAACGAATAGCTTTATGGCTTGAGATGACAGTGATTGATTTTAATGGTTTGGTTGCTTGAATTCGCATAATAGGTTGGTTAGGAATATGAAAGCTAACAACCTTACGAAAATAATAATTTTTTACATGATGAGTAGTTAACCAATCAATCCCTAGAATCACATCAAATGCAAGTATTTTCAATGAAATAAGATTGATAGGTAATGTGAGGGTACCTATTTGAACCAAACAAGACTTATAAAGAGTGGATGTAATGAAGGTTTCTCCCAATAGAGTTTCAACAAATAAGTCAAAGTCTAATTTCTCCGGAGTCAAATTTAAACGTTGAGCGCAAGTAGGAGAAATAAAAGAATGGGTAGAACCGGTATCAAATAAGGTATAAAATTCGTTAGAGTTTATGATAAGCTTACCCGTGATGACCTCGTTCTGGTTCCTTACTTTCTGGGAGGTCACAACAAATGCTCTCCCTTGCACTACCGGCTTTAACTTTTCTGGGACGACCTTTGGTGCCTCCATCCTAGCTGAAGTTGTCTTCGGTGAAACGACAAAATCGGGCTAGGTGACCTTCTCTTCCACAATTATAACATGCTTTGGACGACATCACACAGTTTGGACTGATGTGTCCATCCCCTCCACATTTGAAACATATGATAGGTGGTCGTTCTCCTTCCTTACCAACGGGTGCTGTTGCTGACGACTTTCCATCATTGTTGAATCTCCTCTTCTTGAAATGTCCATTCGCGTATCTCGAATTTCAAACCTCTTAGAAACATTCTCGTCATTCTCTCCTCATTATCAACCAAATGGGCCGCAAACCAGGATAACTCGGCAAACTTGGCTTCGTACTGCGACACGGTCATGTTGTTTTGCTCCAGCTTGATGAACTCTACCCCTTTCATGTGATGAATACTTTCGGGAAAGTACTTGTCGTTGAACAATTCTTGGAACTTCTCCCAAGTCATCTTCAGTGCGACAGGTTGAGTGCGTTTTACAGATTCCCACCAGTAATCTGCCTCTGCATGCAACATGAAGGTGGCAAAGGAAACCTTTTGCTCCCCGGAGCATCCCAACATCAAATATCTTATAGATCTTCTTTATCCACATCTCCTCCTTAAGTGGTTTTGGCTCTCCAAAAAACTCTGGTGGTCCTAGTTCCTTGAACTGCTTAGCGGTGTTCGTTCGAGAGTTGCCAGTGTTTCCACCAGCATTTTGGACAGTAGCCGCTCTCTCCTAATGTTGCATGAATTGCATAAAGCCTCTGAACATTCCATCGTTCATCATCTGGTCAGTGTTGTTGTTTGCTTGAGGATTGTCGCCTTCCTGATGCACATTATCCTGATTATTGATCTATGGAGACTACACGGTCTCCTGTGCTCCATTGACATTCTCAACATTCTAGGATGTCATTTTCAAATACTGCCACAAAACATGGGTTAATTAATATATGACATATTATCCCTATACTCTGACCGACCAATTAAATAACAAATAAACTTAGGTAGGTCATACTAGCGAAACAATTCCCCGTCTTTCCCCTCCTAGTTCTTATCTCACATCTTAGCTAGGGATCATATCCCTAAGCTTTGATAACAACTGTGACGCCCCCAAAATAGGTATACATCACCCATCTTGAGTCGCCAAATACATGGTACAAAATTCAAATACAACTTAATTATACAACAGTCGTATACAATTCGACATAACATAATCTAAGAGTTTTAATAAGAATATTGTTATCTAGATAATATCCACACTCAATGGATTCCTTATTACATTTATTATCACACTATTTAACAGAATAGTGAGGACTACTAATGCTATCATCTGGACCGTTACTCCATTTCCCGACTAGTCCCACCTACGTTCTCATTTCCTGAAGAGAACAGTGAAAGAAAGGGTGAGCTCAACTAGCCCAGTAAGAAATATTATGATTAAGATAATGCAGAATAAATCATCGTTAGCCTTCAACAGTGTTAAACTGATACAATATACCAAACATCAAGTTTAACTACAGCGGAAAAAGAAATCCATTAAAAGAGTCAAGTAGAGAATAAAATCTACTATCTTTTATGATTTAAAAGATTTTTCATCACTTTTATCGCTGGGACTCAGCTTATTAAATAATATACATCATCCCTGCACTACGGCCAAGGATATTCATTAGTATCACAACCACAAATTGCCAATGCACTACGGGCTAAGGATATTCGTGTATTCATCAATGGTCATGATCATGCCAACAATTGTCCATCAATGCACTACGGGCCAATGAGGACTTTTACCACATCATTTGTAATATTACGGTCATGATTATACCGATAAATCCCTGGTCATAATTATACCAAGTCCATCTATGCACTACAGGCCACAGATGACTTTCAACATAAAATAAACATGAGGATGATGACAATGATATAAGAATTCAATAAAACAAGTTCAAGAATTAATTTATCCAGGAACTAATAACGTCCAAATTGTCAACATGATACTTCTTTATAGAGTAAAATTCAAGAATGCTCAGAAGAATATTTCCATGAAAAGATACTAGATGAAGTGCAAATATTAAGGATATTCCACTAATTTTATTGAGTATAGAAGTCAAAACTTTAACCAACTGAGTATAATAAAGAATGGAATAACAAAAAAAATCACTAGACATGCGATAAACAGCACAGACAGGTTATTCCAACAGAATAATAAATAACGAAACTAGGTCAAGCGAAATTCACACCGACATGATATTCCAACAGAATAATAAAGAATGGAATAACAATAAAAATCACTATACATACAATAGACCGTACAGACAGGTCTTTCCAACAGAATAATAATTAATGGAACCAGGTCAGGCGTAATACGTACCAACAGGCTATTCCAATAGAATAATAAATAACGGAACCAGGTCATTCGTAAACGCACAGACAAGGTGTTCCAACATAATACTAAAGAATGGAATAACAAAAGAATTTTACCATGTATGCGGTACTTCGCATAGACAGGTTATTCCAAGATAATGATAAAGAATGGAATAAAGAAGAATTTCACCAAGTATAGGGTAGCCCACATATACATGTTATTCAACAGAATAATAAAGAATGGAATAACAGAAGTTCTCTTCATGAATACAAAAGAAATAATACCCCTTATCTTAAAAGAAACTAAATATAGGAGTAGTGAAGTAGCAGAATACTTTTTTTCTTTCTTTCTATAGTTTCTCTCTCTAGAGTTTCAGTAAATTCGTAAGAAATAATGAAGGAATGAGCTTCTATTTATAGGAGAATGGACTGAATAGTAACTAATTCATGAACGATCCAGATTGATTTACTTTTAAACGGACGGTTCATATTGATTTACTATGCAGTATAAATAAAATATTCTAATAAAATATAATATATTCTATTTATAATATAATAAAATAAATAATTTTATAAAAGTATTCTGTTTTATATAAAAGCTTTTCTGTTTTATTAAATTAATAATACTAATAAAACAAAATTTTTATATAATATATATATATATATATATATATATATATATATATATATATATATATATATATATATATATATATAAACTTTCGTGACTTCATAAAAAAGACACCTCAACATTTATCATCACTATTATAATTCACAATATTAATCGACCAGGTCGTTTCCAGGAAAGTGGGGGCTTTCCAATAAGGATTTCTCCCTATTGAAGCGCAATTAGGTGACCAAACCACTCCTTGGCAGAACTTCTAGACATCATTAATATTGCAAATAATAATATTAATAACTTTGTCATCTCAATTATTGATTTAATAATATATAAAATATCGACAATAATTGAATCAAATAACGTGTGATACTATGGAACAATTACTATAGCAATAATTGAATAAAACTGAGTGACTTCTCACGTAAGCATCAATAATCAAAACCGTGTGCTATTATTCAACCACGCGTATTACTGTACTTTTAACACCGGGTGTCTCAACAGTTAACGGTAAAACTTCCGGCTTTATTTTCATAAAATATCTTTGTTTTTTTTAATCCGACAATAATTCCGTTGTGGGGTCCACCAATGATTGTGCCGTCGTACGAATATTTCCTGTTAAAATGAATATTCTCTGACCAATCGAACATTATAAAACAACTTGCGTACTTTGCAAAATTTATAAATATTACTCACAACTATAACATTATTTCAAATTCACACCATAATATTTAAAAATGATATTTATAGAAAATTCATCTTTATTCATAAAAGTTGGGGTCTTACACTATACGATAGTTGAGAATTCTATCAATATAAATTAAAATAAAGCAACTGTGAATTAATTGTGGTGTTTGTGCAATCCATTCATTTTCTGTGAAATTAACTGTGATTTTGAGTGGGATTGAATTCAGATTCTTCAGACCTGTGTCTGAAACAGGTCTTAATATTTCAGATAATATCCATTAGTATTTAATTTTTAATATTAGATTTAATTTTTTTAAATATGTTGTGCAATAATTACAGCTTTGGATCCTATATTCCTGCATGTAGTTTACAAGATTGAAGAGCCTATTTTGAAAAAAAAAATCCAAAAATTGGGGAAATCAACTATAAGCCATACATGTCCAAAAACAAGGAAAAACATGAATTCACTCTCAACCAGTGGGACAAAGGATGCATAGAAGGATGATTATGCTGGAAAAATGTGAAAAAAACTGCAACGTATACTTTCTAATTAGTTATTCATTAATTAAGTGTATAAAAATAATTTTCTATGGTCAAGCTATCCTATGCATATTGATTGTGCTTCCTATTTCATATTAGAATCCACCAACAAAATGAGCACAAGTTCTTCATCTGTGAGAGCAAGTAAAACATCCAGAATGCATTTGAGTGACATTTCAAATGATAATTATTTCATTAAATCTTTGTATTTATTTTTTCGTCAATATAATTGCTTATCCTAATATCATATGAATTTTTTATGTAGTTTGTACAAATCTCAATTCAGCTTTCGATGAAGTTGTTGTTAGTCATATTGATTCAATACTAAATATACATTTACAAACAACAAAACATTGGCAGCATATAAATCAACAAAATTATGATCATCCAGTTAATTTCATGAAATCTCATTTTTTTAATCATGATAAAAAAGTTATTCAAGGAAGGGAAAACACTCCGGTTAGCAGAGAAAACTATGTTCATCTTTTGGCTATTGGTATTTGATGTTTCCATTTTAATTTTCTTTGCGTTATTGAATTGAAAACGTTATAATAATTCAACAAATGTGGGATGTCAGATTTATATATGTTCGTGTATTTGTTATTATATTCTAGGTACCTATCCAATGAACCTTGATATTATTTCTACTTTTTACTCAAATCTGTGACGCCCCCAAAATAGGTATACATCACCCATTTTGAGTCGCCAAATACATGGTACAAAATTCAAATACAACTTAATTATACAACAGTCGTGTAAAATACGATAAAAACATATGCTGTGAGTTTTAATACAAATATTGTCATCTAGACAATATCCACACTCAATTGAGTCCTCATTACATTTATTGTCACACTATTTCATAGAATAGTGAGGACTACTAATGCTATTATCTGGACCGTCACTCCATTCCCCTACTAGTCCCTGCTACGTTCTCATTTCCTGAAGAGAACAATGAAAGTAAAAGGGTGAGCTCAACTAGCCCAGTAAGAAATATTATGACTAAGATAATGCAGAATAAATTATCGTTAGCCTTCAACAGTGTTAAACTGATACAATATAATAAACATCAAGTTTAACTGCAGCGGAACAAGCAATCCATTAAAAGAGTCAAGTAGAGAATAAAATCTACTATATTTTATGATTTAAAAGGTGTTTCATTACTTTTATCGCTGGGACTCAGCTTAATAAATAATACACATCATCCCTGCACTACTGCCAAGGATATTCATTAGTATCACAACCACAATTATCCATGCACTACGGGCCAAAGATATTCGTGTAATCATCAATGGTCATGATTATGCCAACAACTGTCCATCAATGCATTACGGGCCAATGAGGACTTATACCACATCATTTGTAACATTACGGTCATGATTATACCGATTAATCACTGGTCATAATCATACCAAGTCCATCTATGCACTACAAGCCACATATGACTTTCAACATAATATAAACATGAGGATGATGACAATGATATAAGAATTCAATAAAACAAGTTTAAGAATTAATTTATCCATGAACTAATAACGTACAAATTGTCAACATGATACTTCTTTGTAGAGTAAAATTTAAGAATGCTCAATAAATATTACCATGAAAAGATACTGGATAAAGAGCAAATATCAAGGATATTCTACTAATTTCATGGAGTATAGAAGTCAAAACTTTAACCAAGTAAGTATAATAAAGAATTGAATAACAAAAGAAATCACCAGGCATGCGATAGACCGCACAAACAGGTTATTCCAACACAATAATAAATAACGGAACCAGGTCATGCGTAAATGCATAGACAGGATATTCCAACAGAATAATAAATAACGGAACCAGGTCAGGTGAAATTCGCACCGACAGAATGTTCCAACAAAATAATAAATAACGGAACCATGTCATGCGTAATTGCACAGATAGAATATTCCAACAGAATAATAAAGAATGGAATAATAGAAGAATTTCACCATGTATGCGGTACTTCGCATAGACAGGTTATTCCAACATAATAATAAAGATTGGAATAACAGAAGAATTTCACCAAGTATAGGGTAGTCCGCGTATACAGGTTATTCCAACAGAATAATAAAGAATGGAATAACAGAAGTTCTCTTCATGAATACGAAAGAAATAATACCCCTTACTTGAAAAAGTAGAGTATTCCGACGGGTAGGGCGGGGATATAATTGAAGAAAACGTGCATTATTCTCTACACTCAAAGCTTTCTTAAACTCTAAAAAAATACGCTTAAGATTATAGAAGAAGGGTTCTCTGAATTTCTGGTGTGGTTTTTCAATTCTAACTAAGCATCCTATTTATAGGAGAATTGAAGGGGCACCGTGTAAGAAAAAATTCAATTATACAACTAACAGACGCTTTTAAATTCAGGGATGCATTATTTCGTTTCACTGATGCATGTTTCCAACCAAATAACAATATAATATATATATATATATATATATATATAATACTAATTTCCTTTTTATAAAGAAAAGTCCCTCCCCCCCCCCCACCATTTCCACCCGTGAACAAACAAATCCACCCCCTAAAAGTCATTATTCTTCCAACATTTGGGCCCCACCTTTATTTTATTAAATAATTTTCTACCAATTATTTTGAAAAAAATGGGTAAATGGAGTTCCATAAAATAAGCAACATTTACAACAAATACTTCATAAAAAAAATCCCCTCAATATTTTTAACAACATATATCATCATTATTATAATTCACAATATTAATCGACCAGGTCGTTTCCAGAAAAGATGGGGCTTTCCAATAAATATTTCTCCCTATTGACACGCAATTAGGTGACCAAACCTCTCCTTGACATAACTTCTAGACATCGTTAATATTGCAAATAATAATATTAATAACTTTGTCGTCTCAATTATTGATTTAATAATATATAAAATATCGACAATAATTGAATCAATTAACGCGAGATACTATGCAACAATTACTGTAGCAATAATTGAACAAAACTGAGTGACTTCTCACGTAAGTATCAATACTGTGTGCAACTATGCAACCACGCGTATTACTGTACTTTTAACACTGGGTGTTTCAACAGTTAACGGTAAAACTTTCGCCGTTATTTTCATAAAAAGATATTTTTATCTTTTTCTCAATCCGACAATAATTTCGTTGTGGGGTCCACCAATGATTGTGACGTCGTACGAATATTTCCTGCTAAAACGAATATTCCCCGACCAATCGAATATTATATAACAACTTGCGTACTTTGTAATACTTATAAATATTACCTACAACTATAACATTATATCAAATTCATTCCATAATATTCAAAAATGATATTTATAGAAAAATTTTCTTTATTCATAAAAGTTGGGGTCTTACAATCTCCTATTCTTATGAAATTTCGCCGTCGAAATTAGGGTACGTACCTAGTATATCGAAGAGGTAAGGATACCTTGATTTCATTTCAGATTCTAACTCACAGGTCATTTCCTCAACATCGTGGTTTCTCCACAAAACTTTAACTTGAGGTATAACCTTGGAGCGTAGAATATGTTCCTTCTTATCCAAGATTTGAACCAGAACCTCTTCATACATTAAATCTTTCGCTATTTCGTCCGGTTCTAACTCAATAATATGGTTCGGGTCTTCCACATATTTACATAACATGGATATATGAAAAACGTTATGAACACGAGACATACTTGGCGGTAAAGCAAGTCTATACGCCACAGTTTCTACTCGATCGAGGATTAAAAATGGGACAATGAATCGAGGATTGAGCTTTCCTCTCTTTCCAAATCTCGTAACTCCTTTCCATGGAGCAACACATAACAACACATGATTTCCAATGTTGAATTCCACGTCTTTTCGATGAATATCAGCATAACTCTTTTTTCGATACTGCGAGGTTTTTATACGTTTCCAGATCATTTGAATCTTTTCCGTAGTCATACGTACCAACTCTGGTCCCAACAACGTTGCTTCACCCACCTCATCTCAGCATACTGGAGAACGACACTTTCTTCCATACAACGCTTCGAATGGAGCCATGCCAATACTTGCTTGATAGCTATTGTTGTAAGAAAACTCCACCAACGGTAAGAACTTGTCCCAACTTCCCTTGAATTCAAGGACACAAAGTCTTAATAAATTTTCAAGAGTTTGAATAGTCCTCTTTGATTGTCCGTCCGTCTGAGAATGATATGCCGAACTAAATCGTAAATCCGTGTCCATAGCTTTTTGTAAACTAACCTAAAATCGTTAAGTGAATCTTGGGTCTCGATCAGAAACTATGGATACTGGCATACCATGTAGTCTTATAATCTCGTTTATGTACATACAAGTAAAACGTTCAAGTGTATAAGTTTCTCGTATTGATAAAAAATGAGCAGACTTGGTCAATCTATCAACAATGACCCAAATTGCATCTATGCCTTGAGAAACCTTAGGAAGACTAGTAATAAAATCCATGGTAATGTGCTTCCACTTCCATTCTGGAATTTTAAGTGGTTGCAATGAACCTTTTGGTACTTGATGCTCTGCCTTGACTCGTTGACAAGTTAAACACCTTGAGATAAACAACGCTATCTCTCTCTTCATATTGCCCCACCAAAATGTATGTCGAAGATCATGATACATTTTGGTACTCTCAAGATGGATTGCAAACTAGTGTATTGTGCGACTCCATCATGATTTTATACTTTAACTCAGGATTGTTAGGAACACAAAGTCTGGAGTTGACTCAAAGTATTCCTTCTTCATCGATTCTTGCTTCTGGCATAGCACCTTCTTGTACTTTCTTCATCATATGCATCAGCTCCAGGTCTGTAGCTTGAGCAGCTTTAACTTTATCGATTAAAGTCGGTTCTACTTATATATTCGCCATCATAACGTGGGTCCCTGGAGTCTTTATCTCTATCTCCATCCTTTGCAAGTCATACAAAATGGGCCTTTGCGTTGATAATATCGCACTCGTACCCGCATATGATCTTCTACTCAATGAGTCAGCTACCACGTTCATTTTTCCAGGATGGTATGGTATGATCATAATCTTTCAACAGTTCAAGAGAACGTCGCTGTCGCATGTTGAGTTCGTTTTGAGTGAAGAAATATTTGAGTCTTTTATGATCCGTAAAGATCTTCACTTTTCTCCCCATACAAGTAATGCCTCCAAATCTTTAGTGCAAAAATGACTGCTGCCAACTATAGATCATGAATAGGATAATTCCTCTCATATTCTTTGAGTTTTCGAGAGGCATAGGCTATGACTTTCCCATGTTGCATGAGAACACATCCTAACACTTTGCCTGAAGCATCACTGTAGATGACAAATCCCTCCGAGCTAGATAGTATTGTAAGAACAGGTGCTGAAATGAGTCTTCTCTTGAGTTCTTGAAAACTCTTCTCACATTCTTCGCTCCAATCGAACTTTGTATCTTTCTGAGTCAGCTGAGTTAATGGAGTAGCGATTCGAGAAAACTCTTATACGAATCTCCGATAATAACCAACTAAGCCGAGAAAACTATGTACTTCAGTCACTGATTTAGGGGTCTCCCAGCTTTGAATAGCTTCAATCTTTGCTGGGTCAACAGATATTCCATGACTTGATACCACGTGCCCAAGGAATGCTACTTACTCAAGCCAGAACTCGCATTTCTTTAACTTGGCATAAAACTTATATTCACGAAGCTTTTGAAGTATCAGCCTCAAGTGTTGCTCATGATCTTCACGGCTTTTGGAATAAATAAGGATGTCATTAATAAAGATGACCACAAAGTGATCCAAATATTCCTTGAATACTCGGTTCATCATATCCATGAAGGCACCAGGAGCATTAGTCAATCCAAAAGACATGACTAGGAATTCATAATGCCCGTACCGAATTTTGAAAGTCGTCTTTGGAATGTCATCGTTTCTAATCTTTAATTGGTGATATCCGGAACGAAGATCAATCTTTGAAAAAAATTTAGCATCGTGCAACTAGTCAAACAGGTCATCAATGCAAGGCAATGGATATCTATTTTTGATAGTGAAATGGTTCAACTCCCGATAATCAATACATAGTCGCATACTCCCATCTTCCTTCTTCACAAATAGAACAGGAGCATCCTAAGGAGATGTACTAGTACGAATGAAATCGATGTCTAACAATTCCTGCAGTTGGGTCTTTATGTCCTGAAGTTCAATAGGAGCCATTCGATATGGGACTTTGGAAATGGGTTTTGTACTGGGTTCAAGGTCGATACAAAATTCAATTTCACGCTTTGGGGGTAGGCCAGGAAGTTCTTCAGGGAATACGTCAGGAAATTCATTAATAATAGAAATATCATTCAAAACTGACATATTTTTGTTTAGATCCGTGACAAGAGCTAAGAAAGCTTGACATCCATTTTTTAATAAACGAATAGCTTTATGGCTTGATATGACAGTGATTGATTTTAATGGTTTGGTTGCTTGAATTCGCATAATAGGTTGGTTAGGAATATGAAAGCTAACAACCTTACAAAAACAATCAATTTTTGCATAATAAGTAGTTAACCAATCAATCCTTAGAATTACGTCAAATGGAAGTATTTTCAATGAAATAAGATCGACAGGTAACGTGAGGGTACCGATTTGAATCAAACAAGACTTATAAACAGTGGATGTAATGAAGGTTTTTCCTAATGGAGTTTCAACATATAAGTCAAAGTCTAATTTCTCCGGAGTCAAATTTAAACGTTGAGCGCAAGTAGGAGAAATAAAAGAATGGGTAGAAGCGGTATCAAATAAGGTATAAACTTCGCTAGAGTTTATGATAAACTTACCCATGATGACCTCGTTCGGGTTCCTTGCTTTCTGGGAGGTCACAATAAACGCCCTCCCTTGTACTACAGGCTTTGAATTTTCTAGGACGGCCTTTGGTGTCTCCATATTAGCTGAACTTGTCTTCGGTGAACGACAAAATCGGGCTAGGTGACCTTCTCTTCCACAATTATAACATGCTTTGGACGACATCGCGCAGTTTGGACTGATGTGTCCCTCCCCTCCGCATTTGAAGCATATGATAGGGGGTCGATAGGGGGTCGTTCTCCTTCCTTAACGACGGGTGCTAATGCTGACGTCTTTCCATCATTGTTGAATCTCCTCTTCTTGAAATGTCCACTCTTATTGTTTTAACCTTGATTATCACCGAAGTGGTTACCATTTCTGGCATGTTGACTCCCTCCATGCTTATTGTCACCGCTTCGTTGACTGCTACCACTAGTATTATCATTTTGCCTACTGCTCTCTTTTGGTTGGGTTAACTCATTATCTCGCTCCAATAACTAAGCCCTATTGCTCCTCTGCACGCAACATGAAGGCGAAAAAGAGAATCTTTTGCTCCTCGGAGCATCCCAAGACATCAAATATCTTGCAGATCTGCTTTATCCACGTCTCCGCCTTAAGTGGTTTTGGCTATCCAAAAAACTTCGGTGGTCCCAGTTCCTTGAACTGCTTAACGGTGACTGTCCGAGAGTTGCCAGTGTTTCCACCTGCATTTTGTACAGGAGACGCTCTTGCCTGATGTTGCAATAATTATATAAAGCCTCTGAACATTTCATCATTCATCATTTGGTCAGTATTGTTGTTTTCCTGAGGATTGTCGACTTCCTGATGCACATTATCCTGATTATTGATCTGTGTAGACTCAACGATTTCCTGTGCTTCATTGATGTTCTCAACATTTTCAAATGTCATTTTCAAATACTGCCACAAAATAAGGGTTAATTAACATATCACATATTATCCCTATATTATAACCGACCAATTAAATACCAAATAAACTTAGATAGGTCATACTAGCGAAAGAATTCCCCGTCTCACCCCTCCTAGTTCTTATCTCACATCTCAGACAGTGATCATATCCCTAAGCTTTGATAACAACTGTGACGCCCCCAAAATAGGTATACATCACCCATCTTGAGTCGCCAAATATATGGTACAAAATTCAAATATAACTTAATTATACAACAGTCGTATAAAATACAACATAACATAATCTAAGAGTTTTAATAAGAATATTATCATCTAGACAATATCCACACTCAATGGAGTCCTCATTACATTTATTGTCACAGTATTTAACAGAATAGTGAGGACTACTAATGCTATTATCTGGACCGTTACTCCGTTCCCCGACTAGTCCCGGCTACGTTCTCATTTCCTGAAGAGAACAGTGAAAGAAAGGGTGAGCTCAACTAGCCCAGTAAGAAATATTATGACTAAGATAATGCAGAATAAATTATCGTTAGACTTCAACAGTGTTAAACTGATACAATATAATAAACATCAAGTTTAACTTACAGCGGAACAAGCAATCCATTAAAAGAGTCAAGTAGAGAATAAAATCTACTATCTTTTATGATTTAAAAGGTTTTTCATCACTTTTATCGCTGGGATTGAGCTTATTAAATAATCCACATCATCCCTACACTACGGCCAATGATATTCATTAAAGCTTCCTTAAACTTTAAGCTTAAGGATATTTGCCAATGCACTACGGGCCAATGATATTTGTGTATTTGTCAATGATCATGATCATGCCAACAACTGTCCATCAATGCACTACGGGCCAATGAGGACTTTTACCACATTATTTATAACATTACGGTCATGATTATATCGATTAATCCCTGGTCATAATCATACTAAGTCCATCTATGCACTACAGGCCACAGATGAATTTCAACATAAAATAAACATGAGGATGATGACAGTGATATAAGAATTCAATAAAACAAGTTCAAGAATTAATTTATCCAGGAACTAATAACGTCCAAATTGTCAACATGATACTTCTTTGTAGAGTAAAATTCAAGAATGCTCAGAAGAATATTTTCATGAAAAGATACTGGATGAAGAGCAAATATCAAGAATATTCTACTAATTTCATGGAGTATAGAAGTCAAAACTTTAACCAACTGAGTATAATAAAGAATGAAATAACAAAAGAAATCACCAGGCATGCGATAAACCTGCACAGACAAGTTATTCCAACAAAATAATAAATAACGGAATCAGGTCATGCGTAAATGCACAGACAGGATATTCTAACAGAATAATAAATAACGGAACTAGGTCAGGCAAAATTCGCACCGACAGGATGTTCCAACAGAATAATAAATAACAGAACCAGGTCATGCGTAAATGCACAGACAGGATGTTCCAACAGAATAATAAAGAATAGAATAAAAGAAGAATTTCACCATGTATGCGGTACTTCGCATAGATAGGTTATTCCAACATAATAATAAAGAATGAAATAACAGAAGAATTTCACCAAGTATAGGGTAGTCCGCGTATACAGGTTATTCTAACATAATAATAAAGAATGGAATAACAGAAGTTCTCTTCATGAATACGAAAGAAATAATACCCCTTACCTGAAAAAGAAGAGTATTCCGACGGGTAGGGCAGGGGATATACTTGAAGAAAACTTGCACTATCCTCTACGTTCAAAACTTTCTTAAACTCTAAAGAAATACACTCAAGATTATAGATGAAGGGTTCTCTATATTTCTGGTGTGGGTTTTCAATTCTAACTAAGCATCCTATTTATAGGAGAATTGAAGGGGCACTGTGTAAGAAAAAATTCAATTATGCAACTCACGGACGCTTTATAAATTCACGGATGCATTATTTCGTTTCACTGATGCATGTTTTCAACCAAATAACAATATAATATATATATATATATACATAAACACACATGTTATATATATATACAGAAAGGATCAAGAGCATAATTCTTAAATAGCGTAACGCCTTAAATAGCATAATTTTATCAAAATGACGTAGTTTTGGAGGGACGCGGTGGTATTTTTGTAAATACCATGCCACCGCATATTTATAAAAATTCCACCGCATCTTATCAAAACTACGTCGTTTTGATAAAATTATGCTAGTTAAGGCGTTATGCTATTTAAGGATTATGCTCTTGATCCTTCCCGTATATATATAATACTAATTACCTTTTTATAAAATAAACTCCCTCCCCCCCATTTCCACCCGTGAACAAACAAATCCACCCCCCAAAAGTCATTATTCTTCCAACACGTGGGCCCCACCTTTATTATATTAAATAATTTTCTACCAATTATTTTAAAAAAAATGGGTAAATGGAGTTCCATAAAATAAGCAACATTTACAACAAATACTTCATAAAAAAAATTCCCTCAATATTTCTAACAACATATATCATCATTATTATAATTCACAATATTAATCGACCAGGTCATTCCCAAGAAAGAGGGGGCTTTCCTATAAGGTTTTCTCCCTATTGGCGCGCAAGTAGGTGACCAAACCTCTTATTGGCAGAACTTCTAGACATCGTTAATATTGCAAATAATAATATTAATAACTTCGCCGTCTCAATTATTGATTTAATAATATATAAAATATCGACAATAATTGAATCAATTAACGTGAGATACTATGCAGCAATTAAATATAAAATAAACTTAGGTAGGTCATACTAGCGAAGGAATTCTCCGTCTCTCCCCTCCTAGTTCTTGTCTCACATCTCAGCCAGGTATCATATCCTTAAGCTCTGATACCAACTGTGATGCCCCCAAAACAGGTATACATCACCCATCTTGGGTCGCCAGATACATGGTACATAACTCAAATATAACTTAATTATACAACAGTCATGTAAAATATGATATAACATAGTGTAAGAGTTTAAAAATGAATATTGCCTTCTAGACAATATCCACACTCAATGGAGTCCTCATTACATTTATTGTCACACTATTTTATAGAATAGTGAGGACTACTAAAACAACCATCTGGACCATCAATCCGTTCCCCGACTTGTCCCAGCTATATTCTCATTTCCTGAAGAGAACATTGAAAGAAAGGGTGAGTTCAACTAGCCCAGTAAGAAATATTATGACTAAGATAATGCAGAATAAATTATCCTTAGCCTTCAACAGTATAACAACTGATAGAATACAATAGACAACAAGTTTTAGATCAACAACTGTAGTGGAATAAGCAATCCATTAGAAGAGTCAAGTAGAATATAATGTCTACTATCTTCTATGATTAAAAAGTTTATCATCAACTTTATCTCTGTAATACCCATCAATAGTTCTTTGTTATACCCAAGATAAAAAGAACTATCATCACCTGTCTTCACCTAAACCACCAAAGATTATAGTTAAATCCACAATTCCTATTTATAATTATATAAATCAACAGTTTCTCTTTGCCACAAAGGCTTAATAGAACGTTTACTCAATATCCTTACCCCAAAGGCTAAAATATTCAAATGTAATAACAATGATCATACCAATCAGTTTTCTACCTTTGTACTACGGGCCAAAGATATTCAACTATAAAACCAATGGTCATGATCATACCAATCAATTATCTGTCAGTGCACTACGGCCAAAGACATTCCACTGTTAACTAATGGTCATTATCCTGCCAATCACATCATCGAATTATCCATGCACTACGGGCCAAAGATATTCGTTATTATCACCAATGGTTATGATCATGTCATACACCTGTCCATCTTTGAACGTAAGCCAAAAATATACAACTGTAAAACCAATAATCAACAGTTCGTCTTTGCACATAAGCCAAAGATATACAACTGTAAAACCAATAATCAAAAGTCCATTTATGCACGTAAGCCAAAAATATACAACTGTAAAACCAATAATCAATAGTCCATCTATGCACATAAGCTAAAGATGACTTTCATCACAATATAAGCATGAGGATGATGACAATGATATAAGCATTAATCAAACGAAATCAAGGATAAATATTAAAGACTTTAAATTTATCCAGAGTTTAAAAATATCCAAATTGTCAACATGATACTGCTTTGTGGAGTAAAATTCAAGAATAATATTCATGTACCAAAAATAATTTGGACAGAAAAGAAATATATTTTTTGGGTGAATAGTACCCCGGCATGAAAAGTACCCCAAATACTTGAGTGAATAATATTCGGGTGACTAGTAATTTGGGTGAATAGTAACTTATGAATAGTAACTTGTGAATAGTACTCCGGCATGAAAAGTGCACCAAATACCCGAGTGAATAATACTAGAGTGAATAGTAATTAAGTGAATAGTAACCTGTGAATAGTAACTCGTAACAAAAAAATACCAAATAAAATGATATTTCATGATGAGTACAAAAGAAATGATATTTCATACGAATATAATAGAATATACGAAACTGTAAATGGATTTTCACCCGCTATGCGGTAATCCACGTATACAGATCATTTCCACAATTTAATAAAAAATGAATACGAAGGATCATTCACCATGCATGTGGTAATCCACATAGACAAGTTATTCTAACATAATAATAAAGAATAGAATAACAAAAGAATTCACTAGGCATGCGATAGACCGCACAAACAGGTTATTCTAACAGAATAATAAATAATGGAACTAGGCCATGCGTAATCCGCACAGATAGGATATTCCATTAGAATAATAAAGAACGGAACCAGGTCATGCGTAATCCGCACAGACAGGAATATTCCAATAGAATAATAAAGAATGGAATAACAGAAGAATTTCACCATGTATACAGTACTTCGCATAGACATGTTATTCCAACATAATAATAAAGAATGGAATAATAGAAGAATTTCACCATGTATACGGTAGTCCGCGTATACATGTTATTCCAACAGAATAATAAGGAAAGAACAATAATAGCTTCTCTTCATGAATACGAAAGAAATAATACCCCTTACTATAATAATAATATCCTTTACCACAATAATGATATCCCTTACCTCGGAAGAAGACTGGATACTGGAATAGTGAAGTAGCAGACTTCGCTTCTTCTTTCTCTCTATAGCTTCTCTCTCTATAATTTCTCTATAATAATTGCTCTATAGCTTTAGTGAATTGATGAAAAATAATGAAGGAATGAGCTTCTATTTATAGGAAAATATAGTTTCAATAGTTGCACATTTTGGGGCTCGAAATATTACAGTATAATACCTTCCTCTTTTTCTTCTTTTTTAATTTAGTCATGCAAGTATTATCAAACTTGCACCACCTCCCCTAATAGTAAATCATGTGAATCAATAGTTTTAAGCATGTGAAAATACGAATTACAATATAGTACCTCCATCTATACCTCCATTTTTAACTTAGTCATACAAGTATTATTAATCTTGCACCAACTCCCCTAATAGTAAATGAATGTGAATCAATAGTACACACATGTGAACAAATAGTTATAATCATGTGAATCAATAGCAATTAATTGCTCATTTATCCGATTAATTACTCGATTGGTCAATATAATCTCAAGACATCAATTATTATCGAAATAAATATCGATTTCCACTAACACTAATAATTCCCACACAATGGAACTATCAATTCATCTTGAACCAACACGAACTTATTCATCATTAATATAATAATTCACAATATTTAACAACTAGGTCGTTCCCAGGAAAGAAGGGGCTTTCTGATAAGGATTTCTCCTTATTGGCGCACAATTAAGTGACCAAACCTCTCCTTGACAAAACTTCTAGACATTGTCAATATTAAAAATAATAATATGAATAACTTTGTCGTCTCAATTATTGATTTAATAATATAAAATATTATGACAATAATTGAATAAAACTGAGTGACTTCTCACGTAAGCATCAATAATCAATACCGTGTGTTACTATGCAACCACGCATATTACTATACTTTTATCACCGATTATTTTATGACAACTTGCTTACTTTGGAAAAAAATTCAAATATCACCCTTAACTTTAACCTTTTATCAATTTAACCATTTACTAAATAGAATAATTATAAGAAAATTGAATACTTTCATTTCATAAAATTCGGGGTCTCACAATCCAATACTGCCACTAGAAGAGAGATGCTTAATAGGAAACATAACAAGTCAAGAATGTCGATGTTCGACATTTTAAACGGTAATAAATGTATACTATTTTGCTTAATAGATGTGCTAAACTATGATTAATTATCATAACCATAAATTTAGTTATCTTATGCAGTTTGTATAGATCTCAGTACAACATTTAATGAAGTAGATGTCAATAATCCTGAATCATGTTCTACTGAATCGATACAAACATCAAGGTTTAATCAACAATATACTCCGTATTCCAATAGACATAATGTTACTCAGAATAGGAAGAGTAAAGCATCTCAATCAGGATCGGTACATATTATAGATCATGTTAATGCATCTATGAATTAAGAAATCCTCTATACCGACACATATCAACTTTAAAAGTTTCTATTGATCCCCTGACAATGGTATGCTGTTACCTTATTCTACTAATAAACACCATGCATATTTAAATTTATAATATTTTAACATCATTCTTATGTATCTAACAAATATATTAAACAGTAGTATGTCTAAATACTATTTAGAAATGTATAAATTGTAAATAGTATTTGATCCCATTTTTTGTCCAATTTTTTTATACAATAATTTTTCTTATAATACATTTATTAATCTTTTATTTTGGGTGAAATGGATGTTGATGTTCATTCTACTACTGATGGTAAATTCTTAAACTTGCTTATCATTTGGAATGTTCCAGTATTTTTAATTTTTTATGATAATTATACTTTAATGATGATATATCCACTTAAATGTATTAAATTTTTTATTGCTGGGGCATCAGTGACTTAAACTGGGAATGTTCATCATGTAATGTGTTGATGTGGTATCAGGAAAGAATAAACAAGAATCAAAAAAGCAAAAAACCAGAATTCTCAATGTGTTGTGCTAGAGGAAAATTGCAACTGCCTCTGCTGAAAGAACCACCCTAGATTCTGAAAGCTCTTCTTAATGGTTCTGAACATAGAAGCATACATTTCATTGATAACATTCGTGAATAAAATATAATTTTTTCTTTCACATCAATGGGTGGGAAGATCGATTCACCACTTAATAATGAAAAGGGTCCAACCGTTTTTAGATTACATGACCAAAATTGTCACAAAATTGGAAGTTTGATACCAAATATAGGATCCACTCCAAAGTTTACTCAACTATACATATATGATACATAAAATGAAATTACAAATAGAATTAGTGCCCTCAGGTTTTTATTACTTTTTATACGTAATCTTCAAAATTTAATGATTATTATGTACTACTAACTAAGTTTTCCTTTTGTTATTTTATTAAACAGTCAGCAAATAATTCAAAAACATTTGAATCATCGATTGTAGCAGAATTAAAAAAGATGCTTGATGACAACAATGTTGTGGCTCAATCATTCAGGATGACTAGAGATAGGTTTGATTCAAGAGAATTCAGAGATGTTAAATTGAGGCTTATTAGAAAAAGGAATTGTGATGGATGAAGGTATAATCTCCCTACTGCACCTGAAGTTGCTGGTTTAATTTTTGGTGACATTGGAAGCTTAAATAATGATAGGGATATCATAGTGGAGACTAAGAATGATTTAGTAAAACGAATAAGTGAGTTGCACCTTTCTTACCTTGTAATGCAGTAACCGTTGCTTTCCCCATATGGTGAAGATGGATTTAGACATAAAATTCTTCTTACTGAAAATTCAAAAGGAAAAAGGGGAAGAGTAATTATGAGACAATTTTTTTCTTTAGGATATACGAAAGGAAAAATGAATCAGTGACACTTTTACATTTAAAGAAATTGTTTCAACAATTTTTGGTCGATTCTTACACTATGATTGAGGTAGATAGGTTATTTTTTATTCGTACTAATTAAAAGAATCTAAGAGCAGATATATAAAAAGGTTTAACTGAAGCTTTGTTGAAAGGAAAAACCTGATCCATCGTCACGAAGGAAGCGAATTATATTACCTTCATCATATGTTGGTGGTGCACGATACATGATCCAAAATTATCAAGATGCTATTGCGATTTATAGGTGGGCTGGATATCCTGACCTTTTTATTACATTTACGTGCAATTCGAAGTGGCTAGAGATACAAAGGTTTGTTAATCAAAGAAGCATTAGACCTGAAGATAGAGCTGACATAATTTGTAGAGCTTTCAAGATAAAACTAGATCAGTTAGTTACAAAATTAAAACACAAACAAGTTTTTGGAAGGGTAAAAGCAGGTATGCTTAATTTTATTAAATTTTTATAATTTAATTAGTTCATCAAAATCTATTTTAATTATTTCTATATTTTGCAGTTTTGTATAAAGTTGAATTCCAAAAACGTGGTTTGCCTCAAGCTTATATTCTACTGTTCTTGCATCAAGAAGACAAGTATCCTACTGGTGATAATATGGACAAAATAATTTCAGCGAAAATACCGGATCAAGAAAGAAATCCAAAGATATATGAAGTTATGAAAAACTTCATGATACATGGGTCGTACGGTGTTTTTAACAAAAAATCTCCATGTATGAAAGATGGCAAATGTTCAAAAAACTTTCCTAAAAGATTCAATGATCAAACTACTATAGATGGTGAGGGTTAGTCCTCTATACAGACGAAGAGATGATGGTAGGACTTGTGGAAAAGAATGGAGTTATACTTGACAATAGGTTTGTTGTTCCTTATAATCCACAACTATTGCTGAAGTATCAGACTCATATTAATGTTGAGTGGTGCAATCAATCAATGTCAATAAAGTATTTATTCAAATATATAAACAAAGGTCATGATCGGATCAATGCTGTATTTTATCAAAATAAAGACAATACAGAAGAACATGAAGGCCTTAATGAAATCAAAATGTATTATGATTGTAGGTATATTTCTCCATGTGAGGCAGCTTCGAGAATCTTTAGTTTTGGAATTAATTACAGGGATCTAAGTGTGGAGAGGTTAAGCTTCCATCTTCCAGAAGAGCGGGCAATGGAATTTGAAGATGATGATCTTATTGACTCAGTTTTGAACAAGTGTACGAATAACCATTCAATGTTCTTACAGTGGATGCTGGCTAACAAGGATTACCTAAAGGCTAGAAAACTTACCTATGCTTAATTTCCATCAAAGTTTGTATGGAAGGAAAAACTTGAAAGTGATGGAGTTACTAAGAAGAAAAAATGGTGTCCAAGAAAGCAACGGATAAGCGTTGGTAGAAAATTCTACGTTCCTCCATGGAATGGAGAATTATATTACTTGAGGGTTTTCCTAAACATAGTCAAAGGTGCAACATGTTATGATGATATCAAGACTGTGACTGGGGTTTTATATCCTTCATTCAAAGAGACATGTTATGCATTAGGTTTATTGGATGATGATAAGGAATATATAGATGGAATATCATAAGCATCATTTTGGGGGTTCAACTCAATATTTACGGAAGTCTTTTTGTGAGTTAACTATGACACCCCCAAAATAGGTATACATCACCCATCTTGGGTCGTCAGATACATGGTACATAATACAAATACAATCTTAAATATACAACAAAACCTGTGAGTTTTAATATAAATATTATCTTCTAGACAATATCCACTCTCAGAATAAGTACTCATTACAATTATTATCACACTATTTCATAGAATAGTGAGGACTACAAATGCTATCATCTGGACCATCACTCTGTCCCCCGACTAGTCCCTGCTACGTTCTCATTTTCTGAAGAGAACAGTGAAAGAAATGGTGAGCTCAACTAGCCCAGTAAGAAATATTATGACTAAGATAATGCAGGATAAATTATCATTAGCCTTCAACAATGTTAAACTGATAAAATACAATAGACAACAAGTTTAACTGCAGCGGAATAAGCAATCCATTAAAAGAGTCAAGTAGAGAATAAAATCTACTATCTTTTATGATTTAAAAGTTTTTCATTACTTTTATCGCTAAGACCCAGCTTAATAAATAATCCACATCATCCCTGCACTACGGCCAATGATATTCATTAGTGTCACGACTACAAATTATCCATGCACTACGGGCCAAGGATATTCGTGTATTCATCAATGGTTATGATCATGCCAAAAATTGTCCATCAATGCACTACGGGACAATGAGTACTTTTACCACATCATTTTTAACATTACGGTCATGATTACACCGAATAATCCCTGGTCATAATCATACCAAGTCCATCTATGCACTACAGGCCACAGATGACTTTCAAAAAAAATATAAACATGAGGATGATGACAATGATATAAGAATTCAATAAAATAAGTTCAAGAATTAATTTAACCAAGAACTAATAATATCCAAGTTGTCAACATGATACTTCTTTGTAGAGTAAAATTCAAGAATGCTCAGAAGAATATTTTTATGAAAAGATACTGGATGAAGCGCAAATATCAAGGATATTCCACTAATTTCATGGAGTATAGAAATCAAACTTTAACCAATTGAGTATAATAAAGAATGGAATAACAACAGAAATCACAATTCATCTGGTACTTCGCATAGACAGGTTATTCCAACAGAATAATAAATAACGGATTAATAAATAATAGAACCAGGTCAGGTGAAATTCACACCGATAGGATATTCCGATAGAATATTAAATGAAGTATTATAAATAATGGAATAACAACAGAATTTCACCAAGTATAGGGTAAACCGCATATACAGGTTATTCCACCAAGTATAGGGTAAACCGCGTATGCAGATTATCCAACAGAATAATAAAAAGTGGAATAACAAAATGATTTCACCAAGTATAGAGGATTTCGCGTATACAGGTTATTCCAACAGAATAATAAAGAATGGAATAACAAAAGAATTTCACCAAGTATAGGGTAAACCGCATATACAGGTTATTCCACCAAGTATAGGGTAAACCGCGTATACATGTTATTCCAACAGAATAATAAAGAATGGAATAACAAAAGGAATTTCACCAAGTATAGGGGAGTCCTCGTATACAGGTTATTCCAACAGAATAATAAAGAATGGAATAACATAAGTTCTCTTCATGAATACAAAAGAATAACACCCCTTACCGTAAAAAAAACTAGATATAGAAGTAGTGAAGTAGCAGAAAACTCTTCTTCTTTCTCACTATAATTTCTCTCTCTAGAGTTTCAGTGAATTCGTAAGAAATAATGTAGGAATGAGCTTCTATTTATAGAAGAATGAATTGAATAGTAACTAATTCCTGAACGGTCCAGATTGATTTACTATTAAACAGATGGTCCAGATTAAAACTTAAAGCAACAGTCCATACCGATTCACTATTAAAACTTTAAACCAACGATCCATACTGATTCACTATTAAAACTTAAAACCAGCGATCCATACTGATTCACTATATAAATTTAACCAACGGTCTGAAAAATTAGCACAACTCCTCATGGAATAATATTGTACCCAAAAAAATAATTTGGACCGAAAAGAAATATATTGTTCGGGTGAATAATAACTCGTGAATAGTAACTCATGAATACTAACTAGTGAATAGTAACTCGTGAATAGTAATTTATGAATAGTAACTCATAAATAGTAACTCGTAAATAGTAACTCATCACGAAAAGTGTCCCGAATACTCTATTGAACAATATAACCTCCAGTAATCTATTATCATCGGAATAGATTTCGATTTCTACAAATAATCTCAACACAATGAAACTATCAAATTCATCTTTAATCAACAAGAACTTATTCATCATTAATATTATAACTCACAATATTTAACAACTAGGTCATTCCCAGGACAGGGGGCTTTCAAATAAGAATTTCTCCATATTGGCACGCAATTAGATGACCAAACCTCTCCTTGACAAAACTTCTAGACATTGTAAATATTGCAATTTATTAATATGAACAACTTTATCGTCTCAATTATTGATTTAATAAAATATAATATTATGCGCATGATACTGTCACAATAATCGAATGAGAGATATGATGCAGCAATTACTGAAGCAATAATTGAGTATAACTGAGTGACTTCTTACGTAAGCATCAATAATCAATACCGTGTGCAACTATGCAACCACGCATATTACTGTATTTTTATTACCGGGTAGTTCAACAGTATTAATAGTAAAACCTCCGCCGTTATTTTCATAAAATAATTTTGTCATTTTCTAACTACGATAGTACTTCCGTTGTAGGGTCCACCAATGATTATTCCGTCGATTGAATATTCTCCGACAAAAAGAATATTCTCGGCCAAACGAATATTATATAACAACTTGCGTACTTTACAAAATTTATAAATACTACCCACAATTATAACATTATCTCAAATCCACACCATAATATTCAAAAAAATATTTCGAGAAAATAAAATCTTCATTCGTAAAATTTGGGATTTTACAATCTCCCCTCCTTATGAAATTTCGCCCTCGAAATTTACGTACATACCTGGTATGCCGAACAGATGAGGATACCTCGTCAGATTCTAACTCTTTAGGTATAACCTTGCGTAGAATATATTCCAGTATTTTAACAGGTACATCTTCATACGTTAAATTATCCGTTATCTCGTCCGGTTCTAAATCAATAATGTGGTTCGGGTCGTCCACCTATTTACGTAACATAGATATGTGATAAACGTTATGAACACGCGACATACTTGGCGGTAAAACGAGTCTATAAGCCATAGTTCTTACTCGATCAAGGATTTTAAATGGGCCAATTAAATCGAGGGTTGAGATTTCCTCTCTTCATCAATTCTTGCTTCTAGAATAACGCCCTCTTGAACCTTCTTCTTCACATTCATCAGCTTTGAGTATGTGACTTGAGCGGCTTTAACTTTATCGATTAAAGTCGATTCTAATCGTATATTCACTATCTTCATATGGGTTCGTATGTTCGTACTCGTAAAAGCATATGATCTTCTACTCAAGGCGCCAGCTACCAAGTTCGCTTTTCCACGATGGTATTGAATGGTACGATCGTAATCTTCAACAGCTCGAGCCAACGTCTTTGGCGCATAATACGTTCGTTTTAGGTAAAGAAATACTTAAGGGTTTTAGAAATGGGTTTTGTACTGGGGTCAATACAAAATTTAATTTCACGCTCTAGGGGTAGGCTAAGAAGTCTTCAAGAATACATCAGAAAATTTATTAATGATAGAAATACCATTCAAAACAGTGACATTTATCCAAGACTTGGATAGTACGCCACATTGATACCTATCAACTTGCCATCGTCATTCATGACATCGCCTACAGAAAGTCTGGCTTCGGTGCATTCTACATAAGAAAATCACCAGCGAAAGGCTCGGGGCTCTTTTCTTATGGCTTGATATGACAATGATTGACTTTAGCGGTTTGATTGCTTGAATTCGCATAACAGGTTGGTTAGGAATATGAAAGCTAACAACCTTACGAAAAGCATGATGAGTAGTTAACCAATCGATTTCTAAAATCACACCAAAGGCAAGTATTTTTAAAGAGATAAGATCGACAGGTAACGTGAAAGTGTCGATTTGAATCAACAAGATTTATAAACAGTGGAGGTAACAAAGGTTTCTCCTAACGAAGTTTCAACCAATAAGTCAATGTCTAACTTCTCGAAAGTCAAATTTAAACATTGAACACAAGTAAGAGAGATAAAATAATGGGTAGAACCTGTATCTAATAAGTCATAGACTTCGCATGAATTTATAATTTAACTAACACGTGCTAACTTTGTTCGGGTTACTCGCTTTTTGAGGAGTCATGAAAAACGCTCTTCCTGAAACCACCGACTTTATTTTGTCCGTATCCTGGCTTTGGTGCCACCGTCCCAACTGGACTAGACTTTGGTGCACGAAAAAATCGAGCTAAATGACCTTCTCTTCTTGAAATTTCCACTTCTATTATCTTGGCCATAATTACCACCGAAGTGGTTACCATTCTTGGCATGATAATTTCCCTGACGATGGTCATCATTGTTTCGATGGTTGTTGCCACCAGGTACGATTATTATCGTGTTGTTGGTCATTACCTTTTGCTTGAGCTGAATCAACGCTCTCATGTGCTTTATTGCTTATCTCAGCATTTTCAGATGCCATTCTCAAACACTGTCCCAAAATAAGGGTTAATTGACATATCATTTATTATCCCTATACTCTGACCAACCAATTAAATAACAAATAACTTAGGTAAGTCATACTAGCGAATGAATTTTCTGTCTCTCCCCTCCTAGTTCTTGTCTCACATCTTAGCCAGGGATCATATCCTAAGCTTTGATACCAACTGTGACGCCCCCAAAATAGGTATGCATCACTCATCTTGGGTCGTCAGATACTATGGTACAGAATACAAATACAAACTTAAATATACAACAAAAGCTGTGAGTTTTAATACAAATATTATCTTCTAGACAATATCCACTCTCAGAATAAGTCCTCATTACAATTATTATCACACTATTTCATAGAATAGTGAGGACTCTTAATACTATCAACTGGAACATCACTCCGTCCCCCGACTAGTCCCTGCTACGTTCTCATTTTCTGAAGAGAACAGTGAAAGAAAGGGTGAGCTCAACTAGCCCAGTACGAAATATCATAACTAAGATAATGCAGGATAAATTATCATTAGCCTTCAACAATGTTAAACTGATAAAATACAATAGACAACAAGTTTAACTACAACAGAATAAGCAATCCATTAAAAGAGTCAAGTAGAGAATAAAATTTACTATCTTTTATGATTTAAAACGTTTTTCATCACTTTTATCGCTGAGACCCAGCTTAATAAATAATCCACATCATCCCTGCACTACGGCCAAGGAAATTCATTAGGGTCACGACCACAAATTATCCATGCACTACGGGCCAAGGATATTCGTGTATTCATCAATGGTCATGATCATGCCAACAACTGTCCATCAATGCACTACGGGCCAATGAGGACTTTTACCACATTATTTGTAACATTACGGTCATGATTACACCGAATAATCCCTAGTCATAATCATACCAAGTCCATCTATGCACTACATGCCACATATGACTTTCAAAAAAAAATATAAACATGAGGATGATGACAATGATATAAGAATTCAATAAAACAAGTTCAAAAATTAATTTAACTAAGAACTAATAATATCCAAGTTGTCAACATGATACTTCTTTATAGAGTAAAATTCAAGAATGCTCAGAAGAATATTTTCATGAAAAGATACTGGATGAAGTGCAAATATCAAGGATATTCCACTAATTTCATGGGGTATAGAAATCAAAATTTTAACCAACTGAGTATAATAAAGAATAGAATAACAATAGAAATCACCATGCATGCGGTACTTCGCATAGATAGGTTATTCCAACAGAATAATAAATAACAGAATAATAAATAATGGAACTAGGTTAGGTGAAATTCACACCGACAACATATTCCGACAGAATATTAATTGCGGAATAATAAATAAAGGAACAAGGTCAGTCGAAATTCACACCGATAGGATATTTCGACAGAATATTAAATGCGGAATAATAAATAATGGAATAACAACAGAATTTTACCAAGTATAGGGTAAACCGCATATACAGGTTATTCCACCAAGTATAGGGTAAACTGCATATACAGGTTATTCCAACAGAATAATAAAGAATGGAATAACAGAAGGATTTCACCAAGTATAGGGGATTCCGCGTATACAGGTTATTCCAACAGAATAATAAAGAATGGAATAACAGAAGAATTTCACCAAGTATATGGTAAACCGCATATACAGGTTATTCCACCAAGTATAGGGTAAACCGCGTATACAGGTTATTCCAATAGAATAATAAAGAATAGAATAACAAAAGGATTTCACCAAGTATAGGGAAGTTCGCGTATACAGGTTATTCCAACAGAATAATAAAAAATAGAATAACAAAAGTTTTCTTCATGAATACAAAAGAATAACACCCCTTACCGTAAAAGAAACTGGATATAGAAGTAGTGAAGTAGCAAAAAACTCTTCTTCTTTCTCTCTATAATTTCTCTCTTTAGAGTTTCAGTGAATTCGTAAGAAATAATGAAGGAATGAGCTTCTATTTATAGAAGAATGGATTGAATAGTAACTAGTTCCTGAACGGTCCAGATTGATTTAATTTTAAACGGATGGTCCAGATTAAAACTTAAAGCAACGGTTCATATTGATTCACTATTAAAACTTTAAACCAGCGATCCATACTGATTCTGTAACACCCCAGTCCCACATCGAAAGATAGGGGGAAAATCTATCTGTATATGAGGAATTAAGTAACTACCAATAGTACCTTCAAGTCATGACCTTTTGGGAGCCTGTGGTGGGCTAGATGACCCAAGAAGATACTATTGGGCCAGTGGTTTGAGGCCTTATTTGGATGGATTTGATTTGATTCGATTCGGACTTGGGATTTGACCCAAGATTTGTTCCGGACTCGGGATTTGACCCGGGTTGTTTCATATGGTATCAGAGCCGACTCTCGAAAGCTCGGGTCGGGTCATCCGATCGGGTTGCCGGAGGTGGGGACACGAAGGCTGGTGGTATTATCCCACAATGGAGAGATGAAGGTCCGGAGGTGGGGACACGAAGCCAGCCGGTATTATCCCACCCACAATGGCTAGAGAGGCAAAGATCTTTGGACCGTGTGTGTGATCGGTTCTGATGGGGACGTCAGAAATTTAAGTGGGGGAGTTTGTAACACCCCAGTCCCACATCGAAAGATAGGGGGAAAATCTATCTGTATATGAGGAATTAAGTAACTACCAATAGTACCTTTAAGTCATGACCTTTTGGGAGCCTGTGGTGGGCTAGATGACCCAAGAAGATACTATTGGGCCAGTGGTTTGAGGCCTTATTTGGATGGATTTGATTTGATTCGATTCGGACTTGGGATTTGACCCAAGATTTGTTCCGGACTCGGGATTTGACCCGGGTTGTTTCAGATTCACTATTAAAACTTTAAACCAGCGATCTATACTGATTCACTATATAAATTCAACCAACAGTCTGATAAATTAGCACAACTCTTCATGGAATAATATTGTACCCAAAAAATAAGTTGGACCAAAAAGAAATATATTGTTTGGGTGAATAGTAACTCATGAATAGTAACTCGTGAATAGTAACTTATGAATAGTAACTTATGAATAGTAATTCATAAATAGTAATTCATCATAAAAAGTGTCCCGAATACCCGATTAAACAATATAACCTCCAGACATCAATTATCATTGGAATAGATGTCGATTTCTACATATAATCTCAACACAATGAAATTATTAAATTCATCTTTAATCAACACGAACTTATTCATCATTAATATCATAACTCACAATATTTAACAACTAGGTCGTTCCTAGGACAGATGGGGCTTTCCAATAAGAATTTCTTCCTATTGGCAGCGCAATTAGATGACCAAACCTCTCCTTGACAGAACTTCTAGACATTGTAAATATTGCAATTTATTAATATGAACAACTTTATCGTCTCAATTATTGATTTAATAAAATAAAATATTATGCACATGATACTGTGACAATAATCGAATGAGAGATATGATGCAACAATTACTGTAGTAATAATTGAGTATAACTGAGTGACTTTTTACGTAAGCATCAATAATCAATACCGTGTGCTACTATGTAACCACGCATATTACTGTACTTTTACTACCGGATAGTTCAACAGTATTAACGGTAAAACCTCCGCCATTATTTTCATAAAATATTTTTGTCGTTTTCTAATTACGACAGTACTTCCGTTGTGGGGTCCACCAATGATTATGCCGTCGTATGAATATTCTCCAACAAAAAGAATATTCTCCGGCCAAACGAATATTATATAACAACTTGCGTACTTTAAAAAATTTATAAATACTACCCACAATTATAACATTATCTCAAATCTACACCATAATATTCAAAAAATATTTCGAGAAAATTAAATCTTCATTCGTAAAATTTGGGATTTTACATTAACTATTTTCAAATTGTGTTTCAAGACCAGAAGTATTTTGGGAGAACACATGGAATCTTCTTGCAGAAGATATTCTTCATAAACAAAAATATATTCTGCAATATAAAGGTATGTTTAGCAATAGTATATAAAAATTCTTATTTTTTTAGGCAAACGTTCATTACACAAGTTAGATAAACTAAATCTTCCTCCTTTATTGCGTTTTATTTTGAATTCCAAAAAACATTTTTAGTCTTAATGCAGATGTTTTCTTTTTTGTATTTGTAATTTTTGATTACATATTACGTATCTGATATTTGAAATATTTAATTATTAAGTTTTTTTACTTAAACATTGTCGTTTGCTTTGAAATTTTGAATTTTGATATCTTCTCTTTTGTCAATTATTACATTAAGTTTAAACAACCTTTGTTATTATTAAATACATATTACACATTCAACTTGAACCAAATTTATATTTCATAATGAGTTTGTACATTTGCTTTATAATATATCTCCTTCAATTTGTTAGCTTTTTAGCTTTGACTAACAATTTTTATAACAATTACTTTTCAACATTGATAGTAAATTATATCAATTGGGTTTTAGGCATTATATTCGTTCATTATTTAATAATGATATTTTTTTTCAAAACTATAGTGGATCTTATGCTTAAATAAACATAAACTCAAAAAGAAATACCATACTCTGCATTTGATGCACCTATGATATAGTATGGCTTTATTCCAATCAATATCCATAATATCAATTACCTTTACATAAATTATCACTTAAACACCCTCCATATGGGTAGTTATAGGTGGAGTAGTACATTTTTATAGTACAATACATGTTTTTTTAAGAATATATTACTTTTTAATTTTTTTTTATTTTTTCAAATTATTTATTTTACTTTTAATTTGGAATTCTTATATTTTATATTTTTCTTTCTTAATGAGCAGATTTGGAAATGAGTGATGACCAATTAAAGAGTTATACTATTGGCGAAATTGAAAAGCTACTTCAAAGCAATGGGAAAACTTTGCGAGATTACCCTACACTTCCTTTTCCAAGTTCGATAATTATTAAAGAGGGGGAAAATAGATTTATTCAAGATGGGCTTTGTTATGATAGGATAAACTTGGCAAGAGATCATAAAACTCTTCTTTTCCGTTTAAATAATGAGCAAAGAAACATTTATCAAACCATCATGAATGCGGTCTTAAGGCATGAAGGAGGTGTTTTCTTTGTTTATGAATATGGGGGAACTGGGAAGACTTTTATATGGAAAAATTTGTCTTCGGCACTACGATCAACTGGTGAGATAATACTAACTGTTGCATCAAGTGGAATAGCTTCTCTTCTTATCCTTGGAGGTAGAACAACTCATTCTAGATTTTGTATCCCATTAATTGTTACTGAGGATTCAACTTGCAACATTAAACAGGGAAGTCAATTGGTTGAGTTGCTTAGAAAAACTCGACTTATTATATGGGATGAAGCTACAATGGTACATAAATATTATTTTAAAGCTTTGGATAAAATATTAAGAGATGTCCTAAGATTTAGTAAGTTGAATAGTATAGATCAACCATTTGGTGGAGATTTTAGGCAGATATTACCTATTATTCCCAAGGCCAGTAGATAAGACGTTGTTTTAGCAACTCTAAATTCTTCATATTTGTGGAGTTTTTGCAAGGTTTTGACTTTAACTAAGAATATGAGACTTCAATCTTGAAATTCAAATTCTGATATAGAGGAGTTGGGAGAATTTTCTGATTGGATATTGAAGTTTGGATATGGCACAATTGACGGAGTTAATGATGGTGAAGCAGATGTAGAAATTTTTGAAGATATTCTTATCAAAGATTCGATCAATCCCCTTGCAGCAATTGTTGATATCACATATCCTAATTTATTAGAAAATTTTGACGATGGCTTTTATTTCTAAGACCGAGCTCTTACACTTGATGTTATAAATAAGGTGACCGAATATGTGATATCTTTATGGCCAGGTGATGAAGTAACATATATAAGCTCGGACAGTGTATGTAAGGTTGATGAAAACTCAAACAGCTATGAAGGCGTTTACACCCCAGAATTTTTGAATAGCATTACATCTTCTGGAATTCCCAACCATAAGTTAACGTTGAAGATTGGGGTTCCTGTAATGTTACTCCGAAATATAGATCAGTGTTCTAGTTTGTGTAATGGCACACGATTAATAGTAACTCAATTGGGAAAATATGTGATAGAAGCAAAAGTAATTTCAGTCGGCAATTTTGAACACAGAGTTTTCATACTTCGATTGGTCTTAACACCGTCAGACATTATATTACCTTTTAAATTACAATGAAGACAATTTCCTTTGGTTGTTTTCTTTTCTATGACAATTAATAAGAGACAGGGGCAATCTCTCTCACATGTTGGACTGTATCTGTCACGTCCAATTTTTAGCCATGGCTAATTATATGTAGCAGTATCACGAGTTACAAGCAAGAGTGGATTGAAAATATTAATTTGTGACAAGGATGGAAAAACATATAATACTACAAGGAATGTCGTTTTCAAGGAAGTTTTTCACAATTTAATTTAGAAAGGTTTGACTATTTTTGGATATATCTTTTTGTTGCTCATTATTAGTGTAAACCCTGACTATTTTATTTTTATATCTCCTGAAATTTTTACTATAATATATTTGAATCTTTTTTGGTAAATCTATGATCTGCATTCACACAGCCATCTAGATCGAGCCAAATTCCAGTTGTAAAGACAAGAAAAAAAGTAAACACTCAATACTACCCCCTAAAAAATTGTTTAGTTTTTATTACTCCTTCAAATTTTGAACCATCAACTCAAAATTTTGTTAATACATGCACTGAGTAGAGTTTATGTATATTCATTTGTTTTTATGTGTATATATATTCATGTCTTCTCCCAAAGAAAAACTTTTAAATAAGAGTTTAATAGGTTTGTCTTTTACTCTTTGGATGAGAGTATTTGAAATTCTATGTAAGTCCATTTCTTATGTGTTTTACTCTAATTCTTTTCGATTTTATTTAATATAGGAGTTAGATTCCTTTATGTTCTATTTGTTTTCAATTCGATAAACATGTACATTTTTTGTTAAGTGTGAGACTTTTTTATTCTCGGGCAAAACTAATTCATATATAAGAGTTGTGGAAAGATAATTATTTATTTGGTTAATAGTTTATGCTAGGGTAAAATGCAAAGTCGACCACTGAACTTAGGGATTTTTTGGGTATTGAGCCATTTTCTTTTGGTTAAGGCAAATTGAGCCCATTTTTATTAAAAAATTTAGACTTTGAGCCCCAGGCGCCACATGTATATTGACCTGTATACGTGGCACCTACGTGGCACATATGGCAGATCTGACATGGGCATTTTTCATTTTATTTTACACGTGGACGAGCTGATGTGGCCATTTTCAAAATTTATCCCAAAAATATGTCGCTCCACCGATTCGAATTCAAAACTACCCGAGCACCATAGGCCTAGCTGTTATTATTTCATAAGGATTAATATTTATAACGAAATAATTCATTTTCCCTAAATTAAAAGAAAAAACAGATCCTTTACATCTGTTTAAGTTGACCCATTCTCATCTTCATCTCCCTTTCTCATCTAAAGTTGAGAAATTTAGATACCCACAAATGAGGGTTCGGTAAATTGAGGAAAAATGTTTTGGTTGCATTAATAGTCATCTCTCTCTCGCTCGCTCGCTCTCATCTTTCGCGTTAAGTGGTAGTTCATCTCATAAATTCGTGAGTAATTAAAAGGGGAAAACAACCTAAAGAAAGTAGCAACAAAAAGGTTGGGGACGGTTCAATATCTACTGGAGTCAGTGGGATTTCATCACCAAGGTATTGTGGGTGTGAGATACGAGCAAGAATTTGTACATCGTCAAAAGGCAACAGTGTAGGGATGAAGTTTTTTGGTTGTTCAAATTATGGTGCAAGTTCTTGTATTTACTCTGATATAAAATTTTAAATTTTTACAAACAATCGTCGTAATTGTTAGTTTAATTTCCTACAGATGCAAATATTTTGTGACTTTTTTTAATGGATTGACTCCATCCACATGTTAGAAGATGCTGAGAATTCTTCGGGTCTATTAAATTTGAGGAGCATTAAAATTGACCTAAAGATGATGAAGGAGAAAGCTCATGACTTGGAACTGCAAGTATCGAAAATGGAAAAAAAGAAAGTCAAATTGAAGAATGATTTGAAGTGTTTAAAAAAAGAAATAAGAAATTTACAAACTAGGGAGAAGTGGTTGATACTTGTAATTGGGGTGCTTTTTTTTTGTTTGAGCATGTTAAAAACTCTGTTTTAGTAATTTGTACAATTGGAGAAAGCTCTGTTTTAGTTGTTTTGATGTTTGGAAAAAATTGACATATAAGTGGTGATGTTTCGGAATATTGTGTTAATATAGACTAATGATGTTTGGAAAAAGCTTTGTTTTAGTTGTTTTGATGTTTGGAAAAAATTGATATATAAGTGGTGATGTTTGGAGAATATTGTGACATTTGTACACCTTCTAATTAATTGATATATAAGAAATAATTGGTTCTTCCCAGCAATAATACATAACCAGCAATGGCTGCAACAAATGCTCCTTCATTTGGAATCACATTTCTATAAACTATAGATACATAAGGAAGTTTGCCTAGACTGCACATACATGTCATCAGCTAATAGTAAGCTCACAGTTACAAGAACAAAATCAAGTAACTACATCATAAAGTATAAAACTACCACAACCTACACAACATATATACAAACATACTTAACAAGAACTTCACATAATGGTGGAGTGACATTTGTAAAAAAAAACTTAACTTCTTGAACATTTAATTAGTAACACCATTGTCTGGACTACAAACATCACTTGAACAACTATACCTAGGATACCAAACACCAAAAAAACCTTCTTAGTCAGGTTTACAAACACCCATAAATTCGCTAGTGTATCAGTTTTGTGTTTAAGATAATACAAACACCAAAATACCTTAAAAAAAAGTGAAATACAGAAGGATAATATAGATTACTAGATCTTCATATTCTACTCTTTTTTCACACTTTCTTAAGTTTCACCAGTCTTGTTCAACTTATTTGTCACTCCACTTGACTGGCCCTCACCCTCTGGTCTTCCTACCCCTCTAGTCTCCTTGAAGCCGTTATAAAAGGTTTGAGCCATCAAATGATCCTCTATTTTAGTTTCTCCATCAAGTGTAGCTACGACTCTCATAGCACCAAACATCAATTTTGTGGCCTTATGTGCAGTACTTGTATTTACCCTTGGTGGATTATGTGCAGTTGTCTTTGCCCTTTCTTTTCCTTTCTGTGGAACTGGTACAGTCTTTGGGCCAGCTCCATCTAAGTAACATCTCCCAGGTGTGCTTTACATAAAACAACACAATAATTATACACATCACATTCTTCAAAACTGGGAATATAATTCAAACAGCCAAAACTATAAATCAATACTAATTATTCCTTGTAATGAAAAAACACAATAATTGTAAAGAACATCAACTTACTGAAATGTAAGTGTTGCCAGTGTTTGTGGAAATGAAATAGCCAAAATCAGGAGGGACCCATTCTCTTCTTGCAGGATTTCTCCTAATTGGTAGTTTTTCTTTAACAACTACACCTTTGATATTTTTGTCTACCACATTTGTCTATAAAACTAAAACATCAAGCCCCACTAGTAAACAAAATTATAACTAGTAAAAACAATTTCCCATGTCAGTTTTATCTTTTATAACTTTTTCCTAGAATTGGTAACATATGTTTAGATAAAAGAACTGTAACTAAACATGATTAATAATATGGAAGGGACAAACCTTCACTCCTTTGTTCACTTGTTTAGTCTGTTTGCTACTCTCCCCCAATTCTTGTGTCAGTGGATCCTAAAATGTACCAATTAATTATTTAGATATTTAAATTAACATAATTATGTGAACAAAAACATGAAGAAAAAAAACGTAAAGGTGCAGCCAGAACCTTGTCTTGTTCCTTATTGGTACTGTTTTTTCTCTTCTTCCCACTTTCTCCCTTATCTTGTCCAACTTGTTCCTATAAAATTAGAAAAGCCAAGATTTAATTAAATTTAATGATGAGTTAACATTTATTACAATATGCAACAGTCTTATTCCTTAACATTGACAGTTAAAATTAATTGTAACTAAACAGTAACCTTGTCTTGTTCCCCTTTCCTTCTTTGTTTTTTCTTCTTGCCACTTTCGCCCTTATCTTGTTCAACTTATTCTTGCAAAATTAAACCAAAATACATTACAATCATTTGAAACCATTTGCAATATTCCAGTCATTTGAAACCATAATCAACAGTACATTCAAAATAATTGTGGCCAAAATACTTACATTTGATTATGTTGTTTGTATAGGTAACTAGCATGTAAGACGATTAAGGCCAGCTGTTTTGCAAGTACTGCATACCATGATTGTGCCTTTCCTAGTTAATTTTTATGACTTAGTTTTTTTGTGGTTGTTTTGACTTGCTGCACTTGACTCCTCGTGTATCTCCCTCCTCATCTTTTGTGGCCTTCCTCTTGGTGTCTTTAATGTAGGAGGTAATGGTGGAGTGACATTAATCTTAGCCAAAATCTCTCCCCTCTAACCACCCTCAATAGTTCTAAATATGCTCTCACATATGTTTGTGCCCTAAACCAGTGTGACACACAATCTGTAGGATTGTTTCTCATGTAGAACATAGCTGCACATGCATGTGCACAAGGAATTCCATTAAGATCCCAAACCTTACGAGCATAGGTGTGAAGTTTCAAATCCATTGTAAACCCATCAGGTGCAATCCTAGATGTTACCTAAAACTGCAGATCTCCATTGTATAACACAACGTACTGACAACATTCCTCAATGTTCTTGTTAAGAATTTTTTTAATCTTGGATAAATGTCCCATTTCTTGTTCATGGCTATATCTCTCTTCTATTGTAGTCTGGTCATTAACAGTTGTCTGATATCTTCTAATAATTCAATCAATGGCTTGCCTCTTGATTGAATTATGTATCCATTGAAACACTCACATAGGTTGTTGTCCACAATGTCACACTTTGTATTAATCTTGAAAAATGCATTGCACCATTTCCTAGGAGTCCTAGCCATCAAGAAATCATAAGCCCCTTCATCTAACTCCTTAATTCTTTCCATCTCATCCTCAAAATCAATGGTATTTGTGGATTTTGCAGCCCTTCAAAAGGTTTTCTTCAAAGCTATACCCCTATACATCTTTCTCATATTGGCATAAATATGCCTTGCACGGTTTCTAGTTTCTGAGTAAGGAAACAGACAAGCTAGAGCACCCTCTAATCCCTGCAATACAAAGACAAAACAATATGTTAACACATCACATGTATTAGTATTAACCCTAAAATTGAAGTATAACATGTATAACAAATAACAAGTTGATATTTACCTTTTGTTAATCACTAATGAAGGTCCACCATTCACCATCTTCTAACTTCAGGTCATCTTTGAGCAAGCCCAGAAACCAATCCCATGAATATCTATTTTCTCCCTCTACAACTGCCCAATAGATTTTAAACATTTGGTTGTTTCCATCTCTAGCTACAACACTTAAGAGCTGCCCACCGTAAAAGCCTTTTAGAAAGCAACCATCCAGTCCAATTATTTTTCTGTAACCAACTAACATATCAACTCTAAAAGCCTTAAATCTAATATAAATTCTTCTAAATTCAGGTGCACTAGAATGAAATACTTGATACAAGTCAATTGTAATCCCAGAATTTGACCTTCTTAACTCCTCAATATATCTATGCAACTTGGCATAATGTTCTTTCATGTTCACCATCAACTCTTGCAAAGTAAACTGTCTAGCCCTATAACATTTGTCTATTAATACAGAAACTAGAAAGGTATTTTTCACATAAGACTGGATATCAATCAGTCTCCAATTCCTGAATTCTTTAAGTTCTGTATTCAAATTCTTTGTTAACCAATTAGCATTAACCTGCTTACTCACTAAAGTTTTGAACATCTGTGTCTTTTCCTCATTGTTCTAAGTTGAAAAGTTGGTTGAAACTGAACTTTACTTCCCCATACTTTCACAAGACAATTTTTGTTATTCATACACCTCATTCTAACCTTATGTTTTTCACTTTTCACAAATTTTAAATCAAAACCTTTTGTTAATGACCAATTAACAACTGCATTCTTGAATTCTTTATTATTTGCAAATAACATACCTAACTCTAAGTTTGTCCCCATGATTTGGTATTGGGGTTATACACTGGGAAAGGGTTTTTCCTCCACACAAGTGTATCATCCTCAGAGTCAGCTTCCTCACGGTTGTCATTTTCTACTTGATCAGAGTCATAATCTTCAGAATCCCCACTATTTGTTTCACTATCATTAGAATAGTCATCATCACTCTCACTTCCTTGTTCTTCTACAGAATTGTCACCCTCAACAGTTGGTTGTTTTACTTTCTTTTTCTGATATTTATATTCTGTAGTTTTTTTTCTTCCACCACCACAACACCATCATGACTAATATCAGTAAACAAACTAACCTTCTTAACATGTTTATCCCTAGCATTAGTAGCATGTTCAGCAAGTGTAGCATGTTTAGCCTGTTTACCCTCTTCACAATCATGCTCAAGATAAATCTTAACATATTTATAATCTACAACATCATCTAACATTATATTTAGGTAATCATCATTTGCAGGATTTTTAAATTGCCCACAAAATATAGTTCCATGCATTCTGTAATATAAACCGATTACATCATTGTACCTAAAACCCTCACACATTGTCTTCAGTTTCTCAAAATTCAATTCAAAATAAGGGATTTGAAACTTATTAATTCTCCCATAATCATAATGGAAAACATGATGTAACCCAAATAAACCCCTATGGTGGAGTTCCACTTCCAAGTTTTTACAATAAAAAAACCATAAACATGAATTAAAAAATATATTTATTATTATTATATATAATAGGACATACAATAATTGATTTTCCTCCAACAAAATATTACAAGCTTGACTATAGAAGCAAAAGACAAACAAATCTTAGGTGGAGTTCCACTACCAATAATCTACAATAGAATAAAATGTTTGACTATGGAACAAAAAGACAGACCAAAGATATAGATGAGACAATATATATTTATTACCAGACAACATAAGGACCACAACAAGTTGAAATTTATACAATAACAAACAATTTCATTAAAGAGATGAAAATAGACAAGAGAAGGGGATTAAATCAATGACAATAGACATATAAAGGGGAATAAAGAGGCAAAAGATAAAGGGGAATAAAGGAGGATTTCGAGACACTTACACCATCTTCCCACCACAAATTACTTTCAGATCCTTTGATTAGCTTAAGAATGACCGATACACACCCCCAATTTGACAAAAGTTAGAAACCCAAGGTTTTCTCTGTGCATGTGAGAGGTTTAGAGAAAACGATAGATGAATAACGAAATGAGACTTAACAGATCTGAAGGATCTATTTTGTCTTTTAATTTGGGGAAATGAATTGTTTCGTTATAAAGATTAATCCTTGTGAAATAATAACAGTTAGGCCCGTGGTGCTTGGGTGGTCATTGGACCAAAGTTTCAAACTAGTGGAGCGACATATTTTTGGGATAAATTTTGAAAATGGCCACGTCAGCTTGTCCATGTGTAAAATAAAATGAAAAATGCCCATGTCAGATCTGCCACGTGCGTCACGTAGGTAGGTCAATGCACATATGGCTCATGGGGCTCAAATTCCAAATTTTTTAATAGAAAGTGGCTCAATTTGCGTTGACCAAAAGAAAATAGCTCAATATCCAAAACCCCCTAAAGTTTAGTGGTCGACTTTGCATTTTACCCGTTTATGCTATGTTGAAATAAACTATTAAGTATGTCTAAACTCTTATATCTTACTATTACCCAGATTCCTATTGCAAATTCCTATTTTTCTCCATCTATAATTTCTATTATGGGAAATCAAAAAGAATTGGAAGGTGATGAGAAGGTTACGGTCGGTCTGTATTACGAGATTATGTGCCTGTACTGCTCAAATCTGATAGTGGATTATCTGTCTAAGATATTCGATGACAGACTCTACGACATCGTTGACTTCAAGCTTATTCCCTATGGCAACACCAATATTCGCAACAACACCATCGTTTACCAGGTCTTTTTTTGTTGACTTTCCTAAAATTTTTCTAATATTTTGCTCGACTATATTAATTTACGTTTTTGATTAGATTTTTCGTGTTTGTAGATTAAATTTGGATCCATTTGGTACTCTAAATTTTATGAAGTAACATAGGTTCATAAAAATAAAATATAATTAATATGAGAGATTAAATTACTAAAAGTATGTTGGGCAACTATAATCAATATTTTAGCATAATGATAGAAGTTCCGATAGTACTTAATGTTTTGACTGGTATTGACTATTGAGAGTATAGGAAAAATAAATAAAATGGAAAACTATGAGAACAATACCTATTTTCTTTAACAATCTATTGTATTGGGATTGTTTTATTTATTTATTTATTTCTGAAAATACATACAAAAAATTGTATTTTTAAGAGATTTTTTAAATCTTCACATACCTCTTTCTTCTGTTTTTGTTGTGGATTATAAAAAGTTAAGTTGATGGGACCCTTTCTTTGCAGTAAACAAAATACAAAAGTAGTAAAGGACAGGGAAAAGAAATCAGTTGGCTCCACTTTGGTCAAGAAAAACTGGAAAAAAATAGAAAAAGGGAAGAGTAAAAAAATGATTTGTCCACAAGTTGAGGTCCACTTACTTTGCCACTAGACTAAAATCAATAGTCACATACTCAGAGTGTTAGCTTCTGCTCCTCCTCTCTTTCATTCTTCAAGTGCCAGATATGCCAGAACTAACTCCTTATGAACCATTGACTTCTAGCCACTTCCAATGATGGCTTCCAGTTATTTATTGTTCACATTCCCTCTTTTATCTTACCTCATATTCTTCACTTTCTCCCAATTCTTCAATTCATCCCCGTTTGCTTCATTTTCTTCGAAGAAAGTTTCAGTTGGGTTGTACACTTGTACCACGAAACCCTTTGCCCCTTCAGTGCCAAAATCATTATTGATGACTTAGACAAGATTTCCCACAATGGACAGATTGACTTCGTTAATGCAATCTCATTCCTCTGGACAGTGACAAACTTAGAAGCAACAACACCTTCTTGCCAGGTCCCTTCTCATCATTATTTTCACTTCATTTTCCTTCTTTTAGTTACATATAATTTGTCAGCTACCAATTATCTGTCATATAGAACATTATTTATTTGGACTGACGCGGAACATTATTTATTTGTCCAAGGGATTATTTATTTGGTTGATAGTTTATGCTATGTTGAAATCAACTATTAAGTATGTCTAAACTCTTATATCCTACTATTGCCCAGATTTCTGTTGCAAATATTTATAAGATTGCAACGACTTTTAAAAAGACCCTTTAAGTGCTAATTTTTGTTTTTTGGATATATTGAGTAAAATAGTGAATTCTATTCGTACCAAAAAATTGATTGCATCATGTTTTGTAAAATTGATTGGATGAATTGGTGCATTATTGCTATTTCGGTTCATATATTTTTATCTTTCTAAATTTTAGCTAACTGTTTAGTTTTAATGTTTTTGGTGAATGCTTCTAGAATGAACTTTTCACAGTTTGGGTATTTTTATGTGGCTCTACTTGATGCCATAGCTGGATGGGTAAATAATTAGATTTACAAATTTGTGATGGCTACTTTAAACCAGACCCTTGGATAGGTCTTAATTATGAAATTGAAATTATGATCCTTGAACTAAAACTTTGAATTGTATTAATTCATAATTACCTTAAATTTTAAGTATTAGGTTATTATTAAATTTTCAATATGAAATAGTGATTACATTTTTAAATATGAAACGACCTTTTCGGTAAGGGGAAAGTTTGATTTAAAATACATTACTTATTTTTTTTTAGATTTTGTGAGATATAATTACACACAGAGGGATAAAAAAGAATCAATCACATTTAAGTACATTGGAAGGAAATTCGCACAAGGCAAAGTCATTGTAATGTAGCCTTAGAACATATATGCGTGTGCGCTTTGTCTGGTGCTATAGTAGGGGACCGACCTAGCTCATTAGTAGGCCTACTTTAGTGTTTGCCTGATTGACAGAATGGTTGCAGTACTGGCTTGCAGCTGGCCATACTCTTGGGGAACAAATAAGCAACACTGCAGTTGCTTTATCAAGTTCTGAAGTTGAATATATAGCTGCTACAAAAGCCGCATGTCAAGTTCTGTGGTTGAAGAGGATATTATGTGATTTAAAAGATAAGCAAGATAGGACAACAACTATATTCTTTGATAACAAGTCCAGACTTTGTTAACGCAGCTGCAAGAAAAAACAGAACAATGAATATTTAAAGGAATGAGAAGAACTGAACTTTTATTTATCTATGGTTTATTACATATGATAGCAAGATGGCCTTTATATAGGCATTAGAATAAAGGATAAGCCTAACAACATGATAAGGTTGATTCAAAATTAAAACTAAACTGATTTAATTATATCCTTCAGATAAAAGGATTTTATTCAAAAATAACTAACAGCTGAAAACTAGGAACAGAAAATCTGGTGGAGTTTGAATTAACATCCAACACATACGGGTGTCTTTTAGATGTATATGACGTTATAGGGTTAATAGTATTGTTTGTGTCACCCTTTTTCACTTCAATGTAATATATTACACTGTTTCTTCCTCTACTCTCTGTCTCTTCTCCATAACTCTTTTTGAACAACTAACATATAGTACATATAAATGTGGAAATATGATAACTGATCCTGTATGGCCATTAAAATCAATTTGGGACTAAAGATTTGGGTCTGACCTGTTTTTTCCTTTCTTTGTCCCCTTACTTTTTATTTATAATATTTTACTAATTGTCTACACAAATTTAGGTTTGCAGGGTTTTTTCTTTCTTGCTTTGTATCTTTAGATTTTAGACTTTACCATAAGTTCGAAATTCTTAATTCATGCAGTAAATTACCTGAAAAAATAAGGAAATTACTCAAAGGCCTGAAACAATTGTTACAAAAAATACCTTGGAACAAAAGCAGAAGATGTAATGCGCAAACCAATAAACTCTCAACACTACCCCCTACAATGTATATTCATTCGTTTTTCTGTGTATATATATTCATGTATATCAATTGAAAAACTATAAAATAAGAGTATAATTGAGTTTGTCTTTTATTGTTTGGATGAAAGTATTTGAAATTCTATAACATCCATTTCATATGTGTTTTACTCTAATTCTTTTTCGATTTTATTTAATATAGGAGCTAAATTTCTTTATGTTCTGTTAGTTTTCAATCCGACAAAAACATTAATTTTTAGCTAAATGTAAGACTTTTTTGTTCTCAGGACAAAATTATTTCCTATATAAGAGTTGTGGAAAGATGATTATTTATTTAGTTGATTGTTTATGCAATGTTGAAATCAAATATTAAGTATGTCTAAATTCTTATATCTTACTATTGCACAGATTCTTGTTACAAATATTTATAAGATTGTAGCGAATGTTAAAAAGATCCTTGATAAGTGGTATTTATACCTACTTATTGAATACCAATTCACTGCGAACTATGCTCATCTCAAGTACATTTTATTGTGTTTTAGTTGCATTTCATGATAGTTTGCATTGTATTTACTTAAAACTCCTTTTTATGAATAAGTGCAGGAATCGACCTAATTTGGTGGTATTAGAGGGCACGAGGCTAATGGATGCGTGAAGGTAACGCATAAGAGGGGATATGCATGGCATGAAGGTACAATGGAACAAGGAGATCAAGTATGAAAGAGGATTAAGCATGAATGAACAAGTAACAGCAACAGCAGCATGATAGAATCAGAACTAGAACCAGAATCTACAGATTTCAAGTCGCGCGACCGCGCGACAGAATAGCCTTGAGAGAGTGCACCCACGCGAGTACTCGGCTGGAGAGCATGACATTCTTCAAGTCTCGCGCCCGCGCGAGGAACATACTTGAGGGGCGCGAGGCCGCGCGCGATGCTGAAGCTGTGTATTTGTTTTATTTTAATTTTTAATTAAATGAGTGGTAATTGGATCAAAAACGATTCTGATTGGTGTCAGACGAGGATTGATACTTTTTGTCGTATTTTCATCATAGAAACTAGGGTTTACACTGTGAGGGAGATTCCAACGTAGAACGAAGCCAAAACGTCTACTTCTCCAATTCTTCTTGGGATTCTCTATCACGGTGGATTAGTATTTTATTTTGCTTGAATATTATGAGGATTTGAATGTTATCATTGGTTTATATTCAGCAATTGGGTTTGATCGTTCTATCTCTCATCTTTCAATTGTTTGCTTTGTAATCATGTTTAGCGTTGATCCAATAATGGCTTTTGGTTCAGCTATGAACTAAACTCCATTATGGGATTCTAACGGATTTTAATATGTAGTTTGGTTGCAAGCTTGAATGCTAGGGCTGTTTTGCATATCATATGGGAATTCTATCGTGATTGTTTTACATGTATGAATGCCTAATCACCATTCGTTTCAGTACTTGTATGGAATTGACAGTAAACATGCGAGTATGGATTGTAATCATGATAGCATACGAATATGGGGTTGTTTTATATGGCTTGCGTATTTTGTGAACCATATAAACATATATTGTTTCACCGTATGAGTTAGAGTAAGGGCTTGTGCTTAAATTCAGTATAATTGCAATTTCACATGGACATATAGTGATTTTGGTTGTATTGATGATTACATGGAGTCTATCATTTGTGGATGCTGTGTAAGTAGGTTATAGTGCATTGAAAAATGGTTATAACTCTGTTAGTGCTCTTGGCTATTTTCTTGTAATATGTGAATACTTCTTGCATGATAGTGGTGATTGGATGAAATATTAAATGAAGTTAGGATCCCATTATTTCCAGATTTGATTTATTCTATTAATATTCTTATTGTAGTTGTTGTTTACAATTAGTTTAATTCACCACTTTTAGTCGTTAATTTAAGCATATGAATATAGTGAGTTAATTGATGCATAGTAGTTTAAATTTGACAACTTTCTCTGTGGGATCAATATTCTACTTACTCTGTATTACTTGTTGACACATGTATGCTTGCATGAGTTAGAGCTCTTTTATCAGAACTGAAAAAGAGGCAACAATCCTTTAAGTGCTAATTTTTTATTTTTGAGGATATATTGAGTTTTAATTCCGTACAAAGAATTTGATTGCTTCATGTTTTATGAAATTGATTGAATGAATTGATGCATTATTGCTATTTCGGTTCAGTTACTGTTATCTTTCCTAAATTTTAGCTTAGTGTTTAGTTTTAATGTTTTTGGTGAATGCTTCTACAATGAGCTTTTCTGAGTTTGGGTATTTTTTGTGGCTCTACCTAATGCCATAGTCATATGTTGTACTGCATCAACGTATGTGAGTTCAATAGATAAATGTATACCATTATGGAGCTGTAATGATGTCAACAAGACAACATTTTTCTGTCATCAATTAATACACTTTGAATTTTAATTTTAAGAAACTTGGTGAATTGATGTGTCTCACAAATTTGTTATAATGTTTTGCAGGAAACTGTTGAACTATCCACTCAAGAATCTGAATCAAACAGAGGGCAGAGTACACCAAAGCAATAAATTTCTTTAGGTGATCTCTTAGATTTACAAATCACATGGTCGGTTCTATAAAATCACTACCTATCTAAACATACTTGACAGAGTTAAATTTTTGTTGTCGTGTTACTTGCATTATTTTAGGTGCATCATGGATTTTATTCTGCTTATCACAACGCAACTTTGCGCCCTGCAATCCTAAATATTGTTAAAAGTGCAAATGAGTTATATGGAGACTTTCATATTATGGTGAAATTACATTCAATGGGAAGGGCTATTGTTTCATTTTATGGACTATATCTCGCGATGTTTATATTTATGGCTTTTTCATTTATTGCATTCTATTATCTGAATTGTAACTTTGCACGATTTGTTAACTACTAGCATCCAATAAATCATTTTCATCATCATATTTTTTTGGCATTATGATAATACCGCTGAGTCCCTCTATAATTGTCAAAAATGGATAAAAAAAACTAATGAGACAATGTATTTGTTCTTTAACTATAACATTGTGTTATGTATGACACGATGCTATATTGCTATGCTTTTATACATTGTGTTTGTTTGACATGAAGATCCAACATAATTATTAATGCTCATGCTTTTCAGTTTCCGCATGTAATTTTCGCATATATACACACACACACACACACACATAACTGTTATATAATGTCTAGGGTTTAGTGATCAGATTAATTCTATACTTGGATACGTATCTGCGCACAAAATTTTTACCCAACTCTATGTAACATACGCTATTAAAATTTAATCATCGCACAACAACCTACCATTTCTTATTATATTTTAATTTATTAATTGTACGTACACATTTATTATTAAAAAATTGAATAAACTGCTAGCCCCACATACCCAATGTCACCGTTGAGACCTCTACCATGTAATTAAGCGTAGGACTCGTTAACATAAAAGTTTTTATCCAATAAAATTGGTAAAGTTTAACATAAGAAAAGTTGCATCAATTGCAATTCAACTTTAATAACATAAAATTATGTCAAGAAAAATGCAACTATATTCTATAAAAAATGTATTTTGTTTAATATGAACTTGATTGATGGTCGACTCGTAAACATCACGCTACTCGCGAAAAGAAATTTTTTGGTTCTACCAAATAGGGGTGATCATTCGGTTATAACCGAACCGAATAAGCTATTCGGTTATAACCGAAAACCGAAATAATGATGATTTTGTTATCCGAACTAATAACTGAAATTTAACAATAACCGAATTACCGAATTATAATTTCGGTAATTCGGGAAACAACCGAATTATTATTATTATTATTATTATTATTACTATTATTATTATTATTACTATTATTATTACTGTTATTATTATTATTATTATTATTATTATTATTATATAAAATTAATTTTTTAATAAGTAATGTTCGGTTATTCGGATACCCGAATAACCTGTTTTTTCAAACCGAAACCGTAACCGAATAGTGAATAATAATTCGGTTTTAATTCGGTTAAAAAAATTTGGTTCGGTTCGGTATTTCGGTTTTAACCGTTTTTTGCTCACTCCTACTACCAAAGAGTTCATTTCACTAATACTTTCTCTAGATCTGACAATATAATTAATTAACTGTTGGGTCAAATTATATTAACTTAAACCAAATGAGTTGGTTAACCATTTTTATTTGTTAGTTCACAAAAGTAATCAATTTTTAGTGAATAATAAAATAAAGGCTTAAATATGAATTAGTACCCTAAACTATAGGCCATATTCCACTTCGGTGATCCACCTTTCAATTTTGTCAATTAGGTTATTAAACTATCAATTTTTTCCAATTACACAAATTGAACACGCCACGTCAGCAATTGCTGACGTGGCTATCTGAGTAGGATCTGGTTGAGCTGATGTGTAAAAATTAAACACGCCACGTCATTTTTTTTGTTTTTTTAATAAAAAATAAAATAAAATACATTTTTTATTTTTTTTAATAAAAAATGCAGTTTTTTATTTTTTTTAATAAAAAATGCAGTTTTTTTATTTCTGTTTATTAAAAAAATTCAGTTTTTTTTAATTTTTTTAATAAAAATAAAATAAATTCGTTTTTTTATTTTTTTTAATAAAAAAGATACAGTTTTTTATTTTTTTAATAAAAAAATTTGAAAAATGCAGATTTTTTATTTCTGTTTATTAAAAAAATGCAGATTTTTTTATTTTTTTAATAAAAATGAAATAAAATACGATTTTTATTTTTTTTAATAAAAAAATGCAGTTTTTTTTTTTTAATAAAAAAATGCAGTTTTTTTATTTCTTTTTATTAAAAAATGCAGTTTTTTTTTATTTTTTTAATAAAAATAAAATAAAATACGTTTTTTATTTTTTTTAATAAAAAAATGCAGTTTTTTTATTTTTTTATTAAATAAAAAATACGTTTTAAAAAGAAATAAAAAAAACTGCACTTTTTAATTTTTTTTTATTAAAAAAAACTGCATTTTTATTAAAAAAAAATAAAAAATACTTTTTTTATTTTTTTAAAAAGAAATAAAAAAACTGTATTTTTTAATTTTTTTTTATTAAAAAAATAAAAAACTGCATTTTTTTATTTAAAAAAACAAAAAACATATTTTATTTTATTTTTATTAAAAAAATAAAAAAACTGCATTTTTTTAATAAAAAAGAAATAAAAAAACTTCATTTTTTAATTTTTTTTATTAAAAAAATAAAAAACTGCATTTTTTTTATTAAAAAAATAAAAATCTTATTTTATTTTATTTTATTTTTTTTAAAAAAAACTGCATTTTTTTAATAAAAAGAAATATAAAAACTGCATTTTTTAAATTTTTTATTAAAAAAATAAAAAACTTCATTTTTTTATTTAAAAAAATAAAAAACGTATTTTATTTTATTTTTATTAAAAAAATAAAAAAAACTGCATTTTTTATTAAAAAAAAGTGCATTTTTTTATTAAAAAAAATTGCATTTTTTTATTAAAAAAAATAAAAAACGTATTTTATTTTATTTTTATTAAAAAACAAAAAAAAATGACGTGGCGTGTTTAATTTTTACACATCAGCTCAACCAGATCCTACTCAGATAGCCACGTCAGCAATTGCTGACGTGGCGTGTTCAATTTGTGTAATTGGAAAAAATTGATAGTTTAATAACCTAATTGACAAAATTGAAAGGTGGATCACCGAAGTTGAATATGGCCTATAGTTTAGGGTAATAATTCATATTTAAGCCTAAAATAAAATGACATGAATTAGCTAATTAGTTTGGGTTCCTTTGTACTTGACGGAATTAGTTCCTGTTTTTATTATTCCTTTTGTACTATCTGCTTTGCCAGCTTAATATATTTCCAGTCCAGTTTCAAATTAAAAAAAAAGGCTGCTCTGAATGCCTCATGTAGGTACTGCTGTTGTTTTGTAAAATTAACAATTTATTATTTACAAAAAATAAATTATATATATATATATATGGGGAATATGGAGGTGCACAGTCGTGTAACTTTTAAAGAAAAGTTACACGGTTTACGATCGTAGAGTGATTTCACTCTACGACCGTAGAGTAGTTACTCTACGATTTGTGAATTTACTCTACTATCGTTGAATTCACTCTACGATCGTAGATCCTGTAACTTTAAAAGTTACACGGCTGTGTACTTTTATTTTTACATATATATATATATATGTGTGTGTGTGTGTGTGTTTTTACAAAATTTATAAAATAAAATTTATTTTGTAAAAAAAGATAAAGTAATACTCACTCTATTCCAAAACTAGAGATACATTTAGAGTCAATTCACGAAATTCTAAAATTTAAAATTGATATAATTTCCTTCAAATTTTGAAAACAACAAATATAAATTAATTTATATTGATTACTTTTTTGTGAAATAAAAATTGATTACTTTCGTGAAATAAAAAAAACAAATAAAAACTTTTTTATGAAACTGAGGGGTATTCATTTCTACCGGCAACCAATTCACTAAGATGTCCCAAAAGAGAACTAATAAATTTGAGAATTGTTAGTTTGCAAATATAATTTTATTTTCACAACTAAGATTTGTTTCCCTTCCCAAAAAGAGTAAACTTAATGTAAATTAATTTATTTTTGATCAAATATAAATTTATTTTCACAACTAAGATTTCTAGGCTTTGTTAATTAAAGGTGAATTAACTTTAAAATTTACCAATCAACTTTTTAGTAGTATTTTTTTTGGGGTAAAAACTGAGGTTAAATATTTTTTTAATCGCTATATTTTAAGTTAACTTACAAATGTCTAACTATATATATATATATTTACAGTCAACTAACTAAATTTTAATTTATTTATAAAATGCTAAAAAACATTTCTATTAGCATGTTAATAATAATTTTAAAAAATTATTTAAATATGGAAGGGTATTAATAATTTCAATTTAAAATTTTATTAGTATAGTTTTTTAGCATTTATTATTTATATTAATAATTTTTATATCATATTATTACTTAAAAGTCAAAACATCTTAAAATGGTTAATATGGTATTGAACCATAACCATATAGTTCCATCCCACACAACCCATATTAAAAATGGTTAATATAGTTTTAGTTCTTAAATAGAACCATAACCATATTTTAAAAACCAAAACCAACCCATAACCATATTTTGTCAGGCCTACCTTTCCCATTATGTTCATTCAAAATTCTACATCTTTTGAAGTAATTTACAAAAATTTCAGTCTGTTCATAAAATAGTACCCAATCCTTCCAAAAGACAGTATAGTTTTTTTTTCCCATAAACCCCAAGAAAATTGATACGAATCTTTAAATTTGTTGCCTTTCTTATGTAAAATTTTGGAATTTTTCTAATTCAAAACCTTTTGTTTCTACAGTATTAAATATTCTATAATTCTGGGGGGGAAAAATGAAAATGATACATTTCCCTTGGTAGAATAAGAAAAATAAATACAGCCATTTGAGCCTCAAGAGCTCTGGTGGGTGAGTTTCTCAGTAGAAATAAATTCTTGATTTCTCAGGATTTGGTACTCATGAAATCAAGTAGAGCTGCAAATTTTTGGTTCTCCTCTTGTTCTTCAATTTTCGAAAAGCACACGACTCAATTTGCCTTATTCTTTCTCTACTGACACCCATGAGCTCCCCAATCTCTTGCAGTGTCTTCATCCTCCCATCGTCAAGTCCGAACCGCCATCTAACGACCTGTTTCTCTCTTGGGTTTAAAGTATCGAGCACCTTCTCAAGGTCCTGTCTCATAAATTGTTTGATCAGCAACTCTTCTGATGTTTCTGCTTCAGGATCTGAAATCACTTCCTGGGAAAGAAAATAGATGAGCAAGTTAGCAAAACAAATTGGCCAAAAAAAACACGTTTTCCATTGAGCAATAGATAGAACTAGGACGTACTGAAGGTTTGAGATCAAGGTTCATCCCAATTTTCTGATCAAGAGATCTTGGAGCTTTAGGTGTTAGTAAAACAGCAGAGAGCCTCTTCATGGAAAGCCCTGTTGCCTCGGCAACTTCTTCGTTATTAGGATGTCTTCCATTTTCACTATACAAATGCTTTCTTGCCTCCTTCACCCTATAAGTTGCCTCGACCATGTGGAACTGTTGAACCAACAAGAAAACATGTTAAGTGGTAGAAAATATGTCTAGGAGATGGGAGAGGAACAAAAACTAGCCTCATTCTTTAGCCAAAAAAGAAACCAGCCTCATTATTCAGTGGGTCCGACCATTGAATTTACTCTTTCCAAAAGGGGTGTGTGTGTATAATATATATACACACATATATGTACATCTATATATATGTATGTATATATTATGTCAAGTCAATGTAAGACTTACTGGCAACCGAATTGTTCTAGACTGATCAGAAAGAGACTTCCGAACTGCTTGTTTTATCCACCAGTGAGCATAGGTTGAGAACTTGAACCCCTTTGAAGCATCAAACTTCTCTGCTCCTCTTACAAGCCCTCGACATCCTTCCTGAGAATATTTTAAGAAGTATAAATACTTAGAAGCATCAAAACAAGCAGAAATCACTTTTACGTGTTTCTTCTTCCAGAAGAAAAAAGGAAGCAGATCAACTATTTGAAGGAAAAAGTACAATCCCGTGATTTCATAAAGTTTATTATTATATATATATATATATATATATATATATATATATATATATATTGGTAACGAGTGATTTCCTAAAGTTCAAGGTTAGGTACCTGAACAAGATCTTGGAGATTCATCCCAGCTCCTTGATAATTTTTAGCAATTGAAATAACAAGCCGTACATTGCTCTTAATCATTTTGTCCTTGCAGAAGGTGCCATAGTTTATGCGTCTCCTTAAGGTCATCTGATCAACACCGGCAGCAGCAGCCCATTGCATGAAACTAGGTTCACCACCATAACGTTCCGTAAGCTCCTTGTAGAGTTTTTCTAATTTTAATAGGACCTGCATCATATTGATAATGGAGGACATTCGATATATTAGACAATATTTTTTTATTATGGTTTTTTATTTGCTTCTCACTGAAACAAATAGTCAACAATCACTTGTCAAATGACACGTAATTCTTCAGAACTTTATACAGAAGATGACAAGGCAGCACAGAAGATAAATTTAAGGAATTGCACCTGATGGTGCTATTCTGAAAATTAGGATACCAGAACATTTAAGCCACTGAACCAATATGAATATTTACTATTTACAAACATTACAGATTTACAGTTTAAAAAGAATTTTTGCTTACTTTGTTACAATGTCTTGGGAATCACCAAACCAACCCCTCACCACACACACACACACACACACACACACACACACACACACAACAAAAATAATCTTTACATGTAAAATATTTTATCAATCTTTAAGTTTTAGTCGGGCACAAGTAAAAATAAATTATGGAGTACTATATAAAAATGTAGTAGAATAAAATCAAATTTTTAAAGAATAGATGAAATTTAACTAATTGAAAGGGAAGGGATTACAAATTAAACGAGGACAATACTTTTTTCTAGCAAATCATAATAAAAAATACTACCTCTATTCCAAATTATAAAATCATAAAAGTCAATTTCAAACATTTTCAAACTCAAAATTGACATGAATTCATTTAGTTTATGTCAATAATTATAAATACCATAAACTAACTAAAAAGTACTACTAGTTATAAGATTTATTGTATACAAAACTTAAACGAATCATGTCAATTTTACATTTGAAAATGTCTTAAATTGACTTTTTGAAAGTCAATATTGATCTTCTGAATTATAATTCAGAACAGAGGGAGTAGTATGGAGCTCAGAAGAGTAATCGGTGTCTGACTTGGTGAATTCAAAAGAGACATCTGGACTTGTCCATGAACAAAGATATCAACAGGTTAGTTTAAAAGGTCATAATTCAGAGGCGTGATATCACACCTGAGCAATAATTATTCTTTTACACAATTAGACATCATTAGTCATTGATTAAGTCATAGTAAAAGAAAAGAATAAAAATTAGAATACAGACTAATAGAAGACACTAGAAAGGAAAAGGCCAAGAAAGGAGAAGCAGTAAGCAGAGAAAGAAGACGAAATATCTGATCATTGTTGAAGGTTAAATATTTGGTTCCCACAGAAGAAAATACAAAATCTGTCATTTATTTTTTACCATCAAACTATTTTCTAGGTGGCTTCAATGAAAATAAATTAATATCCTGAACAACCTAGAAAAAGACGCAGAATGCCATCCTTCCTTTAATATAAGTAATTAAAGACTTGAAGCACACCTGTATCCCTTCTGAACACTCCTGTTCTTCTCTTGCAGTGAGAAGTCTGGAAGAGCTGGTAGTTCCTCTCAAATAACGCAATGGGTCTGAGTAGTCTATATCTTGTAAAGAAGCACGTTTTTTTTTGCTTGTGGAACCAGATTTCACAGACACAACACTGTCTGAAGTCCTCTCGGCTGCTCGTGCTCGTCTGGCTTTTCGTTCTGGTTGACGACTCGACCTCACAGCTATACTCTTTGAGACTTCTGCTTGGAGAAGTTCAAGTTCTTCAGGTGTTGGCTCCTCGCTATCAGATTCTATTTCAGATTCAGCTGATTCTAATTCTCCAACTATACCCGCTTGTTCTGTTTCTCTCAGTTGAGCCAGCTGAGGACTCTCAAATAGGGAATTATCAGCTTCAGATGGGAGAACTGTAGGTTTTATATCTGATTTTGTGGAGTTGTGATGGCTAAACATCATAGCTGCATCCTTTGCAACCTTAGCAGCTGTCCTTGCTAGAGCAACTGCTTCAGCAGCTGCAGCAGCTATAACAGCCTCTTCACTTGTAAGAAGAGTTTCTGTAGGCAATGTTGCTTCAAAATTTGCCTGTTCATAAATATCAAAGGCAATGAGGACTAAAACAAACAAGTGGATTTTAAAACTAAAAGATTACCAACTCAGATTTTCTAGAGTTTTTGCTCAATCCAAACAACGGTCATATGGTTTTCTATCTAAACTCTAAAGTCAAGTTCAGTTGGGAAAGCAACCTAATAAAGACAGCTTAAAAATATCATGTTGAAAACTTATGTCAATATGGTATAGGGATCTATTTGTACTATGAAACCTAAACCAGATTCTATTTGTCTAGCTAACACTAGAACAATTTCAAGGCTACCCATTTACTAAATAATGCAATTTTTCGGAATGCATCTAAAAACAATTAGACTGCATTGCAAAATCCAAAAATACTTTCTTCCTTTTCCTGATACGCTAATACCAATGAAAGGTGGAGTGACTCGGACATATTTTAAATATTACAGAAACACCTCAAATATGTTTCGAAAGAAAAAACAGACCTGATAATTCAAGATACTAAAATTCTGGTCAAAATTAAACTTCTGCTTTATGCAAATGCGTACCCCAGAATGAGGAAAACAGTTCAAAGAGATAGTTGGAAACCGAGATTATTACAAAATTTTATTGTCCTAAATCCTAAAAGATAAATTTTGACCTCAGCAGGTGGACCTATAGCACCTATATATGTCCATGGTCTGTTTGTGGCAGCTGAACTAGAATGAGCCTCTAAAGATGGTAAATGAAACTTCTCCAGATCAAGCACTGCAGTTGATGTTGATGCTGATGTTGACCAAGGTCTGTTAGCAGCAACTGAATTTGAATGAGATTCTAAAGATGGTATATCAAGCACGGTTGTGGTTACTGTTGCTGAGCATTGAGTTCGAAAGAAAATAGGCTCTCTGTATTTAGCTGTAATTCAATCAACCATGAATATAAGATCATATACACAACAAAGAACAGTAAAAAATCATGTTCTTCATTTATGACCCAAACAACCAAGGCATGTGGTACCACATGAACTTTTTTTGATTTTGGAAAACAAAAAAATGAGACCAAGTCCTTATTTAGAATATTTGACATTGGTTAACCTGAACAAATATTTAAGTGGCATTCAAAATAATTGAGCACTTTAAAGTAAGACTAGTGAAACTATACCAACAGTTCTTCTAATCAAGCAGTGTCACTTATAGCATACAAATTTTATCAATGAAAAGCACCACAAGAAGATAGCAATCTTATTCGTTATCTCAATAAGGATAACTAAAATTGTGAGGAAACACACACAACATTAGAAATACAAGTGAAAAAATAGTAATAATTCTCAATCTAAAATCTTTCAAAGTTTCATTGAAGAAAATAGAAAAAAAAGAAAGATGCTACATCTAAGCATTATGAATCCATTAAAAACTAGACAAGTTGATTTGATATGAAAGCAAGGCTCACTTGAGACCCAATCTAATCAACTGTTTAAGTGTATTAGGGTTTTATCAAGGTCTATTGATAGGTTAAAAGACAATAATATTTTGGATATCAGTTTTATTTCAGATTAGTATGCTGTCGGTTTGATCTTCCAATTATGTTTTTCAGTAATATGAGTAATTTTTTCTAAGCATTTAGAGGTCCAAAAAAGCCCAAGTGTTTGATTGTAGTAGGCATTCCATAATTGCTAGGCAAACCCCATTTCATTTGTCCTGTATATCTGCATGCGGCGAGTTGCAACAAAAGCTTCAGCTTATCATGGACAACAGGACACGAAAACATTTGTTTGTTTTGTGGAATTATCTTGTTTCTTGCATTCGATATAAAGATTGCTTATTTGCCACACCTGGTTTTCTTGGACATGAATCTTAAAGTACGGATATATCTTAGCAATTAAAAATAAATGTTACAAGAAACACAAGTATATGAACTAAAAAGACTCTGAGAACTCCTGCCCCAATAATATGGAATTAAGTGACAACTACATGATTCAGATTTGAATATAGTGTTGTCCAAATTTTGAGGGCATGGAAAGGGAAAAATCTTCACTTTAACTGAGCCTTATTCAACTGTTTATGCTAATTCTTGCCAATAAAAGTCATCAAATTTAATATTCCATCAGTTTCAAATTATAAGATTATTATTGACTTTTGAAAGTAAATTTGATACATTTCTAAGCTCAAAATTGATAAGATTCATTAAAAGTTATAAAACAATAAATCTTATAATTAGTACTTCTTAGATAGATAGTATACAATGTTCATAATTGTGTTGACTAAAATTAAATAAATTTACGTCAATTTTAAGTTTGAAAATGTCTCAAATTCACTTGAAAAAGTTCATAATGACCTTATATTTATGAAATAGTCACCTATTTGTCCAATAGACCTTCAGAAAACAAATTTAAGATTAATAATAGACAAAAAACTTAATTACCAGAATTACTGACAGATTTAATCTACTTATACCATTGACCATAAAATTGTGAACAATTTAAACTTGCCGTGACTTAAAAAAAATCAAAATTTAAGTTATGGGTTTCTCTCCGCACCAGATAGATAAAGATTAGCTCATTCAATATAAATCAACAATGCAGTACAAGCTAAACTTAGTTATTTCAAAAACCCATAAAACCCCAATATCCCTTCCCAATTTTCGTCAATATTTAATAGCTCTTGGACATGTACATTTGCATTCATATACACACAAATATATAAATGATATAAATGGACATATATACACACATATAGAGAGATAAACTTACAGGGTTGAGAGGAAGTGTGGGTTTTGAAGTGGATGGAGAAGGAATCCGGCAGGCACTTGAACTGTGGCAGCAAACACGACATCTTTCTGCTACCTTTTTATATACATTCATGTGCTACCGCTATACATATATATATATATATATATATATATATATATATATATATTGAATCTATGAAGCACAATTTTGAGGGTTAAATTATGAGATACAGGAATCCATTGAGAGAGATGATATTCAGAGAGAGAAAGGGCGATGTGCTTCTGAAATGCCATAAATAAATGGATATGAAAGCTTTGCTTGAGGTTGAGAGATGGACAATCAGGCCTTTGACTTTGGGTTGGGTTTATTTTGGGTCTTTTGTCAATCAAGGTGCAATACAAATATCTAAATAAGATGTATTTGTGCTTACTTCCTGGCCCATTTAAAGTTGTTGGAAGGATTGGGCCTTTAATTTTGTGGGTTTGGACTAATTGTTGGGTTGAGGGTTTGAACAAAGAACAATAATTTTAAAGTAATGTTAGGGGTATCAATTTTTATTTTTATTTTTGTCTCAAATAACATGACATTGAATATTTAGTGATGATTTATAATATAATTAATCACACGAGATCTACCCAACCAATGTTATGGTTAAGGTTGTAAACGAATCAAACAGTTTGGAATCGACTCGAAAAAATACGAGCGAGACTCGGATTCGATAATAATATGATCCAAATTTGAGCATAAAAAATAGTTTGAATAAAAATATGAGTAGAATTTGAGCAATATTATACTCTCGTTTAAAATTCAAACTACTCAAATTCTCGATTGTGATTCGATACATACTCGATTGATACAAATTCGATTATATACTTAATACATTCTCTTATAATATATACAAAATAAAATCAAATTAGGATAATTAATTAATTATTATTTTAATTTTAAGTATGATTTAGTATTTGTAAAGTGTAACAGTAAATATATTTCCTTATTTCTAAATAAAATAACAAATTTAATTTATAATTATATTTATTATAAAGCTAGTTATTAAGTGGAGATTCGAATTCGAGCTTCAATTTGAAGCTTGCGAGTAGTTTGAATATAATTCAATCCGAGTCAGATAGAATTCGAGTAATAAATATTCGAGTCGAGTTGAATCTGAGTAAAAATTTTCAAAGAATTCGAGTCGAATTCGAGTATGAATTTAATATTTCGAGTCAAATTCGAGCATATCTATGTTCGTTTCGATTCGACTCGTTTACACCCTTAGTTATATATAGTGACACATCATTTGAGAAACTTTTTGAGATAAGGAGTTTGAGACTCCTACTTATATAGGAAATTGACATTTTCACAAGTAAAAGTGATAGTTTCACAAACTCACTCTCACATGAATAATAAATAGGTTTAACACTTCATGTTAGAGAAAACTTATGAAAATATCAAATTTTACTTATGAAAATAATAATTCCCTTTATATATAACCACACTTTCTAGTTTATATTATGACAAACTATGGCAAACATAATAAATCAACGCAAAAAGATAAAGGACAATAACACAAGGATTTTACGTGAAAAACCCAAATCGAAAAAAAATCATGGAGAATGCAGGAGAAATCCACTAAATAAATATCTGAACAGTACAAGATAAAAGAGAGAGAACTATGAGAATTCTTAGAATATTTCTAAATCTCTCTGAATGTATCTGAATTGTATGTTCTCCAAAATCCTAGCACCTATATTTATAGGTCATAGGAAAGTCCATAATCAAACAAGATTAGAAATACTAAATTGAGTATCGGTAGAAAAGATAACTTTACTAAACCAAAACATATTCTAGGTAATACCTAAATCTAAATCCAATAAAGATTCATGTTATACCCAACAAATCTCCACATTGACTTGAATCCTTCAAATATTGCACAAATAGTAAATTTTCTCCTATTCTCAAAATGCACAACTCAAGTGCAACGAACACTTACCAAGTCCAAGCAATGTTCGAACTTGGTACGTGGTAACAACTTCGTTAACATGTCAGCTGGATTCTCTGCAGTATCAATCTTCAAAATCTTAATGTCACCATCTTCAACAATGTCTCGAACAAAATGATACCTGACATCAATATGTTTCCCCTAGGCCAATACTCACAGAAGTCCAGCTTTCTTATTTTCTGTCCAGACAAAAGACCTCTCTTACTTAAAGCATCCATGCCTCTCTCTTTTACTCATATGGCTTAACCTCATATGCCAAAACCTGGTGGTGTCATCTGCAGTAATTGAAGAGCAAATTGCATCTGAATCTCTAGTTGAAGAACCCTCCAACTTATATAAAGTACCAACCTTGATTCCTTTCATCAACACAAGAGAGCCTCTACTAATCTTCATAACTCCACCTTCAGCTGTGTACTTACACCCTTTTTCATCTAGTGTACCCAAAGATATGAGATTCTTCTTCAAACATGGAACATGTTTAACATCTGATAATGTCCTAATTATGTCATCATGCATCTTAATTTTAATTGTACCAATGCCAATTGCTTTACATTTAGAATTGTTTCCCATCAAAATAATTCCACCATCAAACGGTTCATATGTGGAGAACAACCCACGAGTAGAACACATATGATAAGAACACACAGAATCCAAAATCCAGACACTGCCAAGTCTTTCTCTGTCATCGGTTAATAACAAAAAATCATCATTATCCTTAACAACACTAGCCTGAACAGGCTTTCTTGTCCCCTGATTCTGCTTGGTTCTGCACATTCTATCCACTATGAATCTGACCATGATTGTCTCCTTTATGTTCTTTATTTTTCAACTTTGGACAATTACGCTTTATATTCCCCTTTGCATGACAATAGTTAGTTAGTTACAATTGAAATTCTCTTTTGAACTTTTCTCAATTGACCTCTCTCTGACAAACAATCCAACACCTTGATCATCACTTTTCCCAAAAGTCATCTCAGAATCTAGTTTTTGTTTACTCATAAGATTCGTCTTAACATTATCAATTGAGATATTGTCTCTACCATAAATCATAGTGTCTCTAAAATACTTATATAAACTAGGTAATGAGACTAATAACAATAAGGCTTTGATCTTCATCATCAATCTTAACATCAATATTTTGTAACTCAGTTACAATTGAATTAAACTCAGTGATATGAGATTTGATTTGAGTACTGTGACGCCCCAAAATAGGTTCACATAACCCATTTTGAGTTGACAAATACATATCACATAATATAAATACAAACTTTCCTATTTACAACTATTAATTGTCGTACAAAATACGACAACACATATACTGTGAGTTTTAATACAAATATTGTCCGTAGGCTATAAGACCCCAACTTTTATGAATAAAGATAAATTTTCTATAATTATCATTTTTGAATATTATGGAATGAATTTGATATAATGTTATAGTTGTGGATAATAGTTATAAATTTTGCAAAGTACGCAAGTTATTATATAATATTCGATTGGTCGGGGAATATTCGTTTTAACAGGGAATATTCGTACGACGACACAATTATTGGTGGACCCCACAATGGAATTATTGTCGAAGTGAGAAAATGACAAAAATATTTTATGAAAATAACGGCGGAAGTTTTATCGTTAATCGTTGAAACACCCGGTGTTAAAAGTACAGAAACACGCGTGGTTGCATAGTATCTCACATTAATTGATTCAATTGTTGTCGATATTTTATATATTATTAAATCAATAATTGAGACGATGAAGTTATTAATATTATTATTTGTAATATTAACGATGTCTAGAAATTCTGCCAATGAGAGGTTTGGTCACCTAATTGTGCGCAAATAAAGAGAAATCATTATTGTAAAGCCCTTTCTTTCCTAGGAACGACCTGGTCGATTAATACTGTGAATTATAATAATGATGATGAAGTTTTGTTTTATTAGTATTATTAATATAATAAAACAGAAATGCTTTTTATATAAAACAGAATACTTTTATAAAGTTATTCGTTTTATTAGACTATAAATAAAATATATTATATTCTATTATGCATAGTATTTTGTATAGTAAAATTTTTTTATAGAAAACAAAATACTTTTATAAAGTTATTCATTTTATTAGACTATAAATAGAATATATTATATTTTATTATTTATAGTACATGCATAGTGTTTGCATAATAAAATCTTTTTATATAAAATAAAATACTTTCATAAAGTTATTCATTTTATTAGACTATAAATATAATATATTATATTTTATTATGCATAGTGTTTACATAGTGCCTGCATAGTGTTTGCATAGTAAAATCTTTTTATATAAAACAGAATACTTTTATAAAGTTATTCGTTTTATTAGATTATAAATAGAATATGTTATATTTTATTTAAAAGATATTGTTTTATTAGAATATTTTATAGTAAACTAATCTGGACCGTCCGTTTAAAAGTAAATCAATCTGGACCGTTCAGGAATTAGTTACTATTCAGTCCATTCTCCTATAAATAAAATCTCATTCCTTCATTATTTCTTACGAATTCACTGAAACTCTAGAGAGAAAAACTATAGAGAGAGAAGAAAAATATTCTGCTACTTCACTACTCCTATATCCAGTTTGTTCTAAGGTAAGGGGTATTATTTTTTTCGTATTCATGAAGAGAACTTTTGTTATTCCATTTTTTTTTCTGTTGGAATAACCTTTATATGCGATCTACCCTATACTTGGTGAAATTCTTCTGTTATTCCATTCTTTATCATTATGTTGGAATAATCTATATATGCGAAATACCGCATACATGGTGAAATTATTCTGTTGGAACATCTTGTTTGTGTGTTTACGCAAGACCTGGTTCCGTTATTTCATTCTTTATTATTCTGTTGGAACATATTGTTTGTGTGTTTACGCAAGACCTGGTTCCGTTAATTATTATTCTGTTGGAACATCCTGTCGGTGCGAATTTCGCCTGACTTGGTTCCGTTATTTATTATTCTATTGGAATATCCTGTCTGCGCGTTTACGCATGACCTGATTTCGTTATTTATTATTCTGTTGGAATAACCTGTCTGTTCGGTCTATCGCATGCCTGATAATTTCTTTTGTTATTCCATTCTTTATTATACTCAGTTGGTTACAGTTTTGACTTCTATATTCCAGGAAATTAGTGAAATATCCTTGATATTTGTGCTTCATCCAGTATCTTTTCATGGAAATATTCTTCTGAGCATTCTTGAATTTTACTCTACAAAGAAGTATCATGTTGACAATTTGGACGTTATTAGTTCCTGGATAAATTAATTCTTGAACTTGTTTTATTGAATTCTTATATCATTGTCATCATCCTCATGTTTATTTTATGTTGAAAGTCATCTGTGGCCTGTAGTGCATAGATGGACTTGGTATGATTATGACCAGAGATTAATCGGTATAATCATGACCGTAATGTTACAAATGATATGATAAAATTCCTCATTGGCTCGTAGTGCATTGATGAACAGTTGTTGACATGATCATGACCATTGATGAATACACGAATATCATTGGCCCGTAGTGCATGGATAATTTGTGGTTGTGATACTAATGAATATCCTTGGCCGTAGTGCAGGGATGATGTGGATTATTTATTAAGCTGAGTCCCAGCGATAAAAGTGATGAAAAACCTTTTAAATCATAAAAGATTGTAGATTTTATTCTCTACTTGACTCTTTTAATGGATTGTTTGTTCCGCTGCAGTTAAACTTGATGTTTGTTATATTGTATCAGTTTACACTGTTGAAGGCTAATGATAATTTATTTTGTATTATCTTAGTCATAATATTTTTTACTGGGCTAGATGAGCTCACCCTTTTACTTTCATTGTTCTCTTCAGGAAATGAGAACGTAGCAGGGACTAGTCGGGGAACGGAGTGAAGGTCCAAACGATAGCATTAGTAGTCCTCACTATTCTTTGAAATAGTGTGTTAATAAATGTATTGACGACTTATTTTGAGTTTTAATACTGTCTAGAAGACAATATTTGTATTAAAACTCACAACTTATGTTGTATATTTAAGATTGTATTAGTATTCTGTACCATATTTTAGGCGACTCAGAATAGGTGACGTATACCTATTTTGGGGGCGTCACATAGGCAATATCCACACTCAAATAAAGTCTTTATTACAATTATTGTCACACTATTTTTGAGCATAGTGAAGAATTCTATAGTAACTATCTCAGACCATTACTTCACTCCTTGACTAGTCCCAAATACACTTTCATTTCCTGAGAAAAATAATGGAACAAAAAGGAAAAGGGTGAGCTCAACTAGCCCAGTAAAAAAAATTATGACTAAGATAATGAAGAATAAATTATCTTTAACCATCCTCAACAATGATAAATCAGATAAAATATAATGGACAACAACCTGGATAACTCCGCGAACTTCGCCTCTTACTAAGACACCGTCATGTTGTTCTGTTTCAGTCTACTAAACTCTACCTCCTTCATATGACGAATACTTTTAGGAAAGTACTTGTCATTGAATAGTTTCTGAAATCTTTTCCAAGACATGTTGAGTGTGGTTGGCTGGGTACCCTTCACAGATTCCCACCAGTAATCTGCCTCACCTCGGAACATAAAGGTGGCGAGTGGAACTTTCTGTTCCTCCGTGCATCCCAAGACATCGAATATCTTGGTAATTTGCTTGACCCATGTTTCCCCCTTAATCGGATCGGGGTTTCCCCATAAATCTGGTGGTCCCAACTCCTTGAACTGCTTGGCTGTTACAGACCATGCATTGCCATCATTTCCACCCGTATTTTATACACGAGTCTCCTCGTCTGATTTTGCATGAACTGCAAAAAGCTCCTAAACATTTCATCATTCATCGTTTGCTCGGTAGTGTTGTTTACAGGAGGAATATTGCCTTCGTGTTGCACGTTCTCCTAGGTTTGTGACTAAAGGTTGTTCCACAGTCTCATACACTCCATTGTTAACGTTCTCAGCAGCCATTCTTAAATATTGCCATAAAACAAGGGTTAATTAACCAAATTAACATATCACATAATATCCCTATATTATGACCGACCAACAAATAAGCTTAGATAGGACACACTAGCGAAGGATTTACTCATCTCTCCCCTCCTAGTTCTATTCCCCGATCTCCACCAAAGACCATATCCCTAAGCTTTGATACCAACTGTGACGCCTCAAAAATAGGTATACAACACCCATTCTGAGTCGCCAAATACATGGAACAGAGAGCAGACTACAACTTCAATAATACAAATATGGTATAAAATACGACAACACATACTGTGAGTTAAATATAAATATTGTCTTCTAGACAATATCAACACTCAAATAAGTCCTCATTATAATTATTCATACACTATTTTACAGAAATAGCGAGGACTGCTAAAACATCTTTCTAGAACCATTACACCATACCCCGACTCGATCCTGCTATGTTCTCACCTCCTGAGAAGAAAAATGAAACAAAAAGGAAAAGGGTGAGCTTAATTAGCCCAGTAAAGAATATTATGACTAAGATAATATAAAACAAATTATCATTAGTCTTCAACAGGGAAAAATCTGATATAATATAATAGACAACAAATTTTAGATCAATATTCTGCAGCGGAAACAACAATCCATTAGAAGAGTCACGTAGAGAATGAATTCTATTATCTTCTAAGATTTAAAAGTTCAGCATCAATATTTTATCCCTGTAACAACAATCAATATAAATCTTTAATCAAATATTTATCTTTGCACTACAGGCCAAAGATATTCATTTGTATCACCAGTTGATCATGTTTATCTCAACACTTGTTCATCTTTGCACTACGGACCAAAGATATTCATCAGTTAATCATTCATCTTTGCACTATAGGTTAAAGATACTCAGTAATATCATCATTTAAAACTGAGGATGATGAAAAATATTTAAAAAAAAAGTATCCAGTGAGACAGAAGGACAAATATTAGGGATTCGTATAACAGTTTATTCAAGATCAATAATACTTCATAATAACCAATTGTGAATCAGAATTCAAAAATAACGATCAAAACATGGATACAATCAAAGATAGTAGCCAAAATAGACATCTTGGACAAAAAGGAAAATTTTTATTTTTCGGTGAATAGTGTTGTATTCGTGAATAATGTCGTATACGTGAATAGTAATCCCGACACAAAAAATTCCAAATTTGATTAAAAAGTTCACCAATATTTCGGCATAATGATATTGAAGAAAATAATATCACTTAAGAAGAAAATAACATCCCTTACCTCAAAATAACAGTACTTTTGATCGGAATATCGGATAGAAAGCCGAAGAAAACTTGTACCGAACAACAACTCTCAAAGTATCTAATTACTCACAAAAAATACGCTCGACAATATAGAGAGAAAGAAAACTTATTTCTGGTGTGATTTTCAATTCTAACCTAAGCGTCTACTTATAGGAAAATGCTAGAACGCCATAGGAGACTAAAATAATAAATATTATTAATTCATTACTTTTCATCTACGCATGTTAATCAAGACTCAAGACCAGCCATCTTTGAACAAAAATCAGCAGCCCACATGTGTTAAAACAAAAGTGGGTCCCACTCATAATTTAATAAAAATTATTTTATTTTCTGAAACTTCAATAATTCATAGAAAATAGCCCGTTTATCAGAAAAATACGAATTTTATATCATTCTGCCTGAAATCAAATTCTCTACAACTTTGTAGCTTTGAGTTTTTCCAAATTCTAAACAAAAAATATCCGAAATCCACAAACGGGTGATTTTTAATACTTCCCTTCCGACAAAATACTGATAAAACACCTCAGCATTAATTTCTTCATTTATAACCTCATAAAATAAATAAATTCATTATTTATATCCACGTCAAATAAATATTTCCTTATCATATGAATTAATAATTAATTATTCACAAATAATATTACAGAATCACAATTTTGACAACCGGCCGTTCCCAGAAAAGAGGGGGCTTTCCAATAAGGATTTCTCCTTACTGGCGCGCAATTAGGTGACCAAACCTCACCTTGACAGAACTTTCTAGACATTGCCAATAATGCTTATCTAATAATATTACTCAAATAATATGAATTATTGATCTGATAATAGAAAATACTGTGCAGTGACAATTATTGAAATAACAATAATATTAAATATCAACGCAGTAATTATTGAATCAATAAAATAAAATATTGAACAGTAACTACTGTTAAAATTATTGAGTAGTGCCTTCTTACGTACGAATCAATAATTCAATAATATTGTGCAGTACCGTGTGCTACTGTGCAACCACACGTATTAATGTATTTTAACCACCAGGTATTCCAACAGTGTTAACGGTCACAACTACGCCGTTATTTATAAAAGCTCATACTTTGTCATTTTCTTCATCCGACAGTTATTCTGTTATGAGCCCCACGAATGGCTGCGCCGTCGTACGAATATTCCCCGAAAAAAGAATATTCCACGGCCAAAAGAATATTCCCTAACAAAAATGAATATTTTATAACCACTTGCTTATTTTGTAAAATTTGCACATTTCACCCATAACCAAATCATTATATCAAATTAACACCTTACTAATTTAGAATAATGAATAGAGAAAATTCAAATTTATTTATAATAAGTTGGGGTCTTACAACCTCCCCTCCTTATAAAATTTCGTCCTCGAAATTGACGTACGTACCTGGTGTTTCGAACAGGTGAGGGTAACCTCTCTTTCATTTCTGATTCCAACTCCCAGGTCATTTCTTCAATAGCATGGTTCCTCCACTAAACCTTAACTTGTGTTATAACCTTGGTGCGTAGGATATGCCCTTTCCTATCCAAGATCTTAACATGTACCTCCTCGTACGTTAAATCTTCGACTATCTCATTTGGTTCTAACTCAATAATGTGGTTCGGGTCTTTCACATATTTACGAAGCATAGATATGTGAAAACCATTATGAAAATGAGACAGGTTTGGAGGTAATGCGAGTCTATAGGCCACAATTCCTATTCGGTCAAGAATCTCAAATGAACCAACAAATCTTAGATTGAGCTTTCCTCTCTTTCCAAATCTTGTAACTCCCTTCCATGGAGCAACACGTAACAATACATGATCGCCAATATTAAATTTTACGTCCTTTCGATGAAGATCAGCATAACTCATTTGTCGATCCTGTGAGGTTTGAATACGTTGTCGAATCATTTGGATCTTTTCTGTAGTCATGCGTACTAATTCTGGTCTCAACAACGTTGCTTGTCCTACCTCATCTCAGCATACTGGAGAACGACACTTTCGTCTATACAATGCCTCAAATGGAGCCATGACTATACTTTCTTGATAACTGTTGTTGTAGGAGAATTCCACCAGTGGCAAGTATTTATCCCAACTTCCTTTGAAATCTAGAACACAGAGTCTTAATAGATCTTCAAGGGTTTGAATAGTCCTCTCTGATTGTCCATCCGTTTGAGGATGATATGCTGAACTGAATCATAAATCTGTGCCCATAGCTTTCTGCAAGCTAACCCAAAATCTTGAAGTGAATCTTGGGTCACGATCCGAAACTATGGATACTGGCATGCCATACAATCGCACAATCTCATTCATGTACATACGAGCAAGACGTTCAAGGGAATAAGTATCACGTATCGGTAAGAAATGAGTATACTTGGTTAATCTATCAACAATAACCCAAATCGCATCTATGCCTTGAGAAACTTTTGGAAGACCTGTAACGAAATCCATGGTAATGTGTTCCCACTTCCATTTCGGAATCTTAAGTGGTTGCAATGGACCTTTTGGCACTTGATGCTCTGCCTTTACGCGTTGACAAGTAAAACACCTCGAGATAAACTCCGCGATCTCTCTCTTCATATTGTTCCACTAAAATGTGTGTCGAATATCATCATACATTTTGGTACTCCCAGGATGGATTGCAAATGGGGTGTTGTGTGCCTCCATCCTGATTCTATGCTTCAAGTCAGAATCGTTAGCAACGCAAAGTCTAGAGTTGAATCGAAGTATTCCTTCTTCATCGATTCTTGCGTCTGATATAGCACCTTCTTGCACTTTCTTTTTCATACGCATCAGCCCCAAGTCCGTAGCTTGGGCAGCTTTAATTTTATCGATTAAAGTTGGTTCTACTCGTATATTCGTCATCATCACGTGGGTCCCTGGAGTCTTTAATTATATCTCCATCCTTTGCAAGTCATACAAAATGGGCCTTTGCGTTTACAATATCACACTCGTACTCGCATATGATCTTCTACTCAATGCGTCAGCTACTACGTTCGCTTTTCCAGGATGATATTGAATAGTGTGGTTGTAATCTTTCAACAGCTCAAGCCAACATCTTTGCCGCATGTTGAGTTCTTTTTGGGTGAAGAAATATTTGAGGCTTTTATGGTCTGTATAAATCTCCACTTTCTCCCCATACAGGTAGTGTCTCCAGATTTCCAACTCGAAAACGACTGCTGCCAACTCTATATCATGAGTAGGATAATTCCTCTCATATTCTTTGAGTTGTCGCGAGGCATAGGCTATGACTTTCCCATGTTGCATGAGAACACATCCTAACCCTTTGCCTGAAGCATCGTTATAGATAACAAATCCATCCGAACCAGATGGTATTGCCAGAACATGTGCCGAAATGAGTCTCCTCTTGAGCTCTTGAAAACTCTTCTCACATTCCTCGCTCCATACGAATTTTGTATCTTTCTGAGTCAACTGAGTTAACGGAGTAGCGATTTGAGAAAATCCTTCCACGAATCTCCGATAATAACCAGCTAAGTCCAGAAAGATACGCACTTCGGTCACCGACTTTGGTTGCTCCCAACTTTGTATTGATTCAATCTTCGCCGAGTCAAAAGATACTCCATGTTTTGACACCACGTGCCCAAGGAATGCTACTTCCTCAAGCCAGAACTCGCATTTCTTCAGCCTGGCATATAGCTTGTTTTCACGAATCCTTTCAAGTATCAGCTTCAAATGGTGCTCACGGTCTTCACGGCTTTTGGAATAGATGAGGATGTCATCAATAAATACAACAACGAACTGATCCAAATATTTCTTGATTACTCGGTTCATCATATCCATGAAAGCAGCAGGAGCATTAGTCAATCCAAAAGACATGACTAAGAATTCATAATGCCCGAACCGAGTTCTGAAGGTAGTCTTTGGAATATCCTCAGTTTTAATCTTCAGCTGATGATATCCAGAATGAAGATCGATCTTTGAAAAGAAATGTGCTCCTTGCAACTGGTCAAACAGGTCATCAATGCGAGGTAACGGATACTTATTCTTGATGGTGACATGGTATAATTCTAAGTAGTCAATACAAAGTCGCATACTCCCGCCTTTCTTGTTTAAGAATAAAACAGGAGCACCCCAAGGAGATGTACTAGGACGAATGAAACCGATGTCTAACAATTCCTGTAGTTGGACTTTTAACTCCTGAAGTTCAATAGAAACCATTCGATATGGGGTTTTAGAAATGGGTTTTGTACCCGGTTCAAGGTCAATAAAGAATTTAACATCACGTTCTGGGGGTAGACCGGGAGGTTCTTCAGGAAATACATCAGGAAATTCTCTAACAACAGAAATATTATCCAAATCTGACTTGTCTTTATTCAAATCCATAACATGGTCTAAGAAAGCTTGGCATCAGTTTTTTAATAAACGAATAGCTTTATGGCTTGATATGACAGTGAATGATTTTAGTGGTTTAGTTGTTTGAATTCGTATGACAGGTTGGTTAGGAATATGAAAACTAACAATCTTACGAAAACAATCAATTTTGACATGATGAGTGGTTAACCAATCAATTCCTAAAATCAAATCAAAAGCAAGTATCTTTAAAGAGATAAGATCAACAGGTAATGTGATAGTGCCAACTTGGATCATGCAAGATTTATAAACTGTAGATGTAACGAAGGTTTCACCCAACGGAGTTTCAACAGATAAGTCAAAGTCCAATTTCTCCGGAGTCAAGTTTAAACGTTGAGCATAAGCAGCAGACATAAAAGAATGGGCAGAACCGGTATCTAGTAAGGTATAAACTTCGTAAGAATTCAAGATTAGCTTACCCGTGATCACCTCGTTCGGGTTCCTCACGTTTTGGCCAGTCACAACAAACGCTCTTCCAGGAACCGCTGATTTTGACTTATCCGGGACAGCCTTTGGAGTCACCATCCTTGCTGAACTTGGTTTTGCTACAGAGCAGTCTCGAGCTATATGGCCCTCATTTCCATAGTTATAACATACCTTGGATTTTTATGGACAGTTTGGGCTGATATGTCCCTCTTTCCCGCATTTGTAACATCTAACTGGCGGTTGATCTCCTCCCCTAGAATTTGTTGTTGGTGCTGCTGCTGCTGCTGATGTATTCCCGTCATTGTTGAATCTCCTCTTTCTGAAATTTCCACTTAACTCACATATCCTATTATTATGGCCACGATTACCTCCCGAGTGGTTACCGCCTTTGTCCGTATTTTTCCCTCCTCATTGGTTATCATCACTCTGATGACTGTTATCACCGGTATGACCCTGGTTGTGGTCCCTCGGTTGAGAATACTCACTATCTCGCTCTAATAATTGAGCCTTGTTAATAATATCTGAATACAGAGAAAATTTATGAGAGATAAGGTATTGACGAATCTCGGGTTTTAGACCTCTCAGAAACATCCGCGCCATACGTTCCTCATTTTCTACCAAATGAGGTGAAAACTTGGATAACTCCGCGAACTTCGCCTCGTACTGAGACACCGTCATGTTGTTCTGTTCCAGTCTAATAAACTCTGCCTCCTTCATATGACGAATACTTTCAAGAAAGTACTTGTCATTGAACAGTTTCTGAAATCTTTCCCAATACATGTTGAGTGCGGTTGGCTGGGTATGCTTCACAGATTCCCACCAGTAATCTGCCTCATCACGGAACATAAAGGTGGCGAATGGAACCTTCTGTTCCTCCGTGCATCCCAAGACATTGAATATCATGGTAATTTACTTGACCCACATTTCCGCCTTAATCGGATCGGGCTTTCCCCAGAAATCTGGTGGTCCCAACTCTTTGAACTGCTTGGCTGTGAAAGACCGTGCATTGCCATCATTTCCACCCGTATTTTATACACGAGTCTCCCTCGTCTGATTTTGCATGAATTGCAAAAAGCTCCTAAACATTTCATCATTCATCGTTTGCTCGGTAGTGTTGTTTACAGGAGGAATATTGCCTTCGTGTTGCACATTCTCCTGGTTTGTGACTAAAGGTTGTTCCACAGTCTCATACACTCCATTGTTAACGTTCTCAGCAGTCATTCTTAAATATTGCCATAAAAATGGGTTAATTAAACAAATTAACATATCACATAATATCCCTATATTATGACCGACCAACAAATAAGCTTAGATATGACACACTAGCGAAGGATTTACTCATCTCTCCCCTCCTAGTTCTATTCCCCGATCTCTGCCAAAGACCATATCCCTAAGCTTTGATACCAACTGTGACGCCCCCAAAATAGGTATACAACACCCATTCTGAGTTGCCAAATACATGGTAAAGAAAGCAAACTACAACTTCAATAATACAATTGTTGTGCAAAATACGACAACACATATTGTGAGTTTAAATACAAATATTATCTTCTAGAGACAATATCAACACTCAAATAAGTCCTCATTAGAATTATTCATACACTATTTTACAGAAATAGTGAGGACTGCTAAAACATCTTTCTAGAACCATTACTCCATACCCCGACTCGATCATGTTATGTTCTCACCTCCTACGAAGAGAAATAGAACAAAAACGAAAAGGGTGAGCTCAACTAGCCCAGTAAAAATATTATGACTAAGATAATATACAACAAATTATCATTAGTGTGATGCCCCCAAAATAGGTATACATCACCCATCTTGGGTCGCCAGATACATGGTACAGAATACAAATACAATCTTAAATATACAACAAAAGCTGTGAGTTTTAATACAAATATTGTCTTCTAGACAATATCCACTCTCAGAATATGTCCTCATTACAATTATTATCACACTATTTCATAGAATAGTGAGGACTACTAATACTATCATATGGACCATCACTCCGTCCCCCGACTAGTCCCTGCTACGTTCTCATTTCTTGAAGAGAACAGTGAAAGAAAGGGTGAGCTCAACTAGCCCAGTAAGAAATATTATGATTAAGATAATGCAGGATAAATTATCATTAGCCTTCAACAATGTTAAACTGATAAAATACAATAGACAACAAGTTTAACTGCAGCGGAATAAGCAATCCATTAAAAGAGTCAAGTAGAGAATAAAATCTACTATCTTTTATGATTTAAAAAGTTTTTCATCACTTTTATCGCTGAGAATCAGCTTAATAAATAATCCACATCATCCCTGCACTACGGCCAAGGATATTCATTAGGGTCACGACCACAAATTATCCATGCACTACGGGCCAAAGATATTCGTGTATTCATCAATGGTTATGATCATGCCAACAACTGTCCATCAATGAACTACGGGCCAATGAGGACTTTTACCACATCATTTGTAACATTACGGTCATGATTATACCGAAAAATCCCTGGTCATAATCATACCAAGTCCATCTATGCACTACAGGCCACAGATGACTTTCAAAAAAATATAAACATGAGGGTGATGACAATGATATAAAGATTCAATAAAACAAGTTCACGAATTAATTTATCCAGGAACTAATAACGTCCAAATTGTCAACATGATACTTCTTTGTAAAGTAAAATTCAAGAATGCTCAGAAGAATATTTCCATGAAAAGATATTGGATGAAGCGCAAATATCAAGGATATTCCACTAATTTCATGGAGTATAGAAGTCAAAAATTTAATCAACTGAGTATAATAAAGAGTGGAATAACAAAAGACATCACCAGCAATGTGATAGATAGCACAGGTAGGTTATTCCAACAGAATAATAAATACGAAACCAGGTCCGACGTAAAACGCACAGACAGGATATTCCAACAGAATAATAAAGAATGGAATAACATACGGATTTCACCAAGTATAGGGGAGTCCGCGTATACAGGTTATTCCAACAGAATAATAAAGACGGAACCAGGTCTGGCGTAAAATGCACAGACAAGATATTCAAACAGAATAATAAAGAATGGAATAACATAAGGATTTCACCAAGTATAGGGTATGCCGCGTATTCAAGTTATTCCAACAGAATAATAAAGAATGGAATAACAGAAGTTCTCTTCATGAATAAGAAAGAATAACACCCCTTACCGTAAAAGACACTGGATATCGAAATAGTGAAGTAGCAAAATACTCTTCTTTTTTCTCTCTATAATTTCTCTCTCTAGAGTTTCAGTGAATTCATAAGAAATAATGAAGGAATGAGCTTCTATTTATAGAAGAATGGATTGAATAGTAACTAATTCCTGAACGGTCCAGATTGATTTACTTTTAAATGGACGGTTCAGATTGATTTACTATTAAAACTTAAAGCAACGGTTCATACTGATTTACTATTAAAACTTTAAACCAGCGATCCATATTGATTCACTATTATAACTTTCCACCAGCGGTCCATATTGATTCACTAATATAACTTCAACCAATGGTCTGAAAAATTAGCACATCTCCTCATGGAATAATATTGTACCCAAATACCCGAATGCACAATACTAAAGTGAATAGTAACCGGGTGAATAGTAACTCGTGAATAGTAACTCATGAATAGTAACTCGTAAATAGTAATTCATGAATAGTACTCTGACACGAAAAGTTCCCCGAATACCCGATTGAACAATATAACCTCCAGACATCTTATCATCGGAATAAATGTCTATTTCTACTAACACAAATAATCTCAACACAATAAAACTATCAAATTCATCTTTAATCAACACAAACTTATTCATCATTAATATCATAACTCACAATATTTAACAACCAGGTTGTTCCCAGAAAATAGGGGGATTTCCAATAAGGATTTCTCCCTATTGGCGCGCAATTAGGTGACCAAACCTCTCCTTGACAGAACTTCTAGACATTGTAAATATTGTAATTTAATAATATGAATAACTTTGTCGTCTCAATTATTGATTTAATAATATAACATATAATGCAGATGATACTGTGACAATAATCGAATAAATAATATGAGAGATATGATGCAGCAATTACTATAGCAGTGTATAAATGAGTGACTTCTCACGTAAGCATCAATAATTAATACCTTGTGCTACTATGCAACCACACGTATTACTGTACTTTTACTACCGGGTAGTTCAATAGTTTTAACAATAACACTTCCATCGTTATTTATAAAATATTTTTGTCGTTTTCTCAATCCGACAAAAATTCTATTGTGGGGTCCACCAATAATTGTGCCGTTGTACGAATATTCCCGACAAAAAGAATATTCTCCGACCAATCGAATATTTTATAACAACTTCCATACTTAGCAAAATTTATAAATATTACCCACAACTATAACATTATATCAAATTCATTCCATAATATTCAAAAATGATATTTATAGAAAAATCAACTTTATTAAAAAAATTGATAATATTCAAAAATGATATTTATAGAAAAATCATCTTTATTAAAAAAAAATTGGGGTCTTACAATTAGTCTTTAATAGGGAAAATCTGATAGAATATAACAGACAACAAGTTTTAGATCAATATTCTGCAGCGGAAACAGCAATCCATTAGAAGAGTCACGTAGAGAATAAATTCTACTATCTTCTAAAATTTAAAAGTTCATCATCAATATTTTATTCCTGTAACAACAATCAATATACATCTTTAATAAAATATTCATCTTTTCACTACAGGCCAAAGATATTCATTTGTATCACCAGTTGCTCATGTTCATCTCAACACATGTTCATCTTTGCACTACGGGCCAAAGATATTAATCAGTTAATTATTTATCTTTGCACTACAGGCCAAAGATACTCATTAATATCATCATTTAAGACTGATGATGATGAAAAATATTTTTAAAAAAACGAATCCAGTAAGACAGAAGGACAAATATTAGAAATTTGTATAACAGTTTATCCAAGATCAATAATACTTCATAATAACCAATTGTGAAACAGAATTCAAAAATAACGATCAAAACATGGATACAATCAAAGATAGTAGCCAAAATAGACATCTTGGACAAAAAGAAAATTTTTTATTTTTCGGTGAATAGTGTCGTATATGTGAATAGTAACCCCGACACAAAAAGTTCCAAATTTGATTAAAAAGTTTACCAATATTTCGGCATAATGATATTGATGAAAATAATATAATTTAAGAAGAAAATAACATCTCTTACCTCAAAATAATGATACTTCTGATCGGAATATCGGATAGAAAGTCGAAGGAAACTTTACCGAACATCAACTCTCAAAGTATCTAATTACTCACAAAAATACGCTCGACAATATAGAGAAAAAGAAAACTTATTTCTGGTGTGATTTTCAATTCTAACCTAAACGTCTACTTATAGGAAAATGCTTGAACGCCATAGGAGACTAAAATAATAAAATGTTATTAATTCATTACTTTTCATCTACGCATGCTAATCAAGACTCAAGACCAGCCATCTTTGAAAAAAAATCAGCTGCCCACATGTGTTTAAACAAAAGTGGGTCCCACCCATAATTTAATAAAAATTATTTTATTTTCTGAAACTTCAATAATTCATAGAAAATAGCTCGTTTATCAGAAAAATACAAATTTTATGTCCATTCTGCCTGAAATCGAATTCTCTACAACTTTATAGCTTTGAGTTTTTCCAAATTCCAAACAAAAAATATCCAAAATTCACAAATAGGTGATTTTTAATACTTCCCTTCCGACAAAATACTGATAAAACACCTCAACATTAATTTCTTCATTTATAATCACATAAAATAAATAAATTTATCATTTATATCCACATCAAATAAATATTTCCTTATCATATGAATCAATAATTAATTATTTATAAATAATATTACAGAATCACAATTATGACAACCAGGCCGTTCCCAGAAAAGAGAGGGTTTTCCAATAAGGATTTCTCCTTACTGGCGCGCAATTAGGTGACCAAACCTCTCCTTGATAGAACTTTCTAGACATTTCCAATAATGCTTATCTAATAATATTACTCAAATAATATAAATTATTGATCTGATAATGGGAAATAATGTGCAGTGATAATTTTTGAAACAACAATAATATTAAATATCAACGCAACAATTATTGAATCAATAAAATAAAATATTGAACAGTAACTACTGTAACAATTATTGAGTAGTGCCTTTTTACGTACGAATCAATAATTTAATAATAATGTGCAATACCGTGTGCTACTGTGCAACCACGCGTATTAATGAATTTTAACCACCAGGTATTCAAACAGTGTTAATGGTAACAACTACGCCGTTATTTATAAAAACTCATACTTTGTCATTTTCTTCATCCGACAGTTATTCTGTTATGAGCCCCACGAATGGCTGCGCCGTCGTATGAATATTCCCCGAGAAAAATAATATTCCACGACCAAAAGAATATTCCCCGACAAAAATGAATATTTTATAACCACTTTCTTATTTTGTAAAATTTGCACATTTCACCCATAACCAAAGCATTATATCAAATTAACACCTTATTAATTTAGAATAATGAATAGAGAAAATTTAATTTTATTTATAATAAGTTGGGGTCTTACAACAGGCATGAATAGTATCCCGACATGAATAGTAACCCTGATGAATAGATTAAAATTTAATAAGAAAGTTTAAACCAATATTTTAGTGAAATGATATTAGATGAAACATAAACTATATTAAGGATATTCGACTAATTTCAGAGATTTTTACCATTTAATAATAAGGTTATGAAAATAAACAATAATTTCGTACCATAAATGGAAAAATATGAAAGAAAACAATATCCCTTGACGAGTACAAAAGAAATGATATTTCATACGAGTATGAAAGAATATACGACACTGCAAATAAATTTCACCCGTAATGTGTTTATCCGCGTAGACATGTTATTCCCACAGATTAATAAGGAATAGAACGACAACCCTTATGAGTATGAAGAAAATAACATCCTTTACCTTAGTAGGAGACAACTAGGTGAAATAAAAGAGTGAGTAGAACCGGTATCTAACACGTTATAGACTTCGTAAAAGCTTATGATTAACTTACCCGTGATAATTTTATTCAGGTTCCTCGTCACGAGAAAAAAAAACGCCCTCTCTTAACCTACCGACTTTGGCTTGTCTGGGACATCCTTTGGCATCACTATCCCAGCTGGACTTGACTTCACCATACGACAAAATCGAGCTAGGTGACCTTCTCTTCCGCAATTAAAACACGCTTTGGATTGTTGCGTACAGTTTAGACGGATGTGTCCCTCCTGTCCGCATTTGAAACATACGACCGGTGGTCGTTCTTCTTCCTTTAAAACGGGTGCTGGTACCGACGTCTTTGCATCATTGTTGAACCTTCTCTTCTTGAAATGTCCATTCTTATTATTTTGGCCATGATTACCACCAAAGTGGTTATCATTCTTGGCATGATAATTTCCCCCGCGATAGTTATCATTGTTCCGATGGCCATTGCCACCGGTATGATTATTATCGTGTTGCTGGTCATTACCTTTTGGTTGTGATGACTCATTATCGCGTTCCACTAACTGAGCCCTATTCACAATATCTGAATATAAACAAAGTTTGTGAGAAATGAGATATTGACGTATATCGGGTTTCAAACCTCGCAAAAATATTCGCGTCATTCGCTCCTCATTATCGACCAAATGGGATGCAAACCGGGATAACTCCGCAAACTTAGCCTCGTACTGCGACACGGTCATATTGTTTTGCTTTAGCTTGATGAATTCTACCTCCTTCATGTGACGAATACTTTCAGGAAATTACTTGTCATTGAATAATTCTTGGAACTTCTCCCAAGACATCTTGAGTGCGTCAAGCTGGGTACGTTTTACAGATTACCACCAATGATCTCCTTCTTCACGTAACATAAAGGTGGCGAATGGAACCTTTTGCTCCTCTGAGCATTCCAAGACATTAAATATCTTGGTAATCTGCTTTATCCATGTCTCCGCCTTAAGTGGTTCTGGATTTCCCAAAAACTCCGGTGGTCCCAGCTCCTTGAACTGCTTAGCAGTGACCAACCGTGGGTTTCCATTGTTTTTACCTGCATTATGAACAGGAGCCGCCTTCGTCTGATGTTGCATGAATTCTAAAAAGCTCCTAAACGTACCGTCGTTCGTCAATTGATCAGTGTTGTTGTTTATAGGAGGATTATCGCCATCCTGTTTCACATTGTCCTGATTATTGATCTGTGGGGACTCAACGGTCTCCTGAGCTCCATTGCTATTCTCAACATTCTCGGATGCCATTTTCAAACACTGCCACAAAACAAGGGTTAAATAACATATCACATATTATCCCTATACTATAACCGACCCATTAAATACCACATAAACTTAGGTAGGTCATACTAGCGAATGAATTCTCCGTCTCTCCCCTCCTAGTTCTTGTCTCACATCTTAGCCAGGGATCATATCCCTAAGCTTTGATATCAACTGTGACGCCCCCAAAATTAGGTATACATTACCCATCTTGGGTTTCCAGATACATGGTACAGAATTCAAATACAACTTACTAATACTACTGTCGTGTACAATACGACAAAACATAAACTGTGAGTTTGAATACAAATATTATCTACTAGAGATTATACAAACTCAAAAGGAGTCCTCAATACAATTATTATCACACTATTTCACATAATAGTGAGGACTACTAATGTTATCCTCTGGACCATCACTCCATTCCCCGACTCGTCCCAGCTATATTCTCATTTCCTGAAGAGAACAGTGAAAGAAAGGGTGAGCTCAACTAGCCCAATAAGAAATATTATGACTAAGATAATGCAGAATAAATTATCGTTAGCCTTCAACAGTATTAAACTGATAAAATATAACAACATCAAGTTTAACAGCAGCGGATCAAGCAATCCATTAAAAGAGTCAAATAGAGAATAGAATCTACTATCTTTTATGATTTAAAAAGTTTTTCATCACTTTTATCGCTGAGACTCAGCTCAATAAATAATCCACATCATTAAATCATCCCTGCACTACAGGCCAAGGATATTCTTTAGTATCACGACCACGAATTATCCATGCACTACGGGCCAAAGATAATCGTGTTTTCATCAACGGTCCTGATCATGCCATAAAACAAATCATCTTTGCTCCCTTGGCCGAAGAGAATCCATAGCCATAATCATACCAAAAACTGTCCATCAATGCACTACGGGCCAATGAGGACTTTTAATTTTCACATCATTTATAACATTACGGTCATGGTTATACCGAATAATCTCTGGTCATAATCATACCAAGTCCATCTATTCATTACAGGCCACAGATGACTTTCAATAAATATAAATATGAGGATGATGACAATGATATAAGAATTCAATAAAACAAGTTCAAGAATTAATTTATCCAAGAACTACTAACGTCCAAATTGTCCACATGATACTGCTTTGTAGAGTAAAATTCAAGAATGATCAGAAGAATATTTTCATGAAAAGATACTGGATGAAGCGCAAATATCAAGGATATTCTACTAATTTCATGGAGTATAGAAGTCAAAACTTTAACCAACTGAGTATAATAAAGAATGGAAAAACAAAAGAAATCACCATGCATGCGGTACTTCGTATCGACATATTATTCCAACAGAATAATAATAATGGAACCAGGTCAGGCAAAATTTGCACCGACGGGATGTTCCAACAGAATAATAAATACGGAACCAGGTCCGGTGTAAAACACACAGACAGGATGTTCCAACGGAATAATAATAAAGACGGAACCAGGTCCGGTGTAATACACACAGACAGGATGTTCCAACGGAATAATAATAAAGACGGAACTAGGTCCGGTGTAAAATACACAGACATGATGTTCCAACAGAATAATAGAAGAATGTCACCAAGTATAGGGTAGACCGCGTAAACAGGTTATTCCAACAGAATAATAAGAAATGGAATAACAACAGTTCTCTTCATGAATAAGAAAGAATAACACCCCTTACCGTAACAGAAACTGGATATAGAAAAAGAAAAGTTAAGTAGCAAAAAGCTTTTCTTCTATCTCTCTATAGTTTCTCTCTCTAGAGTTCAGTGAATTCGTAAGAAAATAATGAAGGAATGAGCTTCTATTTATAGGAAAATGGAATGCATAGTAACTAATCCATGAACGGTCCAGATTGATTTACTTTAATCTGACGGTCCATATTTAAAGAAAAATCTTTTAAATAGAATATAATATATTCTATTTATATAAAAAGATTTTTACTATGCAAACACTATGCAACACTATGCAAAACACTATGCAACACTATGCATAATAAAATATAATATATTCTATTTATAGAATAACTTTAATAAAGTATTCTGTTTTATATAAAAAGATGTTTCTGTTTTATTACGTTAATAATACGAATAAAACAAAACGTCATCATCGCTATAATAATTCATATTATTAATCGACAATAATTGAATCAAACTGAGCGACTTCTCACATAAATATCAATAATCAATACCGTGTGCTACTATGCAACAACGCGTATTAGTGTACTTTTACTACCCAGTAGTTCAACAGTATCAACGGTAAAACTTCCGCCGTTATTTTCAATAAAATATTTTTGTCATTTTCTCATTCCGATAATAATTCCGTTGTGGGGTCCACCAATAATTGTATAGTCGTACGAATATTTTCTGACACAAAGAATATTCCCTGACCAATCGAATATAATATAACAACTTGCATACTTTGCAAAATTTATAAATACTACCCACAACTATAATATTATCTCAAATTCACACCATAATATTAAAAAATTATTTTGAGAAAATTAATTCTTTATTCATAAAATCTGGGGTTTCACAATCTTCCTCCTTATGGAATTTTTCCCTCGAAATTTACGTACGTACCTGGTATGCCGAACAGGTGAGGATACCTTGACTTCACTTCAAATTCTAACTCTTGAGATATAACCTTTGAGTGTTGAATACGATTCTTCTTATCCAATATTGTAACATGTATCTCTTCAAACGTTAAATCATCCACTATCTCGTCCGGTTCTAAATTAATAATGTGGTTCGGGTCGTCCACATATTTACGTAACATCGATACGAAAAAAAACGTTATGAACACGCAATATATTTGGCGGTAAAACGAGTCTATAAGCCACAGTTCCTACTCAATCGAGGATTTCAAATGGGTCAATTAAATCGAGGGTTGAGATTTCCTCTCTTCAGCAACTATTGCTTCTAAAATAGCACCCTCTTGAACCTTCTTCTTCAAATTCATCAGATTCGGGTATGTAGCTTGAGCGTCTTTAACTTTATCGATTAAAGTCAATTTTACTTGTATATTCGTTATCTTCACGTGGGTCCCTAGAGTCTTTAACTCTATCTTCATCATTTGTAAGTTATACGAAATGAGTCTTTGTGTTAACAACATCGCACTTGTAAACGCATACGATCTTCTACTCAACACGTCAGCTACCACGTTCGCTCTTCCACGATGATATTGAATAGTACGATCGTAATCTTCAACAGCTCGAGTCAACGTCTTTGGTGCATGTTACTTTCGTTTTAGTTGAAAAAATTATTTTGAGGGTTTAAGAAATGGGTTTTGTATTGGGGTCAATACAAAATTCGATTTCATGCTCTAGGGGTAGGCTAGGAAGTCTTCAGGAATACGTCAGGAAATTTATTAATGATAGAAATATCATTCAAAACTGTGACCCTCATTCAAGACTTGGATAACACGTCACATTGATACCTATTAACTTGCCATCGTCATTCACGACGTCGCCTACAGAAAGTCTGGCTTCAGTGCATTCCACACAAGGAAGTAAACAACGAAAGAATCGGGGGTCTTTACTTATGGCTTGATATGATAGTAAATGACTTTAGTGGTTTGGTTGCTCTAAATTCGCATAACAGGTTGGTTAGGAGTATGAAAACTAACAACCTTACAAAAAGCATGATGAGTAGTTAACCAATTGATTCCAAAATTGCATCAAAGGCAAGTATTTTCAAAGAGACAAGATCGACACGTAACGTGAAAGTTTTGATTTGAACAAGATTTATAAATAGTGGAGGTAACGAAGGTTTCTCCCAACTGAGTTTAAATAGACATATAAAAGTCTAACTTCTTCGGAGTTAACTTCAAACATTGAACACAACTAGGTGAAATAAAAGAGTGAGTAGAACCGGTATCTAACACGGTATAGACTTTGTAAAAGCTTAAGATTAACTTACCCGTGATAATTTTATTCAGGTTCCTCGTCACGAGAAAAAAAAACACCCTCTCTTAACCTACCGACTTTGGCTTGTCTGGGACATCCTTTGGCATCACTATCCCAGCTGGACTTGACTTCACCATACGACAAAATCGAGCTAGGTGACCTTCTCTTCCGCAATTAAAACACGCTTTGGATTGTTGCGTACAGTTTGGACGGATGTGTCCCTCCTGTCCGCATTTGAAACATACGACCGGTGGTCGTTTTTCTTCCTTTAAAACGGGTGCTGGTACCGACGTTTTTGCATCATTGTTGAACCTTCTCTTCTTGAAATGTCCATTCTTATTATTTTGGCCATGATTACCACCGAAGTGGTTATCATTCTTGGCATGATAATTTCCCCCGCGATAGTTATCATTGTTCCGATGGCCATTGCCACCGGTATGATTATTATCGTGTTGCTGGTCATTACCTTTTGGTTGTGATGACTCATTATCGCGTTCCACTAACTGAGCCCTATTCACAATATCTGAATATAAACAAAGTTTGTGAGAAATGAGGTATTGACGTATATCGGGTTTCAAACCTCGCAAAAACATTTGCGTCATTCGCTCCTCATTATCGACCAAATAGGATGCAAACCGGGATAACTCCGCAAACTTAGCCTCGTACTGCGACACGGTCATATTGTTTTGTTCCAGCTTGATGAATTCTACCTCCTTCATGTGACGAATACTTTCAGGAAAGTACTTGTCATTGAATAATTCTTGGAACTTCTCCCAAGACATCTTGAGTGCGTCAGGCTGGGTACGTTTTACAGATTCCCACCAATGATCTCCTTCTTCACGCAACATAAAGGTGGCGAATGGAACCTTTTGCTCCTCTGAGCATTCCAAGACATCAAATATCTTGGTAATCTGCTTTATCCATGTCTCCGCCTTAAGTGGTTCTGGCTTTCCCAAAAACTCCGGTGGTCCCAGCTCCTTGAACTGCTTAGCGGTGACCAACCGTGGGTTGCCATTGTTTTTACCTGCATTATGAACAGGAGCCGCCTTCGCCTGATGTTGCATGAATTCTAAAAAGCTCCTAAACGTACCGTCGTTCGTCAATTGATCAGTGTTGTTGTTTATAGGAGGATTATCGCCATCCTGTTGCACATTGTCTTGATTATTGATCTGTGGGGACTCAACGGTCTCCTGAGCTCCATTGCTATTCTCAACATTCTCGGATGCCATTTTCAAACACTGCCACAAAACAAGGGTTAAATAACATATCACATATTATCCCTATACTATAACTGACCTATTAAATACCACATAAACTTAGGTAGGTCATACTAGCGAATGAATTCCCCGTCTCTCCCCTCCTAGTTCTTGTCTCACATCTTAGCCAGGGATCATATCCCTAAGCTTTGATACCAACTGTGACGCCCCCAAAATTAGGTATAAATTACCCATCTTGGGTTGTCAGATACATGGTACAGAATTCAAATACAACTTACTAATACTACTGTCGTGTACAATACGACAAAACATAAACTGTGAGTTTGAATACAAATATTATCTACTAGAGATTATACAAACTCAAAAGGAGTCCTCAATACAATTATTATCACACTATTTCACATAATAGTGAGGACTACTAATGTTATCCTCTGGACCATCACTCCATTCACCGACTCATCCCAGCTATATTCTCATTTCCTGAAGAGAACAGTGAAAGAAAAGGTGAGCTCAACTAGCCTAATAAGAAATATTATGACTAAGATAATGCAGAATAAATTATCGTTAGCCTTCAACAGTATTAAACTGATAAAATATAACAACATCAAGTTTAACAGCAGCGGATCAAACAATCCATTAAAAGAGTCAAGTAGAGAATAGAATCTACTATCTTTTATGATTTAAAAAGTTTTTCATCACTTTTATCGCTGAGACTCAGCTCAATAAATAATCCACATCATTAAATCATCCCTGCACTACAGGCCAAGGTTATTCTTTAGTATCACGACCACGAATTATCCATGCACTACGGGCCAAAGATAATCGTGTTTTCATCAACGGTCCTGATCATGCCATAAAACAAATCATCTTTGCTCCCTTAGCCGAAGAGAATCCATAGCCATAATCATACCAAAAACTGTCCATCAATGTACTACGGGCCAATGAGGACTTTTAATTTTCACATCATTTATAACATTACGGTCATGATTATACCGAATAATCTCTGGTCATAATCATACCAAGTCCATCTATGCATTACAGGCCACAGATGACTTTCAATAAATATAAATATGAGGATGATAAAAATGATATAAAAATTCAATAAAACAAGTTCAAGAATTAATTTGTCCAAGAACTACTAACGTCCAAATTGTCCACATGATACTGCTTTGTAGAGTAAAATTCAAGAATGATCAGAAGAATATTTTCATGAAAAGATATTGGATGAAGCGCAAATATCAAGGATATTCTACTAATTTCATGGAGTATAGAAGTCAAAACTTTAACCAACTGAGTATAATAAAGAATGGAATAACAAAAGAAATCACCATGCATGCGGTACTTCGCATCGACAGGTTATTCCAACAGAATAATAATAATGGAACTAGGTCAGGCAAAATTTGCACCGACATGATATTCCAACAGAATAATAAAGACGGAACCAGGTACGGTGTAAAACACACAGACAGGATGTTCCAACGGAATAATAATAAAGACGGAACCAGGTCCGGTGTAAAACACACAGACAAGATGCTTCAACGGAATAATAATAAAGACGGAATCAGGTCCGGTGTAAAACACACAGACAAGATGTTCCAACGGAATAATAATAAAGACGGAACCAGGTCCGGTGTAAAACACACAGACAGGATGTTCCAACAGAATAATAGAAGAATATCACCAAGTATAGGGTAGACCGCGTATACAGGTTATTCCAACAGAATAATAAGAAATGGAATAACAACAGTTCTCTTCATGAATAAGAAAGAATAACACCCCTTACCGTAACAGAAACTGGATATAGGAAAAGAAAAGTTAAGTAGCAAAAAGCTTTTCTTCTATCTCTCTATAGTTTCTCTCTCTAGAGTCCAGTGAATTCATAAGAAAATAATGAAGGAATGAGCTTCTATTTATAGGAAAATGGAATGCATAGTAACTAATCCATGAACGGTCCAGATTGATTTACTTTAATCTGACGGTTCATATTTAAAGAAAAATCTTTTAAATAAAATATAATATATTCTATTTATATAAAAAGATTTTTACTATGCAAACACTATACAACACTCTGCAAAACACTATGCAACAATATGCATAATAAATATAATATATTCTATTTATAGAATAACTTTAATAAAGTATTCTGTTTTATATAAAAAGATGTTTCTGTTTTATTACGTTAATAATACGAATAAAACAAAACGCCATCATCGCTATAATAATTCATATTATTAATCGACAATAATTGAATCAAACTGAGCGACTTCTCACATAAATATCAATAATCAATACCGTGTGCTACTATGCAACAACGCATATTAGTGTACTTTTACTACCCAGTAGTTCAACAGTATCAACGTTAAAACTTCCACCATTATTTTCAATAAAATATTTTTATCGTTTTCTCAATCCGACAATAATTTTGTTGTGGGGTCCACCAATAATTGTACAGTCGTACGAATATTTTCCGTCACAAAGAATATTCCCTGACCAATCGAATATAATATAACAACTTGCATACTTTGCAAAAATTATAAATACTACCCACAACTATAATATTATCTCAAATTCACACCATAATATTAAAAAATTATTTCGAGAAAATTAATTCTTTATTCATAAAATCTGGAGTTTCACAACAAACCCTTCTTTTTATATCAAAAATTGAATAAATATATATCACAAATCACTTATCTTCAATCAACACATTTTTAATCTTTCAACCATTATTCATCATTAATATTATAACTCACAATATTGACAACCAAATCGTTCCCAAGAAAGAGTGACTTTCCGATAAAGACTTCTCTTTATTGGCGCGCAATTAAATAACCTAACCCCTTTCCTCGACAGAACTTTCTAAACATTGTCAAAAATGCAAATAATAATATGAGTAATTCTATCATTTCAATTATTGATTTAATAATATAAAATATTATGCAGATGTTACTGTAACAATTATTGAATCAATAATATGAGATACTATACAGCAACTACTTTGATATTATTGAATATTGAGTGACTTCTTATGTAAGAATCAATAATTAGAGACACTGTGCAATACCAGGTGCTATTGTGCAACAACGCGTGTTACTGTACTTTTATCACCGGATATTTTAACAGTTTAACGATAAAAGTTTTGCCGTTATTTTTATAAAAATGTTATTTCTGCCGCTTTCTATATCCGACAGTTATTTGTTGTGGGGTCCACCAATGATTGCGCCGTCGTACGAATATTTCATGACAAAAAGAATATTCATCGACCAAACGAATATTCTCCGACAAAACGAATATTTTATGACAACTTGCTTACTTTGTAAAATTTGCATATATCACCCATAACTATAAGATTTATTAAATTATCACCTTACTATTTAAAAGAAAAATAAATCTTTATTCATAAAAAGTTGGGGTCTTACAAGTACCTTCTGATATATGCAAAAGTGTAAAGATGTTGTTTAAGTCTCAAAAGGATTTCGTCAAATAGATAGACTTTAATTTCTTCCACAAATCAACAGTTGTAGTTTTCGCTAACACCTCCTGCAACACATCATTGAAAGGCACAACTAAATTGATGAAAGTGTTTTATCATCCATAGTTTCTCATTTTGACTCAGACATCTCGCTAGTTTTCTTCGTCTCCCAATCCTTATCAGACATATCTATACGCCATAGAAAAATCTATAATTAAACAGGATTAAAAATATTAAATTGAGTATGAATAGAAAAAATAACTTTCCTAAACTAAAACGAATTCTAGGTAATACTTAAATCTAAATCCAATAAAAATTTATGTTATACCCAATAATTTCTAATTTTTGTGTCAATGATTTTATGGGTGACAACTCTTTGTAATATCTCGGTATAAAGCTACATTTTTTAAAAAAAGGAGGACTCTCTATAAATATTTGATAAAGATGGAAAGATGTGTTTGGACTTTTTGTTTTATTTTATTCAAGTGGAGCCCCTATTTTGACTATTGAATGAGTTAAGGTACTTATTTTGACTATCTTATTGTTAGGGGAAAATCATATTCTTAAAATTGGGATATCGTATTAAACTTACTGCCTAAACATGAGTTTAATTAGTATAAATGGTTGAATTCTTCATGAGCAACAGAGTTGTTAAAATGATGATGATTTCATTAACAGCTGAATCTTAATGAAAAATTTAAATATATTAAGACTATACATATTTTACTCTCTCTCCGTTTTAAATTTTAAAATTATTATTGATTTAAAAAAATCAATTTGATATATTTTAAAATTTAAAAGTCATTCAAATGTTTCATACTTTTTAGTTACTAAATAACGTTTTAAGTTCAGATGATATTTTACTAAAATGATCTAATTTATTAAGATATACTAACCATTCAGATCTTAATTACTCAATTTTATCAAATATATCCTAACTTATATAATAGTAAGTTTGGTGATTTTGGGTCACAATTTAATATAAATATATTTTAAATCACAATTTAATATAAATATATTTTAAATTATTATCATTATCCATAAGCCCGAAGAATTAACTGCCTCACATTTTAAAATTATCCCAAACTATTAATATCCAGTTTTCTCTCTCCACTTTTTCGGAATCCAATTTTTATCTCCCAACCCTAGTAATTAGTGTAGTGGTTTAAATGATGTCCCGAGAGATGAGCAGTAGATTCGGACATTGGGATCGAATCCACTTGCAATAATTGTGAAAAGGCAATCGAATCCCACTTGCAACAATTATGAAAAGACAAATAAAACTTTTAAAATGGGGCCACGGACCGTCAGCTGGTTTCAAGAAAAGCAGTGCAAATTGGTTTTAAGTAAATTCAAGAAAAGGCTAGTCCGGACTGGGGATTAGTTCGACTGCGGTTGGAAAACTCCACATTATCAAAAATAAAATAAAATTATCTCCCACTTTTGTCTATCTTTTCTCTTATCTTTATTTGAAACTTTTTAAAATATATATATTTATATATTGAATATATTATTTTCTCTCCTACCGTAGATCTAATTTGTTTACATTATTCCACATTTTATCAAAAAAACTCAGAGCGAGAATACGATCAACTTCCCTCGCAATAGATTTTATATTTCTACTTAAATCTCTATTACATAAAGGTAGAACCAACTCACTATTCGTATTAAATTGCTAGATATATACTCCCACCTATTTAGTAGTAATCTTCTCCTCTTCTTCTTGTAAAAATGTTTCATATATTTTATACCCTGAGTAACATAATTATTTGACTTGCACACACACGCGATGCATGCAGGGGCGGATCCAGGATCTGTTTTCAGCATGGACAAATTTTTTTGGGTTGAAAACTGAAGTGAATGACTAAAACTTAGCGAGTTAAAGAGTTAGAGTTTGAATACATTATGCATCATGTTTGTTTAGTTCTTTTTAGTAGAGTAGTAGTATAAAACAACAATCTCTGATTTTGCTGCAAAAAATTATTGTTGAAATACAACTTCTTTAAAAATATGAATCTCAGAAATCGACCAGCAAGCTGCAAAAATTTCATCGTCAATGCAATTCGAAATAGTTATCCAAATAACAAAGTCCATTTTGAGGGCTAAGGTGATGTTGGACAAAAATGGTACAACTTGTTGCATACAACCAGAATGCAAGCTACACCTATAAGTTGATGGTCATCTTAAGGGAAACAGGACAAACACGACAGTTTATATGCAAATGACAGTTTATACAGATTTCATCTTCCAAAGAATTAGACTACAACACGGCTATATATAGAGAGAAAAAACCAATTTTGGGGAATTAAAAACATAAACTCCCTCTTACACTTACTCCTCGACAACCTCATCATTGATAAAGAAGAAAGAGGATGAACAAGTTCAATTGCAACAACTAGGGAAACAAGAAAAGACCAGCGGTTTCCATCTCGACTATTGAGTCCATCACTGGTCTCTCCAGGCTCCCTAAACGGTTCTTGCGTTTCGGATGAAATTCAAAACCATTAACTTGCAGAATCAGAATTTTCTGGTTAGTTATCAGAGTACATAAAATATTTTGTGACTTTTGTCCTATATCAGATAAGACAAGATTAACATAAGCATGAGACAAGTAATATTATGTTGCAAGAAAACTGTTTGCTGCCTAAAGGTCAACTGAAAAACAGAAGCAGTGGGAGAGAAAGATGCACTAAAAGCAAAGGAGTTCAAAATTTCTACAATTTACTAATTGGATGAAGCGTGTCAGTCAGATACTGCTAATGTATGTGAATAGATTGAGTGATTGACATTGTATGATCTAAGCAATTTCATATGTTTAGTCAAGGAGGTGGTTTATCCATTGCTCTACAACACTAGAAGAACCATACCACGGTCGTGTTTCGTCGTCCGAACCAACCGGCGAGTGGTACACTCCATCCAAACTAATGTTGAGTGCACCTTCCAGATGAGCCGATACTTCTGGCACAACACCATCACCCCATACGTCTGCCTGGCCGCAAACCTAATACATTGCAATGATAAGCAATCTAACTAGGAGAATGTGCTTTTAACCTAGTTAACCGAAGAAAGTAAGGACAATCAAGACTAAGAAAAGGAATTTTATAGACAATCTGGCAGGAAAAAAATTAATCAACTCATACAATTATATTCTAAAGTACCATAAAGATGTTTACCTGTTTGTACCCCTGACCAACAAAGCGAGCACGAAATGTGGTGCCTGTTGATATTGTTGACATGCTTGTTCCATCTGCAATCATGACCTCGGAAGCTGGTTGATCAACGGAAACAGGAATAATGGAGTTCGGATTGGTATCGGAGTTTCCAAAGAAGCGAGCCCCTTGAATATACCTGCAGTTCAGAAAGCCTTCAGAAAATCAAATTCCAGGTCAAGAACGCATTAAGGCATTGTTAAAATCATAGTTGTCACGGCGCCACAACGAGTCGCGACGGTAAATAACCGCCAGGAAGTCTAGGCGATAAGGCGCTTGTCTAGGCGTCCATAAGGCGATAAGTTGTTAACAATGAACAATTTATATATTTATAATTATGAAGTTATTCTTATATATTAAGACTATTAATTATTATTAAAAAAAATATACTTGAATTATTTAATACAAAAGTATACGTGTATGAATTAGTATATTTAATTATTAAAAACAAACAAAAGAACAAAGAAAAAAATAAAAATATCAACAAAGATAAATATTAGTACTCTTTTAAGTTATTAAAGGTAATTGCCAAACAGCCAAACAGGGCCTAAGATAAGTAAGTGGTAACTAGTTGTCTTCCATTGGAAATCATTTGCTAAAGTAACCAAGCAACTAACATACAAGGCACCAAAATCCACAAACTTCATCACCCAAATGTAGTATGATTGTTACTCCCCACTAACCACACAGGCAGACACCCAAGTACAACTAACAAAACAAACACAACTCTCTTTCTATCACACACGTTAACAGTTAACACAGAAGTAGTATGCCTTAGAAACAAAAACTCAGGTAGCCGCTAAACGAATATGGTACAAGGATCGTCTTCACAAGGCGAGCTCGGTGGTTGGTTCGCCGACATGGAAGAACCACCTACGCGCCAACGCGAAACACATAAAGGTCGTTGGCGATGTCACGTGCCTCCTTACGTTGGCGCGTGAGATCTTTGATCGTCACCGGATTTCTTCTACTCACTCTGATTTCTTAGATCTATCCATTTATGGTTTCCGTGAGTATTGTTGACTTTGTTTGGTGATGTTTTTGGATAGTTCTCATTTGTTGAGCTAACTGTCACTAAGACGTGACCTCGCCTTGCGACTTGTCCAACACCTGACAAGTCATCGCCTAGGCGACGCCTTGATAACTATGGTTAAAATTAATTTTTGATCAAGATGGAACACAAGAAAAGGATCCTTCAAAATATTTCATTTGATTGTGTTCCCTAATACATATATGGTGTTTAGAATGATTGAAGTATTCGACACATATTAGCAACAGGAACTGCTTACTCTATTGCACTGTCCTAGGCATGTGCCAAAATCATTTAATGAGTATTTGATATACATTTAAAACAAATTTTTACGGACTGTTTGATGTTAACATTACTTGAGATAAAATTTCAACAATAGCTTCCAGACAAAGTTCATTTAGTAGGGGCATCACATTTATTTTAACTGGATGGAGGAATTTGATCAGTTTATATTATGAGGGTACCGGGTACAGCTACTAGGATACCAGTTGGGCCAGCCAGCACCTTCAGAGACTAAAAAATTGATGAAGGCTGTATTAAGTTGGACTAAATATGGAAAAGATACTATGAGAAATAGTTTCAGAAGTAGGAAGAAAGAAAATGGATACGCTAATTTACCTCCCTGCAATACAGACATATTTCATTTCTGGGGTATAAACTGCTTTCGGACAATTCTCTTCAACATAACTCAAGAGGCCCCTTGTCTGATCAATAACTCCAGGCAAACCTTTTGGAGGTGGCCTGAAAGGTGATTATGGGAACAATACTAAATAGACAATTTAAATTGCGTTTTTTAAAATGATAAACCAGAATTTCTGCCACGTTTTGTAGGTTTATAGCAATACTATGCACTGATGAGATGATACATACTGGAGAGGAGATCCTAGAGTCAATAATAGGGAAATATTGGAGAACCCAAATTCTTCCAAGTAAACTCTTGCTAGCCATCCTCCTGCTGAGTGTCCAATTAAAGATAATGTTCCACCTGCAATAAAGATTGTGTGATTATGGGACTGTAATGTTTCCTATCGAGTACTGAACAAAAATAGAAATTTTAACTGAAAGTACACTGTTAGCTTTCTGATTGGAGTTCACAAGAAGGATCATGGATTATTGGAACTTCCAAGACAGACGTAAGAAAGTTAGGATACCTGTTAAAGAAAGGGATTGATTTCACCTTGGTGCTATGAAAAAAAGAAAGCATGTTAAAGTAGATATCATTTGACAGAAAAACTTGTTCACGGGTGCCAATTAAACTTTGTGGAGAGATAAATTGTGAGCATTAGAGTAAAGAGGGTCAAGATCGAGTATAACAAAGGTCAAAATATTTTCTAATCAGATTTAATCGGGAACAAACAATGCCAGGTATATACATCATGGTTAAGATAAGATAATAAGAGAGACTTCTGGGTTCCTCGAAAAAAGCAGACAAGTCAACAATCAATGCATAAGAATCAAAAGGAAAATAAGCATCCGTGGTGATCAATATACATTCCAAACATATTTGTGCGTGCATGCGTGCTACAGAAGAGTGTGCTTTCATTCTTGATCTATGCACAACTCTCTTCAATTGACATACAACTTCCCCTTATACAAGTGTCTATGTGCTTGGACTAAGAATTGGGGCATATAGCTTTCGCTTACCTAAGTGACTGTGCAAGGACTACCACATCTTAAAAAGAAGAGTACGATCCTCGGCTAACTTATCAGCAGGCCGTTGTCACTAAATCACATCAAAATCAATGAAAAAAAATGTAAATTTAGAAGTGAGAACAAAAACCTTGAGCCAGCTCCTTTGCTTCATTTACAGCCTCATTGACCCTATTCAAATACCTGCCAACAGTATATTACCTTGCTGAAATCAGTACATTTTGGGAATTGAGGGGGCACACTTAACACTCAAACACAGAAAAAAATAATACCAATCAAGAACTGGGCGAGGTTGGAGAGTGCCTCGCCAGTAATTGGGGTCCACTAAACCAGCAGCATTTCTCAGCCAATCAATCCTCGCAACATTGGCAACCACCGTTGGCACCCCGTAGTCTTGTAATGTTAGTACTAACTTCTGATAGTCACTTGTATTGTTTCCCAACCCCTACAATAAATGGTCATTACGATAGAGCAAATATTACCCATTAGCAAAAATTAAAGTGACCCATGTTCAAAAACTTGTTTATTTAACACCAATTAGCAGAAATTTGACACAATTGTGAGTAGTTTATTTTTTTTGTTTTATAGAACCTATACTGTTTGATACATTTCATTTCATCCTAGGGAACTTGGGAAACCTGGGGAAGGGGTCAGGAGGGAATTTACTTTCTTCAATCTGTAGCGCTTACTGATTGTGACTTTTATTTTTTTGCTTAGGAGTAAAGTCGAGCATGTGACTTACATAAAGGGTGTTGGGATATTTTACGTGAATCCCACATTAATTCAAGAGTATAAATGAGTTAATAAGTATGGTGGAGCTCAACCTAATAGGTTAAGCTTTTAGGTAAGGATGTAGTTCGATATAGTTATTGGGCTAGTCTATACAGGTGTGGGATAGATCGTGCAATTCATCTACAAGTTGGGAGAGGCATTACCACTAAGCTAGTTCCTTTTAGTTTAATGACAATATTATAAATTCTAGTTAAAATTACATGGTCAAGTTATCAGCCTTCTTGGAAATCTTGATGACATACACTGATTCTAACCACAATGTCAATCTCAGCATCATTTTGCATAATAAAGCCATACATTTGCACAGAATATGCATATATACATGCATACATAAATATAGGGAGAGGGAGAGAGAAACTAACCGGAAGAATGACAGCAGGGCGAGGAGTAGAGGAAGTGATGAGTTGGAAGGTTGATGAGTCTGATTGGGAAATAGCAGAGCAGCTGCAGCTCCATGATTTGGGAAGTGTTGCTTGAGCCATCCCATCCACAAAGCCCAAAATCCCACGCACAAACCCACAACAACAACAACCTCACTCATTTTGTGCTTTTTGTGGTCATGGTTCGACCACCATTTTCAATAAAAAAAATATGGGTAACGTTAGGGTCTTGAATATTTTCCCCCTTCAAATAATATTCTAAATAAGAGGCATTATTAAATTATTTAATTATATATATTATATCTATCTAATAAAATACAAATGATTTTGAATTTTCCGCTCACTTAATAAATCATCTGGGCCGTCCAAAGTTTGGGATAAATCTCACCGTTCATACATCTATCTAATAAAATACATCTATCTATCTAATAATCTAATAATAATTTAATAAAATACAAATGACTTTAAATTTCCCGCTCACTCAATAAATTATTTTGGTCGTTCAATCTATCTAATAAAATACAAATGATTTTGAATTTTCCGCTCACTTAATAAATCATCTGGGCCGTCCAAAGTTTGGGATAAATCTCACCGTTCATACATCTATCTATCAAATAATCTAATAATAATTTAATAAAATACAAATGACTTTAAATTTCCCGCTCACTCAATAAATTATTTTGGTCGTTCAAAGTTTGAGATAAATCATATTGTCCATACAGTGCCGGAGACACGGGACCCAGCTAGTAGTATTATATTTCATCTATTCCTTATTAATATTTGTTTTAAAAAAATAAAATAAAATTTATTTATCGTGGCGGCTTAGTGTTATTATTTAAACTATACTATTTACCCATATTATAACACCAAATAATACAATCACAATTTTAAAATATATTTATCAACTCATGCTTTGCACAAATTACCAATTTAATAATTTATAATACATAGATCAAATGTGATATTGGCTGGTGATAATTTTCATCTTCTCTATTGAGAGAGCCGCTTGATGTTCAAGCTTACGCTTTTTTTTCGTAGTTTTAATTATATTACTATTTTATTAATTTTTATTTATTTAATCTTCTAAATTTTATTTACTTAATATAATATACACACGTAAAAAGAATATTTTATGATAAGTCATTACTGACGGGTGGACTCCATCCCCCGTGCAATATGGAAGGAAGATGAGAAGAAAATTTATCGCACTTTATTAGTATACTAGCTGGGTCCCGTGCCTCTGGCACTATATGGACAATATGATTTATCTCAAACTTTGAACGACCAAAATAATTTATTGAGTGAGCGGGAAATTTAAAGTCATTTGTATTTTATTAAATTATTATTAGATTATTAGATAGATAGATGTATTTTATTAGATAGATGTATGAACGGTGTGATTTATCTCAAATTTTGGACGGCCCAGATGATTTATTGAGTGAGCGGGAAATTCAAAATCATTTGTATTTTATTAGATAGATAGATAGATAGATGTATGGACGGTGAGATTTATCCCAAACTTTAGATGGCCCAGATGATTTATTGAGTGAACGGGAAATTCAAAATCATTTGTATTTTATTAGATAGATATATATAGGAAGACTAGCTGGGTCCCGTGCCTCCGGCACTGTATGGGCAGTGAAATTTATCTCAAACTTAGAACGATCTAGATGATTTATTAAGTGAGCGGGAAATTCAAAATCATTATTAGATAGATTAAATAGATAGATGTATTTTATTAGATAGATGTATGGACGGTGGGATTTATCTCAAACTTTGAACGGCCCAGATGATTTATTGAGTGAGCGGAAAATTCAAAATCATTTGTATTTTATTAGATAGATGTATTTTATTAGATAAATTTATTGAGTGAGCGGGAAATTCAAAATTATTTGTATTTTATTAGATAGATAGATAGATTTTATTAAATAGATATAATAGGCGTAAGCTACGCGTATTGCTTTAAACACACAAATAGCGAGTGGGTATTTCTTTATATAATACTCCATTGTTTTATAAAGAATAATCCTTCAGGTATTTTCTGTTGAAGCAATCCAAGTAAAACGAAATCCGAATCGGAATTGCTGATTGGGTAAGCTTTCTTCTTCCTTCCTCTTTCCTCTTTCCTCTTTCCTCTGTATAATATATGTATGAATATACGTATTTCTGTACATAAATTTCTTAAAGGCATGGGGTGATCGATGCAAGTTTTTGTTTTTTCTTTTCTAGATTTTTTGTGTTTTCTGTGTTAAATTGTTCATTAGTTTGTTATTGTTGATTGCCTGAATTTTGTTTTGAATAATTTTTATAATGAAATCTCATCAATTTATAATTTTTTTAATAAAATTATTATAAAAACCGCAAGACTGCTGATCAATTTCAACTTTATAATCTTCAAGCAGTCTTTTTAATTTTTATAATAAAAATTTTCTGAACAAAAGTTGAATTTTATCTGCAGTCTTTATAAATTTAATGTTTGGATCTTTTCTAATTGTGTGCTGCATGATGCATCTATTTTTCGTCTATTGTAGTAGGTAATTGGGTGGTTGGTTGTTGGGCAACTTGGGCTATTAAGATGAATGAGTTTGGTTCATCGTTGGGAATTGTCTAATAACATTAATTTGCAAATGTTGTTTCAATTCAGGATACTTTTGCAATGTAATGGATGATACAAGTTGAAGACAAAATTTCAAAAAAAGAGTTATATAATTTTTTCTGCATATTGTGCAAATTACAATTAAGGATGTAAGGGTACATTAAATGTAATGAAAAGGACCAAAGCTGTGTAATCTGCTTATAGACAAAGCAAATAGGGTGAATTATCACATCAATGAAACATAGCAACGTAGTGCAAAGAAGGAGAAACGTCGCATCAACGTAGGGCGCCATTACATTACGTTGTTGTTACCCAACAAAACACATCCTTTTAGCTAACCAAACTCATCATATAATAATTTGTTTACCAAAGATTTTTGTACAAGTTGAACTATTTTTTATCTGTATATATACAAGTGTAGTTTATCTTATGCTTAGTAAGTTGGTAATCTATGGAGATGACGAAATCATGTTTTGATTTTATATTACAAAATTGTTTTTGATGATCCTGAAGGTGGTATAACCTTCATCTTTTTTTTTTGATGACCATGAAGTAGATGGTGAAATCTCGGTACACTAGAAAGAATTTGACTGTGAGTGTGAACTTCCCAACTAGTGTTCCAAATTATAAGGTCAAGTTTGATTTTTTAAAGTCAATACGAGACATTCTTAAACTAATTCATATAACTTTTGAATACAATAACTCTTGTATATAGTATTACCTTTTAAGTAGTTATAATTAGATTATCTAAAATTAAAAGAATTCATATCAATTTTGAACTTTAAATCAATTTGACTTCAAAAAGTCAATATTAATCCAATATTTTGGAAGAAGGGAGTATATGTGAATCCTACTCTCTTCCCTTTTCAAATGTTATTACAATTATCACACAGTGTTCTAAAAATTGTTAGGCGGCGGAGGGGACACCTAGCGCCTAGGGCGCCTAGGCCACCTAGGCATTTTCCTAGGCGCACTAGGCGTTTTCTTAGGTGATCTGATTTATTTATTTTTCTATTGTATATACCTATTATACTATACAAAACATATAGTATATGTAATTTTTTTAAATCTTGCATGAAACATTACCAAAAACACAATCTTTTAAGGTTTCATAAATTCATTTACCTATTAATGAGCTTCAAAATAGAGTTATGCCTAAGTGGGGGCCTAGGTGCCTAGCAAAATAAAGGTGGTAGAGGACCATTTAGCGCCTAGGCAGGGATTTTTAGAACACATCACACTGGAATAGTTTCCATCTTCTATTGTGAAATTGAGACAACTCACTTGGTCAACTATATGAATGTTGTTAAGATGTTAACTTAGTTAAGAACATTGTCATTTGTTAAAGTACACCAATTATACCTGTACCACTGCCTCTTACTTTGTCAAGAACCAAATACTCTGTATCACTACCTCTTACTATTTATTTAGTTAATTAATTTATTTTTTCGGTACAGTGGATAACTGTTGCTTGTTTATACAACTCTTCATTCAACTTTCATATGCATGACTGTATCATACTAAATGCCTGAAGCACTTATGTGCTTTATCACTATGCGCAATGCTATATTTTTAGTCTCAATATAAAGTAGCATTCCAACAGTAACATTTTATGGAGCAGAAAACACTACTTAATGGAAGTTGAGCTAAAACAATCTTTATATACTCATAATGTCCTCTCTTTACAGTTTCTGTATTTCAATCTCAAGTTGAAAAATGGATGGTGGAGAGCATAATAACAATGACAAAGGGCTGTTCTCATCTCTGGCTGGATATGCTACCGGTCATGGGCACTACCCCCCACCACCAGGGGCATATCCTCCTCCGCCCCCAGGGGCATACCCTCCTCAAGGATATCCGTATCCCCCGCAAGGCTATCCGCCATCTGGATACCCTCCATCGGGTGGATACCCTCCCCCAGGTGGACACCCTCCCCCAGGTGGACACCAGCCTCATGCATATCCTCCCCCAGGTGGATATCCACCAGCAGGTTATCCTGGTCCATCAGCTCCACACCATTCAGGTATTTCGTCAACTCTTTGAAATTTCTTATATCTCACCTTGTTTACTTAGTTTGGTAACTATGACATGTACTTCATGTGATTATTGTTGGATAATATTATAGCCTTTATTTCCTTCTGTTGTGATAATAGATCATTGTTTAACAGTTGTACATGTTTCTCATTCTAGTCTCATGTTTATATTTGTGAAATAATCCCTTGTTTAATCTTGTATGTGGATGATTGGGAGAATGATATGTCCTATTTTTCCTGTTCTTTCTATTTATTTTTTGTCCAAGAAAATGTCCAGTTCTGAAAACATATTTTTTGTGAATCAGAGCCCAAAATGCCCTAACAATAAGCTCACTGGGACATTCTATCCTGGGATCTTGTTACTTGCTTTCTTACAATTCTTTTCTTTTTAGAATTGTCAATAATCAGAGCTCTGGATTTATATGACGTTAAATGTGGTGTAGTCCTCGGTACTTATTAAAATATGCTTTAAGCATATAGATAATAAACTAGGAACTCATTAAACATTCTGTTGCCGCATGATTCCAGTGTTCTGTTTTTTTGCATACAATCCATGTGACGGATCCACCAAGAAGGTTTTTGTGCAGAGAATAAGTCACTATTAGAAGGTTATTGATACTAGTAGAGGAAATCTTCTTCAAGCAAGAAGAAATTAGCGTCTGCTGCTGGGTTATAAAATTATATGATAAAACAAATGTGTAATTCTTGTTTTATATTCACTTGCAAACTATATAACTTGTTGAAAGTACATATCTACCAGGTGCTGATAGCCCCTTACAAAAAGTTGGGCTTATAGTTCTGTTTCAGTGGGTCATTATTTTGTGCTATATCATTTTCTTGATACTTCATTTGTTTTACATATATAATTTTTGTACAGGACATGGACCTGGCATGGGTGGACTATTAGCTGGAGGCGCAGTTGCTGCGGCTGCTGCTTATGGAGCTAGCCATCTGGCACACGGACACGGTGGCCACCATATGGGACATTATGGGTACGGCCATCATGGGAAATTTAAGCAGCATGGTAAGTTCAAGCATGGGAAGTTTGGAAAGCGCTGGAAGCATGGACACGGAATGTTTGGAAAGCATAAGTTCAAGAAATGGAAGTGATTTTCTGTTTTGCTCTTGAATGTCTTGTCCTTATTATTTCCTTCGCAATGGTTATATTGGTAGAATAAGAGCTTTCAGCTTGTGTATAAATGTGAATGAATCAGCTTCCTGAGGCTGAATTTTTAGTAGGCTTTGTAATCTTGGCCTCCTACTTTCTATTGTGCAAGAATTGCGTACAATTTAGAGCATATTCGCAATCATCCCGTCTTCATAAGCGGAAACCACTATCTAAGTTGGCGAGAATCAGAGCTCCCCAAAGGAGAACTAAGACCCTCCTCAGATCTGAATTGGCTAATGTCCTAGGCACATAACTAAATAGAAATGTTACTAAATTTAAAATTGAGATGATTAAAATTATGAAATTAATATTCATTATTTTATAAACTAAAATCAAAAAAATTAATGTTAATTACGAGTTTAAAATTATTTTAAATTTACTTTATGAAATCAATAATGATTTTATATTGTAAAACGTATCTTAAACTATTTCATTATGTTGTACTATTCACTCCTTTTTTTTATTATTAAATTGCATATTTAAAATTATCAAATATTTTTTTAAAATAATTTAAAAAGTTAAAATAATAAAATAATATTATTTAGATGTTTTACATTTTTTAAATTCAGATACTATTTAATTTAGATGAACTAACATATATTAAGATAATTATTTAATTTTATCAAACACCAACTTGTGAGTGAATTTTCCTCCATCTTCTTTTCTCTTTCTGGTGAAAACTCATAGATCTGTTTCTCATCGCTTGATTTCATCCGATTCTTTCTAATATCCTTTCCTTCCATTTCCTACCAAGTACCAACCAATTTGGCTCTTCTTCCTTTACTTCTTCATCTTCAATTTTTCACCGGAACCACGATATGATGGCCCTCTGCGGCAGTGAGTTAGAGCATCTCTTGCAGATGGATTATCTGCGGGACTATATTTAGACCATCTGACATCAACAACCGCGGACTATAATATAAAATGATTAAAATAATCAATGAATTTAAAAAAACTCCAACGGACATAATTCAACGGTCATATTCCAACGGCCATATTATAACGGCTATATTTTAAAATACAAATAACATCTATAAATATATGTCACATATAGTCTCTCATATTCACTCATCTTAATTTCATTCTTCCAGTCAAATAAGTTATTTTAAATTTCTCGTCAATTCGAATTAGCTATGTTTCACATGGACGAAGAAGAAGATGAAGAAGCATATGGACAATTGTGTGGCATGACGGTTATTGAAGAAGAACAACAAAATGTCAATAAGCATACATCACGTCATTGTGGTTCTGTGCAAGGTCGTATGGCCATTGATCGTGGTAGACATGAAGGTCATAATCGACTTTTTCGTGATTATTTTGCTGAACATCCTACATACCCCCGTATCTATTTCGAAAAAGGTTTAGAATGCGGCGCCCGCTTTTCCTCCGAATTCAAAGAGCAGTTGAAGCGTATGATTCATACTTCGTCCAAAAAATGAATGCTGCAGGACATCTCGGTTTATCTTCTTTACAAAAGATAACTACCTCAATGCGGATGCTTGCCTATGGTGTTTCAACAGATTCCGTTGATGATTATGTGCGGATCGGTGAAAGCACGGTTATATTGAGTCTTAAAAGGTTTGTAAAAGCAGTCATTTCATTTTTTGGTGATGAATATCTGAGATCCCCCAATAATAATGACATCGTTAGATTGCTATCAAAAGCTGAAGAGTGTGGTTTTCTTGGGATGTTGGGGAGCATCGACTGCATGCATTCGTGAAACTATTCGTGAACTCTTTCCCAATATCTTCTATGTTTCTAATCGTTTCCTTGAATTGGATTCATGCTTACATTAAGCCATGCGGAAACAAGAAGGGTATCTTCATCAATAGTGTAATTTCCCTTCCGCCCTATTCTTTTATTGGACTCATTTTTAGGAGTCTAAATTGGTACATCAATTTGAATTGAAAATTCATCCAACAAATTTGGATCATCAAGTGAGAAACCTTCAGATAATAACGAAGAATAATACATCAGAGGACCATGATTTTCCATCTAAAAAAAATTAAAGAGATATTATCAATAAAAATAAAAATTAAATATAATAAAAATACAATAATTAACAACATACTTTTTACTAAATGTTGAACTTGATTGAGAGATTGTAAAATATGTTAAATAATGGTACATATTTATAGATTTTTATTTTCTATCCGTTGATTTCATTTTATTACCGTTCTGATTATTTTTTATTACCGTTCTAAACTTCACATATCTATCCGTTGGCATACTCTTTGTCTCCTTTGTGTTCTTCATCTGTCTCCTTCTCATTCATCTTCAACCTCTATTCTTTAATCTCCCTTCTTCTCCTATCCGTTGAGCCTTCTATTTAAATATAATATAAATTATAGTCCATCATATTTGGTTCGCTAATTTAGTCGGATTGGCTTGACGAAAAAAAGTGGCAGACTAAATTTACTCCGCGATTTCCGTCCTAGACTAAATATAGTCTACGAATCCAGCAGCTCCGGCTTGCTGGAGTTGCTCTTATATGTTGGTTTGCCTCTGCTCTGCGCTCGATCGTCACTCTACTGCGCTCGATCTGCTCCGGTCTCTCTCTTGGCCTTCAATTCCTAGCAGATCCAGATACCTTTCCCCTTATATTCTCCTTATATTCTGATTTCTCATTTTTCATTGTTTATGACTACATTGTTTTTCTTTTTAATTGTTTAAGACTTTTCCACAAGCTTGTGGAGTCACTAGTGCAGAAGAAGATGAGGTAAGGTTTATTTGCCCATCATTTAATTCATCCCACACTACCAATAAATTATTAAAGCTGACTTTTGCAAAAATTAAACAAAAACACGTCTCTGGAAAAAAGAATAAACAATCACATTTGAGCAGGAGAGGATCAACTAACATTTTACTATTTATCCCATTTTTCTTTTGATACATATTTAACTACACAAATATAAATATTGGAGAAATAATTATGTACGAAAAATATTATTGTGTCCCTAAATGTATACAGAGAAAAATTAGAAAAATATTATTGGAGAACTATTCAGCAATACCAACCACCCAGTTTATTATGTATCCAACAATTTGATATTTTATAAACCTGCAGTTAAAATTAAATTATAGCCAATTGTGCTACATGATCATGACTTTTAATTTGTTTTTTTTCTCCTAAAAGTCTTTGCTGGCTCCAATCCTATCGACCCCTTTACTACTAACAAACCACCCAAATATTTCATATCAATTTTGCTTAGTTTCCTCTCCTATATATCCATTATTCATGGCTTTTACGATTAACCAAACAAATTACTCTTGTTCATCTTCCAGTACTACTCATTGGAACCACGATGTTTTCTTGAGTTTCAGAGGTACAGATACGCGCAAAACCTTTACGGGGCATCTATACACTGCATTGAAGCAGGCGGGAATTCGACCTTTTATAGACGATGAAGAACTACCAACAGGCAAAGAAATTAAGCACGAGCTTAAAAAAGCTATCCGAGAATCAAAAATGTATATTATTGTTTTCTCGAAAAACTATGCTTCTTCCAGATGGTGCCTTGACGAGCTTGTCGAGATCCTTGAGTGCAAGAACACAATGGGACGTTTGGTTATTCCTCTATTTTACCACGTTGATCCATCTGTTGTACGTTATCAAACTGGGAGCTATGCAGAAGCTTTTCAACACTTTGTGGCAGTTTTGGAGAAGCGGCCAACTGTGGAAAATCTTTTCAACAGTTGGTGGTTGAGTTGGATAAGTAGAAAGTGGAAAAGTGGTAGCTTTGTGACTGACTTGGAGCTAAAGAAAATGGACAAGTGGCGAGCTGCGTTAACTGAAGCTGCAAATTTGTCTGGACACGATCTGAAGACGGAAGAAAATGGGTAAATTAACCTTGTAGCTCTATTTACAGAATAATGATTTTTTACTTGTAAAATTACCTTCTAATTCCTAACGATACTACTGTTGATCGATATATTTTTTTTGACCAAGGGTGGTTGCCAGTTCATTATAGTATGTTAATTTGATAGGTTCATCCATTAGGTTAAGTGAAATATGTTCATTTAATGAGTTCTTCATTATACTATATATGAACGCAGTAATTCCACCTACCTACCTGTAACATATACATATCCCTCTTTCTAAAATTGAGATCAAATTAATATATTAGAAAGATGAAAAAAATGTATTTTTTACCTATATACTTTTTGCAGCAGAACGCACAAAGAAGAAAAAGTGAATAAAGGGATGCCCCATGCTCATTTGGTTTCAACTATTAGAACTTCTTCTCGAAAGCTAGCTCTATGTTATGTCAGTAAACATTTATAGTTATCTTATTACATCATGTTCACTCTACTTTATCTTTGGCTGTGTTTTACAGGAATGAATCGAGATTTATTCAAAAGATTGTTACAAAAGTTCTTCCTCAAGTAATCCCGGGTTGCTTGATTCTTCCTGATAACCCAGTTGGAATAGGTTCTCGTGTCAAGTACGTAAATCAGTTATTAAGCATTGAATCAAATAATCTACGCACAATCGGGATCTATGGCATGGGCGGAATTGGTAAAACTACCATTTCCAAAGCTGTCTTTAATGAAAACTTGCACCACTTTGAAGGCAGTTCTTTTGTTGAAAATATCAAAGATGCTTCAAAACTACCTGATGGTCTAGTTCGTTTACAAGAGAAACTTCTCTTTCAACTTGCAAAGCGTGATGTTAAAGTTTCCAGTGTCGATCATGGAATTGAATTCATAAACAGGATATGTCATTCTAAGCAGGTTCTCATTTTGCTTGATGATTTAGACGACTTAATCCAAGTTAAATCATTAGCACCATTTGCAGGACAAAGATGTTTTAGTTCAGGCAGTAGGGTCATTATGACTACAAGAGATATTCAGTTGCTAAAACAAGTAAAAGTAGATGAGAAATATGAGGTGAAGGAACTGGATGTCAATGAGTCTTTGGAGCTCTTTAGTTGGCATGCATTTAGAAGAGCCATTCCAACAGAAGATTACCATTTGATTTCGAAAGGCATAGTAAGATATGCTAAAGGGCTTCCTTTAGTTCTTGAGGTTATAGGCTCTTATTTGGTTGAAAAGACCACAAAAGAATGGGAAAGTACCTTAAATAGGTTACGCCAAATCCCTGACAAAAAAATTCAGGATATACTTCAAATAAGCTTTGATGCACTTGGCGAAGATAAAGTAAAGGATATATTCCTTGATCTTGCATGCTTCTTCATTGGAATGGACAAATACTTTGCAACTAATATATGGGATGGTTGTCATTTCTTCCCTGAAGATGGTATTAGTAATTTGAAGAGCAAAAGCTTATTAAAAATCGACGAAGTAAATTGTTTAAGGATGCACGAACAACTTCGTGACATGGGTAGGGAGATAATTCGTAAGGAATCCCCCAAGTGGCCTGAAATGCGCAGTCGACTGTTCCTTCACGAGGAAGTAATTGATGTGCTAACAAATCACAAGGTAAAAGAAAAATCTCAAACATTTTGCAATTCCAAAAGTGTTTATTTTGAATATATTCTTGTAATTTATTTCAAGTTAAGGATATATAATGTTCTATATATACCTCTATCTCTCCTCTCTTCTCATCAGGGAACAAAAGCAATTGAAGGTATTAGCTTAGATCTCTCCGAGTTAGGGCCCATACATTTGGATGCCAGTACATTTGGAGCAATGCACATATTAATTTGGAGCAATGCACATATTAAGATTGCTCCAAATTAACAATGTTCATCTTACTGGATGCTTTGAAAATATATTTAAAGAATTGAGGTGGCTCAGCTGGCATTACTGCACTTTGGAGTGTTTACCTTCCGATTTTTGCCCCCGGAAAACTTGTTATGCTTGACATGCAATACAGCAAAATCAATGAACTCTGGCAGGGTGTCAAGGTACGAGTTTACTTTTCATATTATTTCTTGTCTTGATTCAAGTCATACGTGCAGACCTTTGTGTAAAATTTCTTTGGAAATACTAACTTCATATTTTTCTTGGTTTTGCACAGCATTTAGAAAATTTGAAGATCTTAGATTTAAGTTTCTGCAAGTTCCTGGTGAAAACTCCAAACTTTGTTGGCATAAAATGTCTTGAGAGATTAATCCTAAGAGGTTGTAAAAGCCTGATAGAAGTTCATCCATCAATTGGACTTCTCGGAAGGCTGCATTACTTGGATCTAAGAGAATGCAACAACCTTAAAAATATTCCAAACAACATTTGTGATTTGGGATCACTTGAAGATCTCTTTCTCTATGATTGTTCCAATTTGGAAAAATTGCCCAAGCAAATTGGAAACATTAAATGCTTAAGGAGCCTTGATGCAGGTTATAATGCTAATATCACACAACTACCAGATTCCATAGGACTTCTCTGTGGTCTTGTGTACTTGAACTTGATTAAGTGCGAGAACCTTAAAACTCTTCCAAATAGCATTTGCAATCTGAGTTCACTAGAAAGATTATGTATGCGTCGTTGCTCAAATTTGAACAATTACCAGAGCAATTGGGGAATATTGAATGCTTGCTTTTCTTGGATCTATGTGATTGCAAGAATCTTATACACCTTCCAACAAGCATTTGCAATATGAGATTGCTAGAACAATTAGATATCAGTGGTTTGTCAAATCTGGAAAGATTACCGGAGCAATTGGGGAATATATGAAATGCTTAAGGAGACTTTCTGCAACTGGAACAGCTGTTAAAGAATTACCAGACTCCATTGGACTTCTAAGTAAGCTGGTTTACTTATCCTTGGAATTTTGTGTAAAACTTGAAGTTCTTCCTAGCAGCATTTGCGATTTGAGATCACTAGAAAAATTAAATCTTAATTTCTGCTCAAATTTGACTCAATTGCCCGAGCAATTGGGGAATATGAAAGCCTTGAGAACTCTTTTTACCAATGGAACCGCGTTAAAACGGTTACCTGATTCCATCATTCTTCTCAAGAACCTCAAAGAGTTGGCTCTTGATGGATGCATAAACTCTAATGCTCCATTAAGCTTCTTCAAAAGATTTGTCTTACCTTTCAAAAGTACCTTACGATGGTTGGAACTCCACAACTGCTCTCTGTGTGATGAAGACATTCCAGATGATATCGGAATCTATTTGTCCTCGTTGAATCAGTTGAATTTAAGTGGAAACAAATTTTGTACCCTTCCTTCCAGCCTTGGTCAACTATCCAACTTATTTGAGCTTACATTGAGCAACTGCACGAGTCTTGTGTCACTCCCGGAACTTCCTCCTAATCTCTATGATTTTGATGCAAGTGGTTGTACATCTCTGGAAAAATTACCAAATCTATCAAACTTGAAATATTTGTTTCAGTTGGATCTTACGGATTGCAGTAGATTGGTTCAAGTACAGGGCTTGGAGAACCTCATTTGCTTACAACATGTTCACATGGCGGGCTGCAACAATCTGGAAATTAGTACTCCTAAGAGTTTCTTTCAGGTTGATCTCTTTCTTCCTCTCTTTGTCTGTCTCTCTCTGTCTCTGTGTTATATATATCATTTCTATGTATAGGTATGTGTATGTATTTAGAATTAATGTCCAAAAAAACCATTAAACTCTTGTCAAGCTATCATACAATGTGCAAACTATTTTATTTTACGCCAAAACCATTAAACTTTACCAAAATTTGACCAGATCCTAGACACATGTTAGTACACATGTCAGCTCATATGATCAATTTTCGGTGTTTTGATAATAATTATTTAAAAGTTCAATGGTTTTTATACAAAAACAATAGTTTGTATGTTTTTTCGATACCTTGACGAGAGTTTAATGGTTTTTTGAGGTCTACATATGTATATGTTTGTATATATATCTTATATCATTTCTATGTTAAAGAGGTACTTCGAGCATGCTGATGAGATTATTCTTCCGAGGTGGGAAATTCCAGAATGGATTACTGATCAAAGAATGAAATCTTCAATTTCTTTCGACATGCCACTGAATCCGACAAATAATTTCCAGGGGATTATTCTTTGGGTGGTTTATGTTAAATCTGACATATATTTTGATCATCCCAATTACTACTCTGCTGTTATAAAAAATAAAACAAGTGGCATTACATGGATTCATGGTAGAGATGTCTTCAAACACACCTATCGAGTCGAAGGGCATTCTTGGGTAAGCTGTATAAAAGGAAATTTATCAAATGAAGATACTGTTGAGATTTCCATCAATGAGTTAGAGAATGGTGTGAAGGTGAAGAGGTGTGGGATTCAGTTTCTATACAAACCAGACATTAGTGGAGTTGATCGAAAGAGAGGCCGTAATGTCAACTTGCAGTTGTCTAATGAGGAAAGCGCTAAAAGGTTGAGATTCAACATGGAATTTGGTTGTTGATGCTGCTGTGGATTTCTTTATTGAATGTTGCTTCCCGCTTGGGCTATGCTTGTATGTGATATTAATGCACGAGACTGGATTATTTAAATACTTATTTATACTACTTTAATATCATTAAGCATAAAAAGTGCTTAAAGGTATTGAATTAGTTGGTTACAAGCGTAGCCTTTATGCATTATTTATTGAATGGGAGAACTTGTGCCTTTTAAAGCCAGCCAGACTGGAGCTGCTATGTTGTTGCTAGATTATTAGTGCGTCTCTTGATGCTAAATTGTACTCATTTTGACCTTCATTAATTTGCAGTTTGCTAGAAGAAACAGAGAATGTGGAAAGTTATTTATCATACTGTTTAAGTTTAAAAATTAGTTTAGATCAAGTTCATGCACATGAATCGCCAAAGAAAGGGAACAAATAACAAATATGAGCACCTTACTGTTGGATACTACATTTGATTTGAGTAGAGCTAGGCCTAATGTAAAATGGTTATGGTAAATATATGAATGGATCTTTACTGACACATTTAGATTGAAATAATGAATGCATGTTATGATTTTTTTAACATCTCAAATACATGTTTTATTGTTGATGGTGTGATAGATGACATAATTGTTATTATATTGAGACGGATCTCATTCCACTACCTCCTCCATGAAAAATAAAATGAATGGAATGAATTCATATTCCATCTGAGTGGTTTATTGGTTGGAATGATCACCAAATGCATATTTTTTTCATTCCATTCCTTCTTCATTCAATCCAAACATAAAAATTTCAATTTCGGAGATGAGATTCCATAATTCTAGTGGAAAAAAGCAAGAGGAAAAGAATAAGAGCAGCGGCATCTTTGTTCACTTTTTATTTACCTAATAACCTGGGTACCCTTTTTCATTGATCAATATAATGTCGACACGTAAGTGAGAGTTGATTTTTTTGTCTATGTGTCAGCATTGTATTAATTATCGTGAAGTTAACTTTATAATAACTGAATTAATATAGATTCCACAATTGGGATCTATGGCATGGGCGGAATTGGTAAAACTACCATTTCCAAAGCTGTCTTTAATGAAAACTTGCACCACTTTGAAGGCAGTTCTTTTGTTGAAAATATCAAAGATGCTTCAAAACTACCTGATGGTCTAGTTCGTTTACAAGAGAAACTTCTCTTTCAACTTGCAAAACGTGATGTTAAAGTTTCCAGTGTCGATCATGGAATTGAATTCATAAACAGGATATGTCATTCTAAGCGGGTTCTCATTTTGCTCGATGATTTAGACGACTTAATCCAAGTTAAATCATTAGCACCATTTGCAGGACAAAGATGTTTTAGTTCAGGCAGTAGGGTTATTATGACTACAAGAGATATTCAGTTGCTAAAACAAGTAAAAGTAGATGAGAAATATGAGGTGAAGGAACTGGATGTCAATGAGTCTTTGGAGCTCTTTAGTTGGCATGCATTTAGAAGAGCCATTCCAACAGAAGATTACCATTTGATTTCGAAAGGCATAGTAAGATATGCTGAAGGGCTTCCTTTAGTTCTTGAGGTTATAGGCTCTTATTTGGTTGAAAAGACCACAAAAGAATGGGAAAGTACCTTAAATAGGTTACGCCAAATCCCTGACAAAAAAATTCAGGATATACTTCAAATAAGCTTTGATGCACTTGGCGAAGATAAAGTAAAGGATATATTCCTTGATCTTGCATGCTTCTTCATTGGAATGGACAAATACTTTGCAACTAATATATGGGATGCTTGTCATTTCTTCCCTGAAGATGGTGTTTATTTTGAATATATTCTTGTAATTTATTTCAAGTTAAGGATATATAATGTTCTATATATACCTCTATCTCTCCTCTCCTCTCATCAGGGAACAAAAGCAATTGAAATTCCATCTGTTACTGCAACGCTTCCCACTTCGTATTCTTCATCTCTTTCTTCACAGACTTCTTCTCCTTCGTCTCCTCCTTCACAGACCTTTATCTCATTCTTTTTCTTCTATCCTCTCTCCCTTTAATAATATTAAAATTATAGTCCATGAGATTTCCTTCCTTGATTTAGTCTATTTGGATTGCCAAAAAAATGGGTCGACTAAATATAGTCCATTTGCTAGAGTAATATCTCATTCCTAGACTAAATATAGTCTAGGATTTTCGCAACTTCGACCTGCTGGAGTTTCTCTTAGTAGTTATTATCATCCTTTTGGTTTTGCTAATTTGTGCCGAGGTTAGGATATTACCTTCTTTGTAGGGTAAATCCATATATAGATCTAATCAGGGATGCGGATCCAGGCTCTTTGGTAAGTGGGGTCAAATTTAAAATAAATAATTTTTTGTAAAAAAAATAAATATATTGTAAAATAAATTACAAAACTAAATAATGCCCAAATTAATATTATTTATAGTAACGTTTTTTAAAATTTCATTACTTAAAATTATTGCATGATAATCTCATTTTTATTAGTTACAAAAATCCACAAGCAATTACATAAAAAAAACCCGCAAGTAATTACAAAAAGCTCAAAATAATTGCTAAATTTAAGAAATTATAAATAAAAAAAATACAACATATCGAATTTTCTCTAAAGTCGAACTAGTGAGAAGAATTAGGTCAAGCCGCTGAAGAGAAACGGAGAGACAAAAAATATTGTAGTGACCAAGGTAGCACTGCTATATGATATGAACTTTGAAGAATTTAATATTACCTCCAATCTAAAATTAGATATATATTTTGACCTTTTAAAGTCAATTCGCAAAATCCTAAAACTCAAATTGAATTGATATAAATTCGTTCATGTTTTGAAAACAACAAAGATAATAATTAGTAGTGTTTTATAGTTAATTTATAATTATTATATATATTGTATTAAAACTAAATAACTTCATATTAATTTTGAATTTTAGAATTTCGCGAATTAACTTTAAAAAGTCAAAATGTACTTCTAATTTTAAAACGAAAATAATATTTTTCAATTTAAATTTTAAATTTTTTATTAAACACCTTAAAATTTTACTTTTATTTTTTTAACTCCTAAATATTCAATGGGGTCAATTAACTCTACTGCCCCCTAACCTAGGTCCGCCACTGGACCTAATTGTATTTTGATAAGAAACATCAAATTTATTATTTTTATAATAACACCACCCATGGTATGAGCTTTTGATCCTTTATATAATAAAGAATTTTTTTTTAAAAAAAATAGTTCTATTATGTACAACAAAGTTTTTAAAAATTTTCTTACGGATCCTTTATATAAATCAATTTTATACTCGTCGTGAATAATAAAAAGAGCCCAACCGGGGTCGAACCGGTGTCCTCTTGACTGGAGTTTGTAAAGTGTCAATTGCTCTACCACTGAGCTATGGGCTCTGGATTACTACACGATGTAACCTTAATTAATTGTTTCCTGAAAATATATTGAAATATACGATAGTTTAATCAATTCTTTCAGCAAACAAACTGATAAAATTTAGTATGATGGTTCAATTAATTATTTCAGCAAACAAACTAATGCAAATCGATTATGCATGTCTACTGAAAGCTTGTCCATCTCTCCGCGAAATAGCCCCACCGCGCGCTCAATACTGTTAATTCTCTGCATGTTTTACCATCTGAAAACAATTTACTTACTTTCTTTAGACCCTACACAAAATATTTAATTTGTTTGTCAATGAATTTTTTTTCATAAATAAAATTATTAACGTCATATTACTTCACGATGTCATCGTTGGAAAATATTAGGGACATTATTCTACGGAGAGAGAGTATTTATGTGCATAAGAGAACTTACCTTGTATCTTTTGGTTAAGCCATATATATAGAGGGATCTGGTTACTATGAACTTAACTTCATAGTAAGTTGGTCAATTCACTAATATAGTGTTGACACGTAGAGGGAGATATCACCTCCCGGCCTGCGTGTCGACACTATATAAGTCAATTGACCAAAGTTAAATTCATGTTAACCACACCCTATACAGAGGGAGAGCCAGCGTATATAGTTGGTCAAGATTTGTTCCGGTTGTTTCAATAGCTAACATTCTTAATTAAGTTGTGTGCTTAGACATAAGCCATCAATTCCAAGTTCCATGTTCAAGGGTGCACAAAATTGTTGGCTAAGTTTATTAGTAAAAAGTACTTGGTAAAATTACCTTCTACGCGTAATCAACATAGCAAACATTCTTTTCGATGTTGCAATAATAAGGGTGCAAACTTTCACTAGCAATGTTAAACTATCTTCTTCTTAATCAAGTTGTGTATTAAGTTCTATGTTCATGGGTGCACAAAATTGTTGGCAATTTCACTAGTACAAGTTCTCTAATTAAGTATCTAGATGATGTTATATAAATTACTAAGGGAGTAGCACCACACAAGGACATTGATGAAAGAGTTCAGCTGTCACAATTTCTCTCATTAACTAGATGCTGCAAATTTCTAACTTCTGTTCGCTTAGATTCAGTCATCAATTTAATTTAGTGTTTTTTTTAGGAAACAATTTGTCAGATTAGATGATAAATATCCAAAGATTCTATTCTCCATCATCACAATATCATAAAATTACATGCCACATATATTAGAAAGATAGACATGTATATTCTACTTGTATACTATTTGCAGTACGGTGATGATGAAAGAAAAAGTGAACAAAATATATCTTGGGAGCTCTTAAACTCCTCTTCAATTCTTAGTATGCCTCTTAAACTCTCAATGCACAAGCCTTTGAAAAACACAACCATAGTTGTCAAATCGTGAACCGTATCGTGTATCGAAAATCTATATATCGTGTTTCATGTATCGTATCATGAAACGATAAATATGGTAATATATATTTAAACATATAAAACTCACAACTTATTAGACAATCAAGCATGTTTGACTATATATGTAATACTAGTCAAGTAAGACTAAAAATAAAATTTAAAGTTAAATAGTAGCCAAAAACCCAAAATACTCTAAATTGATTTATTTGATGTTATTGTAGTAATCTCTATAGAGTAACAAGAAAAAAGCGAAAATTCAGATTCACCTTAATATGTGGAGATTTATGTAGCTTCTTGTGGAAAGTGACGTGAGAAAAATAGAGCGATATTCTGAATAAGAAGATATAAAACTCTAAAAAGTGATTAAAGGATCATCAAATGATATAGAATATGTTTGTTGTAAAAAATATTTTCATTTGAAATGGTAGGAAGTCTTAAAATTATTGCTTTTATTCTTTTGGATCTACATAAAAATTTTATCAAGTCGGTTTCTAACTTTAAAAAGTATCATGAATTGTATAGTTTCGTAAGAATCGAATCGGGTCGTACCTAGATCGTATGATATATTTGTATTGTATCGTACGACACACATATTGTGTATCGTAGGATTCTAATAACTATGAACACAACACTAATGAGTTTGATATTCAGGAAGTGAAAATGTGGAGAGATGCATTAACTAAAATTGCATCTCTCTCAGGACATGTTTTGAAAGATGAAGAAAATGGGTAAATAACCTGTGCGGATCTTATTCTCTCTCTCCTTAAATGAGTTATTTACTTAAAGCTGCATAATTGATTTTAATCTTTGTTTTTCTTAACTAAATGCTTAGTTATCTAATCCAAGTTCTTTGTTCAAAGCTGGACAAATCTTTTGGCAAACTTCACTAGAAAACACATAATAATTTCAGTAATTCACTTGCTTTATTTACAAAATAATCGTCGATTATTTGGAACCAGAATTGAAGATCCCTTCTAATTACTCCTCTTTTTCTGCAAAAATAAAAGAAAAAGAAGATACCTTTAGTATCAAATTGGGCCATTTTTTTAGACAATTATTAGAAGTGCACTTCTTCTATTGTAACGTACTCATCTCCAAACTACTTAATTTATCACATTACATCACGAATATTACTTTTTGTTTGGAAAATTTTTTCAAGAACGAAGCGAGATTTAATGAAAAAATTGTTAGGAATGTTCAACCTAAAGTAAACTTGAGATGCTTGAATGTTCCTGAGTATCTAATTGGTGTAGATTCTCATGTTAACTGCATAAATATGTTACTGAGCATTGGTACAAATGATGTACGTAAAATTGGGATCTGTGGGATGGGTGGAATCGGTAAAACCACCTGTTAACGCTAAGTTTCGTCGGCGCGTCCAATCACCAAGTCTACGCTCTGAATCTTGCACAATAACAGATCACACGAAGCTTGATGGCTTGTGCCGCCGGGGGATAGTTCCGGTGTGAGAATAAGTACAGGCCGTTAACAAGGTTCAACAATGGAGGCTTTAGTACGTATTTAGTGCTCAAAGAAAGTATTACCTGTTAATTGAAACACAAGTCTTGTATTTATAGTACTCTCACTGCCTTAGAATCCTTCTCCGAGTCGGTTTAGGACTCCTAAACATGGTAGTTACCATAATTTGGGTCCAACACAATCTCCTTAAAAGGTGGAAGTGGAATCAAATCCAAACACTACATTTGGAGTTACCTTATTCAAATATAGTTAGGACTCCAGGCTCTGTACGCAGGATAACCCAGTGTACAGGCCCAACCCAACCGAACTCACCATATGGTCTAAGCTTCGGCCTAAAGGACTCAAAGGCCCGACCCCGAACACCATACACCACAGTATGGTTCCAGCCCAAAGGACTCGGATACCGAACCCGAACACCTTCAGCCTCTCCGCGGGCTTCGGCCCAATGGGCTTATAAACCCCTTCTAGTGTCAGGCCTTCGGCCAACATGGAGGTCGGTAACACGCTCCCGAACATTGCCCCCCAGTTTCTTTTTATAATTTATTTATAATTAGAGACTTGAAAAGACGTGAACTCGAAAAGTCATGACAGCCAATGATGAAATGTCTGGGGAACCCAAACGGTTTCTCTTCATTTTTTGGAATGCCACACGTTTCCCAAGGCCGAGCCCCTTCTGTATTTAATAGTTGCCCTTGGGTTTCGTGCAACTCGGCTTATAAAAACCCCCCTCCATCAATCACTGTCACTTTTCCCAGTCTTACTTATTTCAAATTACTATCTTGAATTTTTCGGCAGAGGCGATTTTCGACAAGCTATTTTCTTCCTCAAACTTCTCTAATTTCCGTTATTCTGCTTGTTTTCGGTCTAAATCTTCAAATCTCCAGCTTCCTTTTTGATCGTTCTCACTCCTGAAACTCCATATTACTATCCTCTTCACCTCCAATGGCAGATTCCAGTGTTCCCCCTACTACTGAGCCAGTTCCCCCAACAGTCCTTTCTGCCTCCATGACCGCCGGTGATCTGGTTCCGGTAGATCTACCGGAGGCTCCTACTGACACTACAACCGGTGGTGTTGAAACAAAAATTCTAAGTGTTCATACTTCTGAAATCGACTAATCTCACATCAACACGAAGTCTACCATCACCACATCCCAACTCTCTGATATCCGAACTCTCTTCAATATCCCGAAGGAGTATAAGCTTCGAGTTCCAAAGTCGAACGAAAGGATGTTCTGGCTACCCGAAGGCGGCTGGATGACCATTCCTCTCTGGGCCTTGAAATATGGGGTCCGATTTCCCCTTCATGAATTCATTTTCTCCTTCCTCTGTTTCGTCGGTATCAGGTTCGCTCAACTGGTGCCGAACTCGTATATCCATTTGATTTCTTTCATTGCTCTTTGTCAGGAGGTCGGGATCACTCCCGGCCTTGACTTCTTCTTTGTCTTGTTTACTATCGGGAAGTCAAAGGAACCCGGCTTTAGACAGCTCAACCGAGTGGCTGGTCGGGCCACCTTTATGAAAACTCCATCTAGCAACAAAGGATGGCATCCTCAGTGGTTCTTCATGAAGGTAACCGATCTTACACTTCTACCAAACTGGGCCGGTCCCAAAGATCCTATCACAAAGGTATCCAAATTTCCAAAGGATCGGGCCGATGCCTTTAAGGCCTTCTACAAGAAGTTTCAGAAGACCGAATGGGGGTCTGGAAGTTATATCTAAGGAGGCCTGGCTCTACCACGGCTGTAAGTTACAGTCTCCCCACCCTTTCATGCCTTGACTTCCTCTTTTGAATGCCTTATTTTTGACTGTTCTGTCTACCCTGAAGTGACTATCTTTAAACCCGAGGGTGCCGATGACTACCTGGTGCCTTGCCCCATCACCACCGAACCTATTCGGCATCCGGAAGTTGACGACTCGACCGACGAGGAGACCATCCTGATCTCAGAGCTTTCGATGAGTTTTGCATCAAGACCCGCCCCTTCGACCACCACCGCCGCGGAAACCACTAAAAATGCGCTAAAAATGAGCCGAGCTGAGAAGATGGCCTTGTTGAAGAAGACCAAGAAGCCTTCAAAGTCTTTCACCAAGTTCCCCCCTAAGGCCGTTTCTTCGGTTCTGCCAAAGCCAATTCCACCTGCGCAGGTTGCGATGATCGAGGATTCAGAGGGAACTGAAGAGGTTCCTCTCGAACCTCGACCCAAGAAATCTCAACTGAGTGAAGGCCCCAAGTAGTTAGTTATTGAGGTCGATCCCCTTGTCACCTCAATTCCTACGTCCAAAGCAAGTTCTTCTCAAGGGACGCCGACTACTTGTTGGCCGAAGAGCCCTTCGAAAGTCTTTCCCTTCTAGCTATTCGATCATTTCAAACTTCCCGGTGATGATGAACGTTTTAAGGGATTCTCTTCCGAAGAATATCTCGTAGCATATATTCGTGCTCAGTGTCAGGTAATCCCCAATTTGGTGAATATCTTCTGTTGTTTTCATGCTTTATTCTAAATAACTGATATTTCTTTTTGCTGCAGGCCAACGCCTTCCTCGCCCGTGCCATTCTGCCTCTTGCCCGAACGACCAAGAAGGAAGTTTAGTTGAGGTCGAACGTGCTGTTTCTCGAGGCTGAGGTTCGGGGCCTGAACTCGGACTTGAAGAAAGAGAGGGATCTACACGCCAAGACCCGGAATAAAGTGACCAGGGCTGAACGTCAGGCTAGTGAGCTCAAGGAACAATATTCACTGCTTCAGCAGGAGTTTGTCGGCCTCGAAGGTCATGCCAAAAAGCTGCTCGAGGAGAGAGATCATCTGTCCGGAGAGAGTAACGAACGGTTGCAGGCGCTTTATGCCCTCTGGGAGCAGTTTGATATGATATATGGTAAGCTGTTGCATGTGATCCAGGAATACAATGCCATGAAGGATGAACGTGTCGAGTCCAAGTAGCGTGTAATCGAAGAATATGAAGAATCCCCTGCCTTGACTGAGAAAATCATGGCGCAGTTTGCTGAAGGCTATGAAACCTATCGGGAAAAGGCTCGAGAAAAATTGACTGTTACTGGACTCGATGCTTTTGTCCTTAACTCTTCGGACGAAGAATCCGAGACTGGGGATGAGCCTCCTACGAAATAGCTTTTGTTAGGACTCGTAAATTTTGTAATATTAATTTTTATTCTTTATTTGTACTTTGCCCGAATCTTTTATGATCGAGTCTTGTAAAAATTGGAAAATATGAATGAAGTACGAAATTTTCGTGTTTGTAAAATCAGTTATACTTGTGAATTTTCCTGATCAGTTACGTTACCTCGAACTTTCTGATCGTGTTATGTCCGAAGCATGTCTGATTAAAAATTATAGTTTTCTCGATCAGTTATACCCGTGACTTTTATCTATCAGGTATGTCATTTCCGATTTTCTGGTCGGTTTAAGTCTGAAGCCTATCTGATTCGATTGGAGGTTATCCTGATCAGTTGCACCCGTTGCTCATTCTTATCAGTTCCGTCATTTCGCACTTTTTGATCGGCTTGAGTCTGAAGTTTATATGAGCGGGTATGTAAAATCTTATGAATATAAATGAAGTACGAATGTTTCCGAAGAAAAATCTCATTTATTTCATTGATAGATAAAACGGTTACACAAACAGAGAAACGAATGACATAACTTTTACTGGTAAAATTTTTTAAGTCTTCCAGCATGCCATGTATTTTTCACTTCAGAACCACCCATTACTCGAAGGCGGTATGTACCTAGCTTTGGAAATTCTACCACTTCATAGGATCCCTCCCAGTTAGGCATCAGCTTGCCAATGTTCTGGGGGGTTGATGCCTCCAACTTCCGAAGGAATAAGTCTCCAACTTCAAATCTCTTCTGCTTCACCTTCTGATTGTAGTGTCGGGTTGTTCTCTTCTGGTAGATTGCTAACCTTATCAGAGCTGAGTCCTGAACTTCTTCCAAAAGATCCAGACTCAACCGTAGTCCCTGGCCATTGTATAACTCCTTATAATGGCTGACCCGAAGGGTAGGAGATCCGATCTTAACAGGTATGAGTGCATCGGTCCCATATGCTAATCGAAATGGTGAATCCCCAGTTGTTGTTCTCGGAGTAGTCTGATAAGCCCACAGGACCCTGAGTAATTCTTCTGGCCATCTACCCTTTAGTTCGTCCAGTCGCCTTTTAATTCCATTAAGCAGGGTTCGGTTAGTAACTTCTACTTGGCCGTTTGACTAAGGGCGGGCAAATGAAGTCTTTCGGTGTTGAATCCCCAATTCTTTCAAAAAAGCTTCAAATTTTGACCCTACAAATTGCCTGCCATTATCTGAAACCACTACCATCGGGATACCGAATCGATAAACAACACCCTCCTTAAAAAATTTCAAACATTCTTGTTCGGTGATCTTTTGCAGAGGTTTAGCTTCAACCCACTTCGTTATTTAGTTGATGGCCACAATCACAAAACTGACTTGTCCCTTGGCCTTCGGTAGAGGCTCCTGGAAGTCGATTCCCCAAATGGCAAATGGAATTGGGGATAAGAACAAAAATAACTCTTCGGGAGGCTGATGAGGGATGGTGTTGTTCAGCTGGCATTTCAGACATTTTTTGACGAAATCTTTGGCTTCCTGGTAGATGGTCGGCCAATAGTATCTCTACCTCAGAATCTTGTATGCCAATGACTTGGCCCCCATATGGTCTCCATAAATTCCTTCATGCACCTCCCAAAGTGTATAATATGGTTCTGAGGGTGTTAAGCATTTGAGTAGTGGAGAGCTAAAGGCCCTTCAGTATAGCTCTCCATCAATAAGAATAAAATTTGAACTCCCATGCTTGATCTTTCTCGTCAATATGAGATCCGAAGGCAACACCCCATCAGCCAAGTACGATATACAAGGTGTGAGCCAACAATCGAGCCAGTCCAAGGCCATCACATCCGCCCTCGGTACGCTTGGTTGCTCCAATAGCTCTAAATATACTGACCCGTTGAATGAAATAACTTCAATAGTTGCCAGTCTGGCCAGAGCATTTGCTACCGTATTGTCTGCCCTATCGATCCCTTGACAACTATGTGTGCTAAAGTACATGAGCTTATCTTTCACTTCGGCCAGATATTTTGACATTCTTGCCTCCCGAGCCTCATACTCCCTCGATATCTACTTGATCACCAGCTGGGAATCGTTGTAGATGACCAGCTTCTGCACTTCCAAGCTTCGGGCCAACCGAAGTCCAGCTAGAATGGCTTCATATTCTGCTTCATTGTTTGTATCTTTGAACCGGAACTGGATGGCTTACTGGACTTTAAACCCTTTGGGACTTTATCAGAATAGCTCCTGCTCCACTGATGTCCGAAATCGATGACCCATCCACATACAAAGTCCACGAAGTTGGCACCTACTGTGCTTCGACAATTGTATTCACGTTTGGTTCGGTGAAAGAACATTCTATTATGAAGTCTGCCAATGCATTTCCTTTGATTGCTGTTCGAGGGTGGTATTCTATAGCAAATTGTGTTAATTCCATCTCCCATGCATCCAACTGATCCGACACTTCTAGCTTGTGCAGTACTTTATTTAACGGCTGATCCGTATATACTACTACCAACCGACCTTAGAAATAATGACAAAGCTTTCTACTCGCAATAATCAAGGCGTAGGAGAATTTTTCCAAGTTCGGGTACCTGTTCTCTGCATCCCGAAGAACGTGGCTGAGGGAACTGTCTTCCCCCCTTGTCCATGACCAGCACTGCTCCCACGGCCATCGGGCTTGCAGCCAAGTATAGATACAAAGGTTCTAAAAGGACCGACTTCATCAATAAAGGAGCCGAAGACAAATATTTTTTGATCCCTTGGAATGCGTCTTCGCCCTCTGAGGTCCACTGGAAACTCTTCTCGTTCTTCGGCCCCTTGAGAGTGTCAAAGAAGGGTAAATATCTTTCGGCTGATCTCGACACAAATCTCTGAAGGGCAACTATCTGGCCCGTTAACCTCTGCATATCCTTGAATGTCTTCGGAGATTTCATGTCTAAGATCGCCCGAATCTTCTCTGGATTCACTTTAATACCTCTCTTACTGATTAAATATCCTAGAAATTTTACTGACCCCAATCCGAAGGTATATTTAGTCGGGTTCAGTCTTAGCTTGTGTCTTCTTACTGTCTCAAAACAGTTTTCTAGGTCCTCCAGATGATCTCGAGCTGACACACTTTTCACAATCATATCGTCCACATACATTTCCATGCTTCGGCCTAGCTGCTTTTTGAATATGAAGTTCATCATTCGCTGATATGTTGCCCCAACATTTAATAATTCGAAGGTCATCTTCCGATATGCATAGATGGCCCAATGAGTAATAAAACTGGTCTTAGGGGTTTCCTCCTTGCTCATCGAAATCTGGTGGTATCCCGAAAAGGCATCCATAAAACTTAACATACCGTACCCCGAAGTGGCATCAATCAATTGGTCTATGTTGGGCAAATGATAGAAATCTTTTGGGCATGCTTTGTTCAGATCTGTGTAATCGATGCATAATCTCCATTTTCCATTCTGTTTCTGAACCAATACCACATTAGCCAACCATTCGGGGTAATCGATCTCAAAAATGAATCCTGCCTCTAGCAGTTTGGCGATTTCCTCATCTATGATCCTCTGCCTTTCTGGGGTGAATATCCTTCTTTTCTGTATCACTAGTTTTCTTTTCGGGTCTACATTCAGATTGTGTAAGGCCACCGACTCACTTACCACAGGCATATCGCTAGGCTCCCATGCAAAGATGTCGGCATATACCCGAAGCAGATCTACTAGTCCTGTCTGTAGTGATTCTGTTAGTCCCGACCCAATCTTGATCAACTTCTCTGTATTACCGGGGACCAACTCTTCTTCTTCGATTTCTTCGGCTGGCAGGGCCATTGGTTCTGTGCTGCTTTTTGTGAATGGCTCTATTTCGATGGCCATTTTCTACTTCTGCTTGCTGACCCCTACCCCCGATGAGATTAATGTGTTTCAATAGCACCTTTAAGCAATATCAAGATCTCCTTTTACCTCCCCTATCCCGTTCGGTGTCGAAAAATTGATCTTAAAATGGGGGATGGATGTAACGGCTTGCAATGCTGCTAGTGTCGGCCTTCCCAATATAGCGTTGTACGCCGAATCCACCTGTAACACAAAGAATCTGACCATTATCTCTGCCTGCTGGGGAGACGTGCCGAACTTGACAGGAAACTCGATGGTTCCTGACACATACACCAGGTCTCCACTAAAACCGTACAACGGGCTTTCTCCACCCAACTCCATCTTCTTTCCTTCCAGATCCATCCTCTGATAGGCGTGCGTATACAGTATGTCAACCGAGGACCCATTATCGATCATCATCCTCTTTATGTCCACTGGCTCGACCTGTGCCGTTATCACCAACGCCCCATCGTGGGGTTCTATTAGATCGGTTGGATAATCTTCATATGAGAAAGAGATGGATACCCCCGGATAGGCCCGATCTTTCTTTGGCGAGGAACCTACTACTGACAACATGGCCTCGAGGTGTCCACTCATCTTTTTTCTGGTCACACGCCCTATCGAACCGCCAGAGATCACGTCAATCATGCCTCGGGCTTGCTGGTTCGATTTTGGCTGTGTATCCCGAGCTGGTCCCCTGCTTTCTTCCCTAGGTGCCTCAGAATTCTCCCGGCCTACCGCATATTGAACCAGTTGGCCGTTCTGGACGTTTTTCTCTATCAAATCCTTCAGATCATTGCACATCTCCGTCGTGTGTCCGCGACTCTGATTGTATTCACAGTATTTATCCCGACCTCTCTTGTCAGGTTTCGGGTGTGTCGAACATGGCTCAAAAAAGGGTTTGTTCTGTATATCTTCCAATATCTTCGCCCGATCTGTATTGAGGGCGGTGTAGACTTTGTTAACATTTTTGCTTGGGAAAGGTGGTCGGCCACTTCCCGAACCTCCACCATTGTAGTTTTTTCTTCCAGAGCTATCCGACCTCCCCTGATTGTCCGACTGCGGATAAGTTTGCTTGTCTCGATCCTTAGACTTCTCATAAAATTAGGAGTGCGGTTTGAAGTTACCCATAGCCTCCTCTATCGCTATGAATCCCTTGGCTCGATGGAAAGCTTCTGTCAAATCCGCCGGAGGGTTGATCACCAGATCCTTCATCAGTTTCTTCGATTTTTTGATATCCAGACCAGTAGTGAAAAATCCTAAGACATGTGGAGAATTCAACTTTGCTACCGAACCCACTGCCTCTCGAAATCTCTTAACATACTGGCCTAAGCTCTCATCTGACTCCTGTCTAACCTGCATGAGGGAAGTAGTGATCTTTCCTCATCTTTTGTTACTTCTAAACCGGGCATGAAACTTCTCTCGAAGGTCGCTCCATGAATTAATCGATCCTGCCGCTAAGGTTCCCATCCATTTTCGGGCGCTCTTCTTCAAAGTTGTCGTGAACATGTGGCACTTAGCTGCGTCCGAGTGCCCGTAATATGTCATCAATCTGTCGTATCCATCTGAATGATCGTAAGGATCCCCCAACCCATCATACGTCTCCATCGGGGGCATCTTCTTCTTCGGATTGGCAGTGACATGATTTATTTCGGGTGAAAAGGGTGAACCTATGCAAGGTGAAGGTGTTCCCATCGAACTCTTTGCCGCCAATACTTTTTCCAACTCTGCCACCCTTCGAGCAAGGGGATCGAATGTAAGACCCCAACTTTTATGAATAAAGATGAATTTTCTATAATTATCATTTTTTGAATATTATGGAATGAATTTGATATAATGTTATAGTTGTGGGTAATAGTTATAAATTTTGCAAAGTACGCAAGTTGTTATATAATATTCGATTGGTCGGGGAATATTCGTACGACGACACAATCATTGGTGGACCCCACAATGAAATTATTGTCGGATTGAGAAAACGATAAAAATATTTTATGAAAATAACAGCGGAAGTTTTATCGTCAACTATTGAAACACCCAGTGTTAAAAGTACAGGAATACGCGTGGTTGCATAGTAGCACACGGTATTGATTATTGATGCTTACGTGAGAAGTCACTCAGTTTTGTTCAATTATTGCTTCAGTAATTATTGCATAGTATCTCACGTTAATTGATTCAATTATTGTCAATATTTTATATATTATTAAATCAATAATTGAGATGACAAAGTTATTAATATTATTATTATTTGCAATATTTACGATGTCTAGAAGTTCTGCCAAGGAGAGGTTTGGTCACCTAATTGCGCGCTAATAGGGAAAAATCCTTATTGGAAAGCCTCCTCTTTCTTGGGAACGACCTCGTCGATTAATAGTGTGAATTATAATAATGATGATGAAGTTTTGTTTTATTAGTATTATTAATGTAATAAAACAGAAAAGCTTTTTATATAAAACATAATACTTTTATAAAGTTATTCGTTTTATTAGACTATAAATAGAATATATTATATTCTATTATGCATAGTGTTTTGCATAGTAAATTATTTTTATATAAAACAAAATACTTTTATAAAGTTTTCGTTTTATTAGACTATAAATAGAATATATTATATTTTATTATGTATAGTGTTTACATAGTGCCTGCATAGTATTTTGCATAGTAAAATATTTTTATATAAAATAGAAAACTTTTATAAAGTTATTCGTTTTATTAGATTATAAATAGAATATATTATATTTTATTTAAAAGATTTTGTTTTATTAGAATATTTTATATTAAACCAATCTGGACCATCCGTTTAAAAGTAAATCAATCTGGACCATTCAGGAATTAGTTACTATTTAGTCCATTCTCCTATAAATAGAAGCTCATTCCTTCATTATTTCTTACGAATTCACTGAAACTCTAAACAGAAACTATAGAGAGAAAAAAGAAAAGTATTCTGTTACTTCACTACACCTATATCCAGTTGTTCTAAGGTAAGGGGTATTATTTCTTTCGTATTCATGAAGAGAACTTTTGTTATTCCATTTTTTATTATTCTGTTGGAATAACCTGTATACGCGGGCTACCCTATACTTTGGTAAAATTCTATATGCGAAGTACCGCATACATGGTGAAATTCTTCTGTTATTCCATTCTTTATTATTCTGTTGGAATATCCTGTCGGTGTGAATTTCGCCTGACCTGGTTCTGTTCTTTATTATTCTGTCGGAATATCTTGTCTGTGCATTTACGCATGACCTGGTTTCATTCTTTATTATTCTGTTGGGAATAACCTGTCTGTGCAGTCTATCGCACGCATGGTGAATCCTTCTGTTATTCTATTCTTTATTATTCTATTGGAATAACCTGTTTATGTGGATTACCACATGCATGGTGAATGATCCTTTATATTCATTCCTTATTAAATTGTGGAAATGATCTGTATATGTGGATTACCACATGGCGGACGAAAATCCATTTGCAGTTTCATATATTCTATTATACTCAGTTGGTTAAAGTTTTGACTTCTATACTCCATGAAATTAGTGGAATATCCTTGATATTTACGCTTCATCCAGTATCTTTTCATGGAAATATTCTTCTGAGCATTCTTGAATTTTACTCTACAAAGCAGAATCATGTTGACAATTTGGACGTTATTGAATTCTGGATAAATTAATTCTTGAACTTGTTTTATTGGATTCTTATATCATTGTCATCATCCTCATGCTTATATTATGTTGAAAGTCATATGTGGCCTGTTGAGCATAGATGGACTTGGTATGATTATGACTAGGGATTATTCGGTATAATCATGACCGTAATGTTACAAATGATGTGATAAAAGTCCTCATTAGCCCGTAGTAGATTGATGGATAGTTGTTGGCATGATCATGACCATTAATGAATACACGAATATCCTTGGCCCGTAGTGCATGGATAATTTGTGGTTGTGATACTAATGAATATCCTTGGTCGTAGTGCAGGGATGATGTGAATTATTTATTAAGCTGAGTCCCAGCAATAAAAGTGATGAAAAACCTTTTAAATCATAAAAGATAGTAGATTTTATTCTCTACATAACTCTTTTAATGGATTGCTTGTTCCGCTATAGTTAAACTTGATGTTTGTTATATTGTATCAGTTTAACACTGTTGAAGGTTAACGATAATTTATTCTGTATTATCTTAGTCATAATATTTCTTACTGGGCTAGTTGAGCTCACCCTTTTACTTTCATTGTTCTCTTCAGGAAATGAGAACATAGCAGAGACTAGTCGGGAAACGGAGTGACGGTCCAGATAATAGCATTAGTAGTCCTCACTATTCTGTTAAATAGTGTGATAATAAATATAATGAGGACTCAATTGAGTATGGATATTGTCTAGATGACAATATTTGTATTAAAACTCACATCATATGTTTTGTCGTATTTTACACGACTGTTGTATAATTAAGTTGTATTTGAATTTTGTACCATGTATTTGGCGACTCAAGATAGGTGATGTATACCTATTTCGGGGGTGTCACAATGGACTCCTCTTTACGGGGGGACAATTTGTGCCTGTCCCTCTCGTATTCAGGAGACGCGAACCTCCTCCTCTGTCCCAATCTACCCGGGTGATCTGATTTCCGGTCCGCCGAGCGGCTTCTTCTTCGGCTTCGGCAGTCTCGAGAGTGGCTTCTGAGCCTGCTCTTTTCTATTTCTGCTTCTCCCCGTCGAGGTGATCGGGATCAGATCCGATGCCCATGCCATTTTTAGGACACTTCCTACTCCCCAACCATCTTTGCCATTTGATCCTTGAGCTCTTCCTATTGAAGACGCAAAGCCATCATGACGTCTTTTTTTGTTTCATCTTCTTCTTTAGAATGAACTCCCTCTGGTCTCGGCTAACTTCATGTGACCGAGAGTGGTTTTCATCGACATGACTAACACGCTTGGGCGTATGCTGGCTGTCATAGAATAGTTTACGCCGGAGGGAAGCAGCCGATTCTTCCTGACCTCCTTGAGTTCTAGAGCCCAATCTATCTTTCACCGACCCCCTCACCTGTTTGGTTTGTGGGTCTTTGCTTTCTCCTGGATAGACGCACTATTTTCCTTGCTCGTCATAGCCTGCTATCAAAAAAGTTGGTTGTGATTGAAAAAGCACTAAAAAGCCCTCCTTCTATCGCCAATGTTAACGCCAAGTTTTACCGGCGCGTTCAATCACCAAGTCCACGCTTTGAATCCTGCACAATAATAGATCAAACAAAGCTTAATGGCTTGTACCGCCGGGGGATAGCTCCGGTGTGAGAATAAGTACAGGCGTTCACAAGGTTCAACAATTGAGGCTTTAGTATTTAGTGCTCAAAGAAAGTATTACCTGTTAGTTGAAACCCAAACCTTGTATTTATAGTACTCTCACTGCCTTAGAATCCTTCTATGAGTCGGTTTAGGACTCCTAAACATGGTAGTTATCATAATTTGGGTCCAACACAATCTCCTTAAAAGGTGAAAGTGGAATCAAATCTAAACACTACATTTGGAGTTACCGTAATCAAATATAGTTAGGACTCCAGGCTCTGTACGCATGATAGCCCACTGTACAGGCCCAACCCAACCGAACTCATCATATGGTCTAAGCTTCGGCCCAAAGGACTTGAAGGCCTGACCCCGAACACCATACACCACAGTAAGGTTTCGGCCCAAAGGACTCGGATACCGCTTTAGGCGCACTTTGCACTTTGCACGTGCGCATCGTCGCTAGGAGCCATGAGTTTCTTTTTAACATTAAACCAGAATAATAAACTTCATTAATGATTAAAACGGTTTTTTGTTTAATCATTATGGGATGCAAAACTGATATGTGATTAATATATCATTTATTTTATAAATGATTCTTAACTCACAATTCAGTTATGAAATTGGAGTCTCCTCTTCTTTCTTCTATCTTCTTTTACACAACAGCATAAATTGAGGTTTAGAGTGAATTGCTATCACTTAGAACAGATATAAGCTTTGACATAAAATCCTGGAGGTATATTGCTAGTAGCCTTTAGCAAACCTTAGTGGTAAGGGGCAATAAACACCTTAAGGACATGGACTACCCGTGTCAATCCTTGGTCCTAATTTTCTGTATTCATTATATTCTTTTTCAATCTTAAGGTGTTTATACAAATGGATACAGAGTCTTTCAAAATCATGAACCAGGATTTTGTCAAGCTCGATCGTTTTGATGGAAATAATTTCAGTCGTTGGCAAGACAAACTGAAATTTTTACTCACTGTTTTGAAGATTGCTTATGTTTTGGACCCAAATCTTCAGCCTATTCCAGAAGATACCAAAATAGTAGAAGGTCAGCAGCCAGATAATGATGCCATCGAAGTACTGAAAGAGCAAAGAAGAAAAAGGACTGAAGATGAGGAACTTGCTCGTGGACATATCCTCAACACGCTGTCGGATCGTCTCTACGATTTCTACAGCAATATTCAGTCACCAAGGGAGTTATGGGAGGCTTTGGAGTTCAAATACAAGGCTGAGGAAGAAGGTACAAATAAGTATTTAGTATCTAAATATTTTGATTATAAAATGGTTGATAACAAACCTATTTTGGAGCAAGTGCATGAGCTCCAGGTTATTGTTAATAAGTTGAGGGTCCTTAAAATTGTCTTGCCTGAAACTTTTCAAGTTGGAGCGATAATTGCAAAATTACCTCCATCTTGGAAAGATTTTGCTAAAAAGTTGATGCACAAATCTGAGGATTTTTCCTTGGATCAAATTCAGAAGCATCTTCGTATTGAGGAGGAGGCCCGGAAACGTGATGCTAAGAATTTGACTCAAGGACAATATAGTGTGAACTATTTGGAGGCAAGATCATTTAAAGGGAAAGGACCTGGTGTTAAAAAAGATAATCATAAGTTCAAGCATCCTGGACAGAAAAATAAAAAATCTGATTCTAATAAGAGAAAGGGTAAGTGTCATGTTTGTGGAGAAACTGGACACTATGCCAGAGAATGCAAACAACGCAAAAGTGGCTCTGCTAACATGGTTGAGGAGAACCTTGTTGCCATGGTTTCTGATCTTAGTCTTGATGTGACTATGATTTCTGAAGTTAACATGGTTAGTGAGCCGAATGGTTGATGGTTGGACTCCGGAGCTACTGTCCATATTTGTAATAATCGAGAAATGTTTAAAACATTTGAAGAGATTATTGGACAAGAAGTTCAGATGGGAAACAGTTCAGCGGCTAAAGTTGATGGAAAAGGAACCGTGGAAGTCAATTTCACCTCTAGAAAGAAACTAACCTTGCTGAATGTGTTGTTTGTGTCAGAAATTAGAAAGAATTTAATTTCTGTTGATCTTTTAGATAGGAAAGGTTTTAAAATTTCTGTTGAGTCCGGCAAAGTCATTCTTTCAAAGAATGGTGTTTTTGTTGGAAAGGGTTATGCTTGTAATGGAATGTATAAATTATCTATTAATAAGAACAGTTCTGTTTCTGCTTATTTCACTTGTGCAATTTCTTTATGGCATAGTCGTTTAGGACATGTAAATTCAAAGAATTTAAAAAATATGCATGCAATGAAATTGATTGATATTGGTAATACTGAACTTGAAAAATGTGAAATTTGTGTTAAATCAAAAATTGTGAGAAAACCATTTCCAAATGTTCATAGAGAATCACAATTATTAGATTTAATACATACTGATATCTGTGAGTTAAATGGAATATTGACAAGGGGTGGAAAACGATATTTCATTACTTTTATAGATGATGCTAGCAGATATTGTTATGTGTATTTGTTGAGAACAAAAGATGAGGCGTTTAACTCATTCAAAAAAATACAAATTAGAAGTAGAAAATCAACTTGAGAAGAAGATTAAAATTCTACGTTCTGATAGAGGCATGGAATATTGTTTGAATGCTTTTGATGCATTTTGTGAAGAAAATGGCATTATACATCAAACAAGTGCAGCTTATACACCTCAACAAAATGGTTTAGCAGAAAGAAAAAATCGTGTGTTTCATGATATGATTAATTGTATGTTAAATCATGCTTGTTTGCCAAATAATTTATGGGGTGAAGCTCTTCTTACTGCATGTCATATTTTAAATAGGATTCCTAGTACTGTTATTAAAACTAGTCCTTATGAAATATGGAAAGGCAGGAAACCTAATATAAATTATTTTAAAGTGTGGGGGTGTATAGCTTATTTTCGAATTCCTAATCCTAAAAGGACTAAGTTAGGAGCTAGAGCTATTAGAAGTATATTTGTTGGATATGCTGAAAATAGTAAAGCATACAGGCTTCTTAATTTAGAGTCTAATGTTATAACTGAGTCAAGGGATGTGGAATTTTTTAAAAATAAATTCTCAAAAGATGTTGAGAATGTGAATATGCCTAAATTTGATGAGCCTAGAGGTCCTATAAGGTCTAATGTTGAGGTTGAAGAACCTAGTGTTCCAATTCAACCAAGTGGACCTAGAAGGAGTACTAGAGCTAGAAAAGATAAAGATTTAGGTGATGATTTCATTTCATCACAGTCTCTATTATTTTTGGTGGAAGGTGACCAAAATGATGAGGTGGTAAATGAAATACCCTATGTATATAGTCTTGAGACTGATCCTAAATCATTTAAAGAAGCTATGGCTTCTCGGGATGCTGCCTTTTGGAAGGAAGCTGTAAATGATGAAATGGATTCAATCTTGGGAAATAATACTTGGGTATTGACAGATTTACCTAGAGGTTCTAAACCTATAGGTTGCAAATGGGTTTTTAGAACAAAGTATAACACTAACGGTACTATTTCTGCTTTTAAAGCAAGATTAGTAGCAAAAGGTTTTAGACAAGTAGAAGGTATTGACTATTTTGATACTTATGCACCGGTAGCACGAGTTACTTCCATTCGAATTCTTTTTGCCTTAGCCTCATTGTATGATCTTTATGTTCATCAAATGGATGTAAAGACTGCATTTTTGAATGGCAATTTGAATGAGGAAGTATATATGGAACAACCCGAAGGGTTTGTTGCTTTCGGTAACGAGGCTAAAGTATGCAAATTAGTTAAGTCCCTTTATGGTCTAAAACAGGCACCAAAACAGTGGCACGAAAGATTTGATGCTGCTATTATAAACTTTGGGTTTAAATATAATAGTTCAGATAGGTGCATATACTCCAAAACCTCTTCTGATTATATGGTGATAGTCTGTTTGTACGTAGATGATATGTTGATCATCAGTACGAATATGGTTGGAGTAAATGAGACTAAAAAGTATTTATCCTCTGTCTTTAAGATGAAAGACTTAGGTGAAGTAGATACTATTTTAGGCATCAAAGTTAAAAAACATAGTGGGGGTTATGTATTGAATCAATCTCACTATATTGAAAAGATATTAACTAAGTTTAGTCATCTCGAGTTCAAGAAGGTGAATACTCCTTTTGCGAATGGAGTTAAACTCAAAAAAAATGAGGGTAGAGCTATTGCACAGCTAGAATACGCAAGTGCTATTGGTAGCCTTATGTATGCTATGCATTGTACTCGGCCAGATATTTCTTTTGCAGTTTCTAAACTTAGTAGATATACGAGCAGTCCTAGTATTGATCATTGGAAAGCTATTGGAAGGGTACTTGGATATCTAAAAAGAACCAGTGGCATAGGATTGTTCTACTATAAATTCCCTAGTGTTTTGGAGGGATATTCTGATGCAAGCTGGATTAATAGCGTGGGAGATAATAAATCTACAAGTGGGTGGATTTTCACTCTTGCCAGTGGTGCTGTTTCTTGGGCAAGCAAGAAACAAACTTGTATTTCTCACTCTACCATGGAGTCAGAGTTTATAGCTTTGGCTCAAGCAGGAAAAGAGGCTGATTGGATTAGAAATATGTTGTTAGACATAGATCTATGGCCAAATCCAATGCCTCCTATTTCACTATATTGTGATAGTGAAGCTACGCTTACAAGAGCGTATAGTGGTACCTATAATGGTAAGTCTAGACATATTGGTCTAAGACATGAATTTGTGAGACAATTGATACATGATGGTATCATAACTATTGTCTATGTGAAGTCAAGTAAAAACTTGGCTGATCCACTTACTAAGCCTCTGACAAGAGATTTAATAAGTTTGACTACACGAGATATGGGACTTAAACCATTCTGAGCCAAGGGTGATGGGAACCCAACCTATTACTAGGTTAACCCTAGTTTATAGGTTCAATGGGAAAAACAAGTCACAGTTGTTGGCTGTGTTACTATCAATTTGGTCTCATATGTAGTATATGATAGTAACGTCTGTTGCATGACCGAGGATGAGCTATGCTCTTAACAAAGTGTTGCACTTATAGCAACAGAAGTGCTAGAGAAACATTTTGCCTATATGAACTAGAAGTGAAGCCGCTTCTTATAGAGAGTTATGGTTTACTCTCTTAGAGGTTCAAGAAACAGGATATTGCGCATGGCTTTAATAGCGCAAAGTGATTATTATGCTCACCGTAAAGGGAGGTTTGTGTGTGTTTGATAGTTCCGGTCATATCATTTGAAATAGAGGTTCAATCTATGGACACCATCTATTTTGATATGATTTTGAGCTGTTTATACTAATAGAAGGTTCAATGTTCGTCACACCTTTTATTATGCATACAAGCCTTAGAGTTGATAGATAAAGAATTGTTTGAAGAAAAGTAGTTTTTCAAACAAGTGGGGGATTGTTAATTGCACCTTTTCTTTATGGGTTTTTGATCATTTTGGGGATTAATTTAGACCCATTAATTGATTGAATTTATATTAATAGAGATTAATAGAGAGCAATATATGGTTCAAGTAGGAGTTATATATTGTGTTTTAATTGTATCCAAAGTGGAGTACATGAAAAGGTTTATTGTTGTTTAAGAAAACTATTTTCTTTAAGTCCCACATTGAGTAAGAATAAAACTATTTAATACTTTATAAGTATATGTGGAATAGTTTAATTCACTAGTGGAACTAAAGGAAAGGCTTGGAGTTGGTCACAATGGCGTGGTGCAGAGCACCACCCGCCCGCGCCCGCGTCCCGCGACCCGGGGACCGTGGTGCGGGTTCGGGTCGCAAAGTCGCATTGGCGCTTTAGGCGCACTTTGCACTTTGCACGTGCGCATCGTCGCTAGGAGCCATGAGTTTCTTTTTAACATTAAACCAGAATAATAAACTTCATTAATGATTAAAACAGTTTTTTGTTTAATCATTATGGGATGAAAAACTGATATGTGATTAATATATCATTTATTTTATAAATGATTCTTAACTCACAATTCAGTTATGAAATTGGAGTCTCCTCTTCTTTCTTCTATCTTCTTTTACACAGCAGCATAAATTGAGGTTTAGAGTGAATTGCTATCACTTAGAACAGATATAAGCTTTGACATAAAATCCTGGAGGTATATTGCTAGTAGCCTTTAGCAAACCTTAGTGGTAAGGGGCAATAAACACCTTAAGGACAGGGACTACCCGTGTCAATCCTTGGTCCTAATTTTCTGTATTCATTATATTCTTTTTCACATTGCTGGAAGAATTACCTGATTCAATACGACATTTAACTAGTCTGGTTCACTTGTGTTTGAAGGATTGCAAGGAACTTAAAACTCTTCCAGACAGCATTTGCTATTTGCAATCTCTAGAAGAATTAAATATACATTCCTGCTCTCTACTGCGACAATTGCCGGATGGATTGGGGAATATGGTAAGCTTAAGGAATCTGCATGCATTTAATACCAGGTGTCTGTTGGTCAAAGTCCTTGGTCAATTTGACCGCCCATTGAATTTTCCTTCTCCTCAGCCCTTTGAATTCCGCTTGTTCTTTTTCTTTGGTACCTCCCTCCATTCGGTTATAAAAGGAAGGCTAAGGAAAGGGAAATAGACACACCAAGACACAAGCTCTCATTCGAGAGTAGAAAGAAAAAAAAAGGGTGGGTGAGAGAAATCTATCCGGGGAGGATGGATGAAAGTAATCTCATCTGGAAAAAGGTGGAAGAAAGCTTTTCTAAAGCTTTAACAAAAATAGAGAGAGAAAGATAGTTAAAATAAAATGATGTTTTATTTGGATTCCATCATATAATTATTGTGGTGAAGTAATTTAGGTTTGTACTCAAATTATAATAATCTAGAAGGGGGGTTGAATAGATTATTACTAGTTAAAAATTATATTTAGGCCTTTTTGAATTTTTAAAAATTAATTAGCAGTTTTAGTAGTTAGTATGCAAGATAATAAAAATTCAATCACAATGCACAAAGATTTATCTGGTTCACAACATACACCCCTTGGTATGTTGCTACATCCAGTCTCAAGTCCCTACTTGAAACTTGAGATCCTATTATTATCAGTAATAAAAACTCCTTCAACAGGCAGAGAAGTCTTTATAAAGTTTTATAGTCAAACTTTCAACTATTCAATTATTCTATCTTGGACAGCAAGCTTCTTGCTCCTTCCTCAAGTCTAGTTGTACCACCTTTTGAGTTCAGTTCTATTCTATGATCTGGTCTTGAAACAACAGTCCCTTCCTCACCTCACAAGTACACTAGAGACCTAACTTCCTGCTGACCTCTCTAAGACTTTGGTCTTGGTCGAATAATTACTTGTCTTTCTCACTGGTTCATAAAATAAACTAACTTTAACCCTTTTCTCTGTTTACAAATAAGTTTACAACAATGTGCTTCTTCAATAAACTGATAAGAGTTGAGTACAGATTAATGCTTCTTCAAATAAGCTGATAGAAAATTAAGAACGAATATATCAGTATAAAAGTTCAAGGACTTTTATATTCAACAATAAGGTTCTTTAAAGCAGATAGAACTTTTGTTTAGATCCACTGATGCTTCTGATTTAGCAAATATATGATTTTAAGGCAATATATAAAGAATTAACAATTCTATAAAATAAAAGAGTATTTTTCTATGGATAATATAGAATTGTTTCTTAGATAGTCTTTACCAATAATTATATGAGTTATTTTTATGAATCAATACTTGTATAAAAGAATAAATCAAATCAAACAATATTTATCAGATGTAATATTTAAATCAATTAAGCACAAACTGATATAACAAATATTACTGTTTAACTCAAATAATATATAAGAATACTTTATCTATTATGTGAACTTTTATAGATAATGTCACTTAGTACTATAAGAAATCGTACAGATCGAATTCCTCTTGGTAAAGGTGTATCTCCATAGCCTTGGCGTCTAAGTATGACAAAATTTATAATTTTTACAATTGATATTTATATAAATATTTTCAATAGATCACTACTATTCTCAAATCCAGTTCGGATGACTAGCAGTATCTCAGTGTCGTTTTGAGCTATCAAGTTTCGTATCTATTTTACGATATTTATATAAATAATATCGATAAAATGTTACTGAAGACTATAAAGAATCGTACGGTTCGAATTCCTCTCCGTAGATGTGTATCTCCATAGCCTTGTGGCGCCCAAGTATCCTTTTATTTGACAAATATATAAAATATAGATATATAAAATTGTGTAGAACAATGTGTATTTGTATATCTATAAATATAATACAAGTAAGAAATAATTTAACAGAAATTAACCTTATCTCAATACTTGGAGCAATTTTTCTCTTCAAAAATTCAGAACTTTTGTAATAAGAGATATAAAACTTTTTAGAGAGAATGTAGGCAAGGAGAGTATGCTTTGCTTTTCACTGGATTAGTAAAACCCAAATGAATGAAATACTCTCTATTTATAGGATTTTTTGAAGTTGGAGCAAAACTGTAATATTTTGAATTCTGATATGAATGCACGGTTTAGATGAAGAACATTTGAAATTAACAGACCATATTTGTACGCGTGAGAGTTCAGAAATTCGCCTGGGCCTTTCTCAAAGTGCCGCATTTATTGTTCAAGTTGACCATATGTTTTAAAAAAAAAATTGCCAGCTGTGACGCCCCCAAAATAGGTATACATCACTTATCTTAAGTCGTCAAATACATGTTACAAAATTCAAATACAACTTAATTATACAACCGTCATGTAAAATACGACAAAACATATGCTGTGAGTTTTAATACAAATATTGTCATCTAGATAATATCCACACTCAATTGAGTCCTCATTACATTTATTATCACACTATTTAACATAATAGTGAGGACTATTAATGCTATTATATGGATCATCACTCCGTTCCCCGGCTAGTCCCTGCTACGTTCTCATTTCATGAAGAGAACAATGAAAGTAAAAGGGTGAGCTCAACTAGCTCAATAAGAAATATTATGACTAAGTTAATACAGAATAAATTATCGTTAACCTTCAACAGTGTTAAACTGATACAATATAACAAACATCAAGTTTAACTGCAATAGAACAAGCAAACCATTAAAAGAGTCAAGTAGAGAATAAAATCTACTATCTTTTATGATTTAAAAGGTTTTTCATCACTTTTATCGCTGGGACTCAGCGTAATAAATAATCCACATCATCTCTGCACTACGACCAAGGATATTCATTAGTATCACAACCATAAATTATCCACGCACTACGGGCCAAGGATATTCGTGTATTCATCAATGGTCAAGATCATGCCAACAACTGTCCATCAATGCACTACGGACCAATGAGGACTTTTACCACATCATTTGTAATATTACGGTCATGATTATACCGATTAATCCCTGATCATAATCATACCAAGTTCATCCATGCACTACAGGCCACAGATGACTTTCAACATAATATAAACATGAGGATGATGACAATGATATAAAAATTCAATAAAACAAGTTCAAGAATTAATTTATCCAGGAACTAATAACGTCCAAATTGTCAACATGATACTTCTTTGTAGAGTAAAATTCAAGAATGCTCAGAAGAATATTTTCATGAAAAGATACTGGATGAAGCGCAAATATCAAGGATATTCCACTAATTTCATAGAGTATAGAAGTCAAAACTTTAACCAACTGAGTATAATAAAGAATGGAATAACAAAAGAAATCACCAGGCATGCGATAGACCGCACAGACAGGTTATTCCAACAGAATAATAAATAACGGAATCAGGTCATGCGTAAACGCACAGACAGGATATTCCAACAGAATAATAAATAACTGAACCAGGTCAGGCGAAATTCGCACCGACAGGATGTTCCAACAGAATAATAAATAACGGAACCAGGGCATACGTAAACGCATAAACAGGATGTTCCAACAGAATAATAAAGAATGGAATAACAGAAGAATTTCACCATGTATGCGGTACTTCGCATAGACAGGTTATTCTAACATAATGATAAAGAATGGAATAACAGAAGAATTTTACCAAGTATAGGGTAGACCGCGTATACAAGTTATTCCAATAGAATAAAAAAATAGAATAACAGAAGTTCTCTTCATGAGTACGAAAGAAATAATACCCCTTACCTTAGAACAAACTGGATATAGGAGTAGTGAAGTAGCAGAATATTTTTCTTCTTTCTCTCTATAGTTTCTCTCTCTAGAGTTTTAGTGAATTCGTAAGAAATAATGAAGGAATGTGCTTCTATTTATAGGAGAATGAACTGAATAGTAACTAATTCCTGAACGGTCTAGATTGATTTACTTTTAAACGGACGGTCCAGATTGATTTACCATAAAATATTCTAATAAAACAAAATCTTTTAAATAAAATATAATATATTTTATTTATAATCTAATAAAACGAATAACTTTATAAAAGTATTCTGTTTTATATAAAAAAATTTACTATGCAGGCACTATGCAAACACTATATATAATAAAATATAATATATTCTATTTATAGTCTAATAAAACGAATAACTTTATAAAAGTATTCTGTTTTATATAAAAAGATTTTACTATGCAAAATAATATGCATAATAGAATATAATATATTCTATTTATAGTCTAATAAAACGAATAACTTTATAAAAGTATTTTGTTTTATATAAAAAGCTTTTCTGTTTTATTACATTAATAATACTAATAAAACAAAACTTCATCATCATTATTATAATTCACACTATTAATCGACGAGGTCATTCCCAGAAAAGAGGGGGCTTTCCAATAAGGATTTTTCCCTATTGGCGCGCAATTAGGCGACCAAACCTCTCCTTGGCAGAACTTCTAGACATCGTTAATATTGCAAATAATAATATTAATAACTTTGTCGTCTCAATTATTGATTTAATAATATATAAAATATCGACAATAATTGAATCAATTAATGTGAGATACTATGCAACAATTACTGAAGCAATAATTGAACAAAACTGAGTGACTTCTCACGTAAGCATCAATAATCAATACCGTGTGCTACTATACAACCACGCGTATTCCTGTACTTTTAACACCGGGTGTTTCAACAGTTAACGATAAAACTTCCGTCGTTATTTTCATAAAATATTTTTGTCGTTTTCTCAATCCGACAATAATTTCGTTGTTGGGTCCACCAATAATTGTGCCATCGTACGAATATTCCCTGTTAAAATGAATATTCCCCAACCAATCGAATATTATATAACAACTTGCGTACTTTGCAAAATTTATAACTATTACCCGCAACTATAACATTATATCAAATTCATTCCATAATATTCAAAAAATGATAATTATAGAAAATTCATCTTTATTCATAAAAGTTGGGGTCTTACACCAGCATACTCACGCGGTTTGCATTTAGTCCCAAAAAGAATGTCACTTACACATACTCAGTTTTAGCACTTAATTTAGGCAGCACATGCATGTATGAATTATATATAATGTATGACTATATATATATATATATATATATATATATAGGGGTTCCATCCACAGCAACCGGTTGCTGTGGAGCAACCCCTTTTTTGGCCTGTGGAAATTTTGGCTAGAGCAAAATAAATAAAAAATAAAATTTCCACAGGCCAAAAAAGGGGTTGCTCCACAGCAACCGGTTGCTGTGGATGAAACCCCATATACATATATATAATATTAATCCTACTTATATTATATATACTTACTGTTATATAATATATTTCTATACTAATATATACAGTTTATCATATATGTATATTATTATATATAGTAAGTGTTTAACATATTCTAACATATATATACTTGGTTTAAGAATTAGTATTTTTACTACATGTTTTAGTATGTATGCATAAAACTCTTTGCCCAACTTTAGTATAGAAAAAAAAGGTTTTCCTCGCCTTAAATATTATATGAATTAATTTATTTAACACTTGACATATAATTTATCAAGGTCAATAAAAATTAATTCAACTAAAAACGGAATAAAATAAGGAAATATAATTACACATTTAAAACATAATTGTTATCATCAAAATATAAAATACAATTTATACCTATCACTTTGTATTCACTCATATTATACTAGTGAATTCTTCGAAGTTTGTCCCGTGATTTTTACCTCTTAGTTTTAGAGGGTTTTTCACGTAAAATCTTGGTGTCTCATGGTTGGATATTTTTTCAACTCATTATTTTCTGCATGGTTATTATTTTGGTGAAACTGTAAATTTAATCTGTTTGGCATGTGCTGATATTTTATTTGTCTAATTTATCAAAGATAACAGTATTTGGGAGGTGATTTTTTTCCAACAACTGGTATCAGAGCTAAGGTCATTTGCTCGGTTATTTTTGATAAATTTTATGGAGGAATCAGTCGGAGCTATGATTAAATTAACCTCTTCAAATTTTTTGATCTGGAAGCCAAGAATGGAGGATATCCTTTATTATAAGGATTTGTATGATCCGTTGGAGCTCAAGGAAAAGAAGACCGCGGATAAATCTGAGGCTGATTGGAATAAAATTAATAGGAAGACTATTGGTCACATCCGACAGTGGATTGATCAAAGTGTGTTCCACCATATTTTGTAGGAGACGGATGCTCACACTTTATGGACAACACTAGAGTCTATGTACGAGAAGAAGAATGCACAAAATAAAACTTTTTTCATTCGGAAAATTATGAATCTAAAGTACAAGGACGGGAGAAGTGTGTCGGAGCATATGAGTGAGTTCCAAGATTTGGTAAACCAGCTGTCCACCATGAAGTTGAATCTTGATGATGAGATTCAGGCTCTTTTACTTCTCAGTTCGTTGTCAAACAGCTGGGAGACTTTGGTGGTGTCTCTAAGCAATTCAACTCCAGAAGGAAAAATAACTATTCAAATGGTCAAGGACAGTCTTCATAATAAGGAGACAAGACGAAAGTAGCGGCAAAAACAGAAAGAAGAGCTCTCCTGAAGATAACATATCCAGAAGAAGGTTGAGAGGAAAAGAGATAATTTGTTTTCATTGCCAAAGACCGGGTCATATAAGGCAAGAGTGCAGATTTTTAAACAAGGAACAGTCTAAGGAAAAAGTTGAGGATAAGGACTCAATTGTGTGTCTATCCGACGTTGATGTAGCCATTGTTAGTGATGGTAAACCCAAGTGTCAAGTTAATGAATGAGTTATTGATTCGGGTGCTTCGTTCCATGTTACTTCGCTTGGTGAGATCTTCACATCCTACATTATTGGTGATTTTGGCTATGTACGGATGGGAAATGGTAGTGCATCCAAGGTTATCGGCATTGGAGATATTTATCTGAAGACTAACAATGGTGGCATGTTGATGCTTAGAGAAGTCAGACATGTTCCGGATATCCGCCTTAATTTGATGTCTACTGGTAAGCTTGATGAGAATGGCTATAGGATTTCCTTTGGTGAAGGTCAATGGAAGCTCATTTAAGGGTCTCTAGTGGTGACTAGAGGAAAGAATGTAGGTGTTTTTTACACAATACAGGCGAATGTGGAAGGTGTTAAAGATGGGGGAGTTAGGCGGAAAAAGATGTGGTACAAAGCCATGCAAGATGGAAGAAAAGACTTGCATGAGAACCATGAGAAGAAAGCTCTTCACTTTAAATGGGTACCAAAAGTGAAGAAGGAAAGTGATAGCTCGCAGCCAAGATACAAAGCGGTTGTGAAAGAATTTGACAAACAAAAATATGTCAAGTTTAAGTTAGATCCTCCCATCAAGAAGAGCTAGCCATGCCGATGAGATAAAGTCGGACGTGAAGAAAGTTGAAAATTCCAAGAAGCTTGAGTTGAGTTAAGGCTTCGTTGAGATTAACTCCAAGTGAGGAGTTATGGTTTGACGTGCAAATTCAGTCTTGGAAGGTTATACAGAAGCAGACATAGCAGGTTTTGAAGAGAAGGAATGTACTTCGGGGTATTTGTTTACTTTTGCGAGGGGAGTCGTGTTATGACAATCCAAGGTGCAGAAGTGTATTGCTTTGTCTACTACTGATTAGACAACGAAATGTTATGGTTTCTTCAAGAGTTGAATTTGACACAAGAATCGACTCCAAGTGACGGAGTTATGGTGAATACCTCCTTTAATGGGTTCGGAGGGGGAGATTGTTGGTCAAAGTCCTTAGTCCTCACCCATTTAATGAAGGATTTGAACGCCCATTAGAATTTTCCTTCTCCTCAGCCCTTTGAATTTCGCCTGTTCTTTCTCTTTGCTACCTCCCTCCATTCGGCTATAAAAGGAAGGCTAAGGAAAAGGAAATAGACACACCAAGACACAAGCTCTCATCCGAGAGTAAAGAGAAAAAGAAAAGGGTGGGTGAGAGAAATTCCATCCGGGGAGGATGGATGAAAGTAATATCATTCGGAAAAGGGTGGAAGAAAGCTTTTCTAAAGCTTTAACAAAAATAGAGAGAGAAAAATAGTTCAAATAAAAGGGTGTTTTATATGGGTTCCATCACATAGTTATTGTGGTGAAGTAATTTGGATTTGTACTCAAATTAAAATATATTTGTATTCACTCATATTATTCTAGTGAATTCTTCGGAGTTTGTCCCGTGGTTTTTACCTCCTAGTTTTAGAGGGTTTTCCACGTAAAATCTTGGTCTCGTGGTTGGATATTTTTTTCTACTCATTATTTCTGCATGATTATTATTTTGGTGGAACTGCAAATTTAATTTGTTTGGCATGTGTTGATATTTTATCTGTCTAATTTATCAAAGACAACAATATTTGGGGGGGGTGATTTTTTCCCCAACAATTACCTGATTCTATACAAAATTTGAAGAAACTTGAAAGGTTATCTCTAGGTATTCAGGACAGAGATCCTGATCAGTTAAGCTCCTTCAAAAAAGTTCTCCTACCTTTCAAAAGTTCCTTGCGATTTCTGAGACTGCGCAATTGTGATTTGTGTGAGGAGGACATTCCAAATGATATTGTAATCAGTTTACTTTCATTGCAATCCCTGGATTTGAGTGGAAATGATTTCTGTAACCTACCTTCTACCCTCTGTCGACTATCAAATCTAACAAACCTCGACTGGAGTTACTGCAAGAGTCTTGTGTCACTCCCGAAACAGAACTTAAGGAGAGAGACTAATATTTTTATATATATTGTTATATTCTATAAACAGAGCTATCCTTTATATATACAAGTATGATAACTACCTAAGCTAGATAAAGGGATTTACAAAATCAAATATTCTCAAAAGATAACTGTGATAATTCAAAACATAATATCCTAACTAATTGTTGATTATTAGCTGGTGTTAATACTCCCTCGCAAGCCAAAGTATGACCTTGGAAATACTTTGAGCTTGGACCGGTTGTACGAAAAGTGGCTGGTTGATAAGGGTTTGGTGAGAGCGTCGGCAACATTGTCGTTGGAGGATACAAACTGAATGGAGATCTGTTTGTTCGCAACCATTTCACAGACAAAATGATAGTATATCTCAATGTGTTTTGTACGAGCATGAAACACGGGATTGGAAGCAAGATATGAGGCTCCTAAATTATCACACCACAACACAGGCGTGTGCTAAAGAGGCAACCGTAACTCCTTGAGCAGCGAACAAAACCATTTTAAGTCAGCAGCAACATCGGCAACGACCTTATACTCAAATTCTGTAGAAGAGTGCGCAACAGTGCGTTGCTTACGCAAAACCCAGGTAGTTATCATACTTGTATATATAAAAGACAGCTCTATTTGTAGAATATAACAATATATATAAAAATATTAGTCTCTCTCCTTAAGTTTTGTTCTGGTATCAGAGTTGTCCTTTATATATACAAGTATGATAACTACCTAAGCTAGATAAAGGGATCTACAAAATCAAATATTCTCAAAAGATAATTGTGATAATTCAAAAAATCATATCCTAACTAATTGCTGATTATTAGCTGGTGTTAATATCCCGGAACTTCCTCCTAGTCTACACAAGTTAAATGTACATGGTTGTACAGCATGGAAAATCATACCGAATCTCTCCAATAGTTTGGTTCAAGTGCAGGGCTTGGAGAACCTCAAATTAACTTCTTTTTCTATGACAGGATGCAACAATTTGGCAATGAACACAAGTTTTAACTAGAGTCTCTTCCAGGTCAATCTCAATCCCTCTTTCTCTCTCTGTACGTGTATACATATATCTATTTGAACACAGAGAGACTAATGAGGAAAGCTCAAAAAGCTTGACAAGTTGAGACTAGTACTAATATTGGGTCTAGACATTAGTACTTTTGTGCATCTCCTATATACTGCTCAAGCTGCATGTTGACAGGACCACTGTCTGTCCCAAGCTCAGTTATGTTGGTTTATAAGATTTTTGTATATATGTTATTATTCTTGGATATATTCCTCTTTCCTTCACACCTGTATATGCTTTTTATTGCAATGTATTGTACTAGTGAAAATATTGTTTATTCCATCTCTTGTCAAATACAAGATCAATTTTGACTTTTTAAAATAAATTTGAGATGTTTTTAAATTTAATATTTATACGATTTAAATTTTCAAAAAGTTATGCTACTGATAATATTTTTAGACAATTTAGATTTTTTGTACTCGTATTGTCAAAATTTTATGGGCTACACTCTAAATTTGATTGTTGCACACCCTTATATATCACTATATTACCCTTAGTGGCTTAGTCAATGTTAATAGTCTTAATCACATATTCTTTTTATTAGATTATTTATGGGATAACTTAAAACAATCTCATATTATGTTTGTTTTATCCAGAATTATTTAAAGAATTGGATAAAAACTTATGGTTTAGACTATTATACACTTACCACTAATAACAAAGATATCATATTCTAATTAGTTCGAGTATACATAGATAGGATAAGGTATATCAATCTTTTTAAATAAAGTTAAAATTAATTTTGTGCACAAACTTTTAGTCTCAAATGGTGAGAATTATAATCTTTCGTTAGACATTGTATTAAATAGCCCTCTTTTATTATTCTGAGACTAATAGCAAGTCTTAAATGTATTTTTAAAAATAAATAAAAGACTTAAAATTAAGGGTCCTTTACATAAGTATACAACATTTAGAAAGTAATTACACTATTAGTGCACTCATAAAATATTTATATAATTAATACACTTTCTATATTTATTTACAATATTAGTGCAATTATGATTCCTTAATTTAGGAAATTAGTATAGGATTCAATTCATAATAATAAGGAAACCTAAAATCAAGGATAAATAACTAACATAATTAATAATTAAAATTCAAATATCTAGGATCTAACAAACAAAATAAATTCAAAAATGATAATTAAAATTCAAATATTCAAAGTTTGGAAACGTCATCTTCTTCGGTCATCTTCCTCCTCCCCTTCACCGTCACTTCAACACCATGGACGCCGGCCATCTTCCTCCGCTTCACCATGGACGCCGGTCATCTTCCTCCGCTTCATCATGGACGCCGCCACTTCAACACCATGGACGCCGGTCACAGCTGCCATTATTATGAAGGTTGATTTAGTCCAGAAATTAAAAGGAGAAAAAGATAAATTTTATTGCAGTTGGTATCCAAATATTTATACAAAGGTAACCATTTTAGTTTTTGTGGGTAACCAATAGAACTGCACTATGAAAAAAAATCTATAATAGATTTTTTTTCATTAATTGGTAACTCAATAAAACTGAATTGGTTACTTTTGTATTAACATTTGGCTACCAACTGCATTATAAAAAAAATCTACAATAATTTTTTTTAATTAATTGGTAACCCAATAAAACTGAATTGGTTATATTTGTATAAAGTGTTAGCTACCAACTGCACTCTTAAATAAAAAAAATCTATAATAGATTTTTTAAAAATAAATTAGAAACCTAATAATACTGAATTGGTTACCTTAGTATGAATGTTTGGCTACCAACTGTACTATAAAAAAATCGCAGCAACTGTACCCTGCGGATATTCTAAACCATGGCGCTTTTTGATAAGTGAAACTAATCTTTCTTTTAATCCATTGAAGATTCAAGATAACGTGAAAGATCTGGCATACTGGCTCTCAACGACTTCTACCCTTTTGTTCCTTCTACAAAGTACAATTAAGGCAAGCAATACACTAAATGCGGCTTCACAACGTCATCGAGCCTCACCCACGACCTTGTTCAGTAGAATGGCACAAGTAAACTCTTTGGGGTATAAATTTATTGCCACAAAAATACATGGACAATTTTGTTAACAAGTCTAACAATTTGTATCAGGGTTTTCGTGCATCCTCGATGGGCATGGGAATTTCCAGTGGTTACAGTGGAATGGAGGAAAAGCCAAAAGCACAATCAAAAATTGAAGCCAAATACCCAGCTCTTCTGTTTAAGCAGCATCTAACGACTTGTGTTGAGAAAATATATGGACTGATCCGTGACAGCTTAAAGAAAGAGATTAGTCCATTCCTCAACTTATGTATACAGTTATTCTAGATGAGGAGAGATAGAATAACCTAAATTAAGGAATTCTAAATTAAGGAATCCTAATTATACTAGAATATGTAAATAAATATGAAAGTGTATTAGTTATGTAAATATTTAATGAGTGCACTTTTATTGTAATTATGTTTTTAAATGTACTATAAAATGTAATTGTTCCTAAAATTAATAACCTAATTTATGTGTAATTTTTGTTAACAAATATACTCACAATTAGGGATGGGGGTAGTATAGAGCCCGGGGCATACTACCCTCAATTTTTTTTAAATTCTATAATTACAAAATTCAAGAGAAGACAAGTGCCCCATTGACCTAGCGGAGATCCCAAGTTGGATCCAACTAAATTTCCAAAAGAAAATTATTACAACCGGCCCAGTGAAAATGTAAAGAAAGTGCCAAGAGGAAATTCCAAATTGCAATTGAAATTGGGAGTTTTGTAAAAGAGTAAAATACACTGACATCCCCTGTAAAGTAGAATTCATCCTTCGTTTTTTTCCCATTCACTCGGATCTCTTCCGTTTCATCGATTTTGTCCGGATGCTCCTTTTCATTCGAAAAAAGGGAAGGAGAAGGATCCATCTAGTCTATAATATATAAGATTCACTATCCCTAATGTGGTTGACTAATTAATATCTATTTTTTTTTAAAAAATACAATGTCTAATATACCCTTTAAGTTATAATATTTAATATATCTACTAATTATAAATTTGAATATTATAGTTTTTACTTAACTTGATCTAATTAATTAAATTATGAACTTGTACAATAAATAACATAAATGTCAACAAATAATAAAAAATCTCTCCTTCTGGACCCGGTTTTGTTTGTGTAACCTCAATTACTAATGTGAAGTTGAAAAAATCTATTTCATTCAAATGACACACTGAACTTTTGATATATGTGTCCCAGTACTAATAACCTAGGGGGAGGGTACAAAAAAGAAGGATAAAGATCCATTAAAGATCCTACTCCTCTTAGCATTAGCAACGGAATGAATCAACTTTTTCCTTCCTATTTATTTTTTCAGAAAAATAAAGTCGTATACTTTTTGTAAATTAAATTTCTCAAAAATTAAAATTTACGTAATATACATTCAATTTTTTTTGGTAATTAAAAAGTTAAATTTTAATAGCCAAAAATGTACAAATTAACGCAAAAAAATCATAATTATTTTTTCTAAATATTAAAATTTACATAAATCAAACTTATTATTATATAACGAATCTAATATTCATATATAGAGTATACAAAATTATATTAATTATTTTTCTCAAATATTAAACTAAACATAAGTCATACTTGGGCATAGTTATTTATAGTAAAAATGACAAATGTTGTTACTAAAAAATATATTAAGAGATTTTTTTTACAAGATGGAGGTAATAATAAATATTATAATATTTTTTTATTCAATATTGCACAAAAACAACATCAACTATATACTAAAAATGTAATCAAAAAATCATAAACATCCTAAATTTTGACATATAAAAATCATAATATAAAAAATTAAAATATCAACATACTCAATCACTCTAATTAGAAAAACTCTAATAATAATTTAATTTAAAATTCTTAATATTTGTATCACTTATCCAAAAATATGTATTAATTAAACTAAATTATTTGAATGAGATAGCCTTAATTACAAATAAAACTATAATTAAATTGTATTGTATTAAAAAATGATAATTAAATATATATATATATATATATAATTTAATAATTAAAATTTGATAACATATAAAGATAAATATGTAACTTTATCTATTTAGTAAATCTTAAAAACTTGTAGAGATACTAACTAGTATTTAAAAAATTAGATGGGAAGTGAATGTTATTATGATTATGTAGAAGAAGTGTTTAATTTACTGTGTGTAGAATTCAAGACAAATCAGGACTTTTCCACACGGTTTTTGGGACAGAAGAAGACAAGGCAAGGATGATTCTTAAATCTTTGCCAGCCGATTAGTGCATTTAATTTTCCGTAGAACTCATAGATTTCAACTACTGATGTCCATGGCTTCTACAAGTAACCAAGTTACCTCTTCTTGCTTTCCTTCTTCATCTTCAACTCCTCACTGGAACTACCATGTCTTCTTGAGTTTCCGAGGTACAGATACACGCAATAATTTTACGAGTCATCTAAACATGGGTCTAAAGCAAGCTGGAATTAAAACCTTCATAGATGATGAAGAACTACCAACGGGAAAAGAAATTAAGCCAGAATTGCGAAAAGCTATCCGAGAATCAAGGATGTCTATTATAGTTTTCTCCAAAAACTATGCTTCTTCTAGATGGTGCCTTGACGAGCTAGTGGAGATCCTTGAATGCAAGAGAACAATAGGTCAATTGGTTCTTCCTTTATTTTACGATGTTGAACCATCTGTTATACGTCATCAAACTGGGAGCTATGCAGAAGCTTTTCAACACTTTGATGACGAGTCGGATAAACCGAAGGTGAAGAATTGGCGAGCTGCATTAAAAGAAGCTGCAGATCTCTCAGGACATGTTCTTGCAGATGGGTAACTAGACCTTCATCTCTCATCTTCTTAGTTTAGTTGTTTGATTAATCCACCGATTTATGTTCTATTTAACAGGATGCACCAATTTCTGTTGTAACATACTCATCTCCCAACTACTATATCACATTACATCATGAGTATTACTTTTTGTTTGGAAATTTTTTGCAGGAACGAAGCCAGATTTATAGAAAAAATTGTTAGGAAAGTTCAACCCGAAGTAAACTTGAGATTATTGAATGTTCCCGAGTCTCTAATCAGACTAGATTCTAATTTTAACTACATAAATACGTTATTGAGCATTGGATCCGATGATGTACGTATAATTGGGATCTATGGGATGGGTGGAATTGGTAAAACAACTGTTTCCAAAGATGTGTATAATAAACATTTAAACCACTTTGAAGGCAGTGCTTTTGTTGAGAATATCAAAGATGTTTCAAAACTACCAGATGGTCTACGTCGTTTACAAAAAGATCTTCTCAGTCAACTTCAGAAAAGAAAAAGCATTAAGCCTTCTAACAGTGATGAAGGAATCAATTGGATAAAAAATATTTGTTGCTCTAGAAGGGTTTTGATCTTACTTGATGATTTGGACCACTTAAATCAGATAAATCAATTAGCAGGACAAAAAAGTTGGTTCAATACAGGAAGCAGAATCATCATGGTTACAAGAGATGCAAAGTTACTTAAAGAAGCACATATAGATCATACATATGAAATGAATGTATTGGATGAGGATGGGTCTTTGGAGCTCTTTAGACGACATGCATTTGGAGAAGGCATTCCATTTCCATCTGAAGATCACAAATCACTTTCAACAGAAACAGCAACATATTGTGGAGGCCTTCCATTAGCTCTTGAGGTTATTGGTCGTCATATGTATGGTTTGACACTGTGGAAATGGAAAATTGCCTTAGAGGAGTTTCGCAAATATCCCGAAAAGACTATTCTGGATAGGCTTAAAATAAGCTATGATGCACTCAACAAACATGGAAAGAAAATCTTCCTTGATGTTGCATGCATTTTCATTGGATGGGACAAAGATTATTTAGTTAAGTTTTGGAATGGTTGTGAGTTCTCCCCTGAGAATAGTATTACAGAGTTGTTGAACAAGTGTTTATTAAAAGTTGATGAGAAAAATTGTTTAACGATGCATGATCATCTTCGTGATATGGGCAGAGCAATTGTTCTTGAAGCATCCGACCGTTCACTTGAAAAACACAGTCGAGTGTGGATTCATGAGGAAGTACGTGATCTGCTAGAACACCCGAAGGTAAAAGGAAACTTATCTTTTGCAGTTAAAGATTTACAATGTTAGAAATTATCGTAATTTATTTGAAATTTAGAGCATATAATTCCCACACTCACCCTACTCTTACTCAGGGAGCAGAAGCAGTTGAAGGAATTAGCTTAGATCTCTCCAATTTACAGTCTATTGCGTTGGAGACCAAAGCCTTTGAAGCGATGCACCAGTTACGATTTCTTCTAATGTAACAATGTTGATGTTATTGGATCCTTTGAACATTTATTTGGAAAGCTAAGGTGGCTTAGTTGGCAATACTGTCCATTGAAGAGTTTGCCCACCGATTTTCATCCTAGAAAACTTGTTGGGCTTGACTTGAAATACAGCAAAATCGAAAAACTATGGGAGGGGGTGAAGGTATGAGATTACTCAAAACACTTTATTTACGTTTTAGCATAATTTTATTTTTATTTTCTGGAGAATGTGGTTAAAGATACTGATTTCATGTTTTTGTACTTTTGCACAGCATCTAAACAATCTGAAGATCCTAAATCTCTCATACAGTGAGTCCTTGATGGAGACCCCAAACTTTACTGGCGTACGGAATCTTGAGCGCTTAATGCTTAGAGTTTGCAAAAGATTGTCAATGATTGATCCATCAATTTGCGAGCTGAGATCACTAGAAGAACTGGATCTGGAGGGTTGCTCAATGTTGGAACGATTGCCTGAGGAATTGGGAAATATGAAAAGCTTGAAGGCTTTGAATGTAGGTGATACATTGCTTGAAGGGTTACCTGATTCAATAGGACAGTTAAGTAGGCTGGTTCACTTACGTTTGAAATGGTGTAAGGAACTTAAAACTCTTCCCACCACCATTTGCAATTTGACATCACTAGAAGGATTAGATGTTCGTGGTTGCGAAAAGCTGGAACGATTGCCGGAGGAATTGGGGAATTTGGAATGCTTGCTGGTTTTGGAAATGAGCGATTGCTGGAGCCTTATAAATCTTCCAGCAAGCACTTGCAATCTGTCATCTCTAGAAGAATTAAATATGGTTTACTGCTCAAATATGAAACGATTGCCGGAGGAGATGGGGAATTTGAAAAGGTTAAGGACTTTGAATGCAAGTCAAACAGGGCTCGAAGAATTACCTGATTCAATAGGACATTTAAGTAGTCTGGTTCACTTACAATTGAGTGGGTGTAGGTATCTTAGGAGTCTTCCCGACTGCATTTGCGATTTGTCATCTCTAGAAGTATTAAATATCTATTGCTGCTCTCTACTGCAACAATTGCCGGATCGATTGGGGAATATGGTAAACTTAAGGAATCTGGATGCATTTAATATTGGGTGTCCACAGTTACCTGATTCTATCAAAAATCTGAAGAAACTTGAAAGGCTTTCCCTGGGTTTTCGGGACAGAGATCCTCAGTTGGCCTTCAAAAAAGTGGTCCTACCTTTCCAAAGTTCCTTGCGATTTCTGAGTCTCCTCAATTGTGGTCTGTGTGAGGAGGACATTCCAAATGATATCGTAATCAGTTTACATTCATTGCAATCCCTGGATTTAAGTCAGAACAATTTCTGTAACCTACCTTCTACCCTCTGTCAACTATCCAATCTAACAAACCTTTACTTGAATGACTGCAAGAATCTTGTGTCACTCCTGCAACTTCCTCCTAATCTACAGAAGCTAAATGTACGTGGTTGTACAGCAATGGAAAAAATATCAAATCTATCAAACTTGAAACGCTTGCGGGACTTGGATCTTTCAGATTCCAATAGATTGGTTGAAGTGCAGGGCATAGAGAACCTCAAATTAAGATTTCTCGACTTGGCAGGATGCAACGATTTGGCAATGAATACTACTTTTAATGAGAGTTTCTTTGAGGTATCTCTCTCTCTCTCTCTCTCTCTCTATATATATATATATATATATCTTCCTCAAAATATCTCTCTCAAATCTTCGTCCCTCTATGCAACAGCGGTACTTTAATCGTGCTGATTATGATGAATATTCAAATATTTCACTTCCAAAGTGGAATTTTCAAAATTGGATTATTTATCAAAGCATGAAATCTACAATTTCTTTTGAGTTGCCGCGGAGTCTACCAAATAATTTCCACGGAATTATTCTGTGGGTTGTTTATGCTCGTTATGCTACCTATATGACCTACATAGCTAATATAACAAATAATACAAGTGGCAAGGAATGGCATCATTTTCGAAGTGCCAAATACTTCATGTCTGATATAAATTGTTTGGGAGGGCATTCATGGGTGAGCTGTATAAAATCAAATTTCGAAAGTGGAGATAGCATCAAGATTTCCATCTCAGAACATATTAATGTGAAGGTGGAGAAATGTGGGGTTCATTGGCTCATTGGAAGTGAAGGCGATGAAGATGAAAATGTGCATTATTGCAACACAACAACATGATCATGATCATGATTATGATTATGATTATGATGATTATGATCATGATTTCTACCCTCCAGAATCAATTTAATGTATAGTATAATATATACGTATATAAATACATATCAAGAACCAACAAATCTAATTACTAAGCATGCTGCCACCACTTGGTCTTAAGCTGCCTTAGATGCCTGATCTTCAGTTTTCTCTTTCACGGTAGGCCGGCTGCACAAGGTCAGACACTTTCAATTAAACATTCTATAATCGACGGCTGCACAAGATTCTGCTTGTTCTATCTCCCGTTGGAGTTCTCTCTACTGTAAAATAAACATTAAACTATCTTAACCAATATTCTAATGACCCCGAATGTAATAAATGGTTAATTTATTATTCCAATTTGATAACTTCGAAGCTTTGCAAACAGTAATAGAATAAAAATATTAAAATATGTTCCAATATAAATCTGAAATCTCCAATACTCTCGAGTATAATCATTTATACTTTCCCCATTCAAGACAACCTCGTTTAGAATGGGCTGAATGTCACTTTTTTCCCTCTAAATTGTCATTTGCTTTCAAAATAATTCATAAAGTTCATTTTTTCATCAATTAGATCCTTAAAGTGATATTTTTTTGGCGTTTTTGTACCTTTTACCCGAATTGACTGTAACCTGTCCCATTTATCTTTTACACGATTCGATTTTTTTTGCACTTTTGTCCCTTTAAGTTACCAGAATTTATTTTTTTATTTTTAGATAAAAAAAATAGAAAATTTTATTTTTGTAAAAAAAAATGAGTAAAGCTTCATAATATATATATTCAAAAAAAACTTTATTTTTAGAAAAAAATATAAAATTTATTTTTTTTAAAAAATGAGTAAAGTTTAATAAAATATAAATTCAAAAAAATTAAAATTTAATTTTACAAAAAAAATAATTTTTTTAAATGTGTAAAGTTTCATAAAATATAGATTCAAAAAAAAATTATTTTTTGAAAAAATAGAATTTTTAATTTTAAAAAAGTAGTAAGTTTCATAAAGTATAGATTTAAAATAATAAAATAAAAAATAAAACAATATTTTCAAAAAAATTTAAAAATGAATAAAGTTTAATAAAATATAGATTCAAAAAAATATTTTCAGAAAAAAAATTATTTTTTTAAAAATAATGAGTACAAATTTTCAAAAAAATATAGATTCAAAAAAATATTTTTTTAGAAATAAAAATACAATTTTTTTAAAAAAATATATGTTAAGTTTCATAAAATATAGATTCAAAAAAAAAATATTTTAAAAAAAATAGAAAATTTTATTTTTGTAAAAATGAGTAAAGTTTAATAAAATATAGATTCAAAGAAATAAAACTTTATTTTTAGAAAAAAATAAAAAAAATATTTTTTTTTAAAAAAGATGTTAAGTTTCATAAAATATAGATTCAAAAAAATAAAACAAAAATATAAAATTTTATTTTCAGAAAAAAATAAAAAAAAATTATTTTTTAAAAATGAGTAAAGTTTCATAAAATATAGATTTAAAAAAAGTATAAAATAAAAAATTTAAAAATTTATTGTCAAGAAAATAGAATTTTTATTTTTTTTAAAAATGAGTAAAGTTTAATAAAATATAGATTTAAAAAATATATATAAAAGCCTATATATTCAGAAAAAATAAAAATATTTGTTGTATATATATGAGTAAAGTTTAATAAAATATAGATTTAAAGAAATAAAACATTATTTTCAAAAAAAAAATTGTAATAAAATGAGTAAAGTTTCATGAAATATTGATTCAAAAAAAGTAAAACAAAAACAACTTTATTTTCATAAAAAAATCATAAATTTTTATTTTTTAAAAAAATAAGTAAATTTTCATAAAATATAAATTTTTAAAAAAGCATAGAATAAAAAAATTATTTTTAGAAAAAATAGAATTTTTTTTTAAATGAGTAAAGTTTCATAAAATATAGATTTAAAAGTAAATAGAATTTTTTTTTTAATTCTGAAAAGATGTGTAGATTTATTTTATTAAACTTTACTCATTTACTTTATTTTCTTTTTTTACTCATTTACTTTATTTACTTTACATTTATTTTACTTTTATATTTTAAACTTTTTTTTAATCTATGTTTTATGAAATTTTATTCCTTTTTTAAAAAAAATAAAAAATATCTATTTTGTATGAAAATTTAAGTTTTTTCTTGTTTTATTTTTTTGAATCTATATTTTGTGAAATATTACTCATTTTTTTAAAAAATAAAAATTACAAATGTGACGCCCCCAAAGTAGGTATACATCACCCATCTTGAGTCGCCAAATACAGATACAAAATTCAAATACAAACTTAATTTTTACAACTCTTATGTGTAGTGCAGAATACGACAAACTATAAGTTGTGAGTTTTAATACAAATATTGTCTCCTAGATAATATCCAAACTCAAATTCAATCCTCATTACATTTAGTATCACACTAAATAAGTGAAGACTACTAAAAAAACTATCTCGGACCGTCACTCCATTCTCCGACTAGTCTCGGCTACGTTCTCATTTCTTGAAGAGAACAATGAAAGGAAAAGGGTGAGCTCAACTAGCCCAGTAAGAAATATTATCTAAGATAATGCAAAATAAATTATCGTTAGCCTTCAACAATGTTAAACTGATAAAATACAATAAATATCAAGTTTAACTGCAGCGGAATAAACAATTCATTAGAAGAGTTAAGTAGAGCATGAAATCTACCATCTTCTATGATTTAAAAAGTTTATCATCAATTTTATCGATGAGACTCAGCTTAATAAATAATCCATATCATCGAATCCTCCCTGCACTACGGGCTAAGGATATTCATTAGTATCACGACCATGAATTATCCATGCACTACGGGCCAAGGATATTCGTGTTTTCATCAATGGTCATGATCATTCCAACAACTGTCCATCAATGCATTACGGACTAATGAGGACTTTTACCACATCATTTGTAACATTACGGTCATGATTATACCGAATAATCTCTGGTCATAATCATACCAATCAACAGTCCATCTATGCACGTAAGTCACATATGACTTTCATTATAATATAAGCATGAGGATGATGACAATGATATAATAATTCAATTAAAAGAAAGCAAAGGATAAATTTTTAAAGGTTTATAATTTAATTTATTCAAAATTTAATAATGTCCAAATTGTCAACATGATACTGCTTTGTGGAGTAAAATTCAAGAATGATATTGTATCAAAAATGATTTTGACCGAAAAAAATCAACTTTTATCATGAAATAGTGCCACGGGTGAATAGTAACTGAGTGAATAGTATCCCGTGAATAGTACTTTGGGAAAAGTACCCCGTGAATAGTACTCTTCCATGAAAAAGTTAAAACTTATCAAGAATGCTCAGAATAATATCTCCATGAAAAAATATTGAACGAAGCACAAAATTTCAAGAATATTCTACTAATTTCATGGAGTATAGAAGCCAAAACTTAACAAAATAAGTATAAAATTCAGAATCTGAAATGAAATAATATTACTTACATACTACAGAGTATGGAAGAAAATATTATTTCTTACGAGTATTGAACAAAAATAATATCCCTTACCTTAAAAAGAAGAGTATTCTGACTAGTAGGGCGAGAATATTTTGAAGAAAACTTATACTGTTTTCTACGCTCAAAACTTCCTAAAACTCGAAAGAAATACGCTCAATATTATAGAAGAAGAATTCTCTGATTCTGGTGTGATTTTTAATTCTAACTAAGCATCCTATTTATAGGAGAATGGAATGATACTATTTGAATTTAAAAAATCACGTGTGCATAGTAGGGAGGTTCATGTGCGCCGACTGAATTCTAAAAAAAAATTGATTTTACTATACAAATACTATGCAGCCACTATGCAAACACTAACATAATAAAATATAATATATTCTATTTTTCATAAAAAACAAAACTTATAAATATATATATATATATATATATATATATATATATATATAAACCTGTGACTTTGAAAAACCACCCCCCATTCCCGTGACTTCCCATTTTATTAAATTGTGGGCCCCACCTCTTATATATATATATATATATATATATATATATATATATATATATATATATATATATATATATATATATATACGGTCCAGATCAAGTGCATACCCCTTATCTTACTCACTCGTGCTTACCCCTCTTTAGGCGACGGTTTCGGTCATACAACCGTCGTTTATACTTTTAGCGTCGGACAACATATAGCGTCGCTAAAAGTATAAACGACGGTTGTATGATCGAAACCGTCGCCTAAAGGAGGGTAAGCACGGGTGAGTAAGATAAGGGGTATGCACTTGATCCTTGCTCTATATATATATATATATATATATATATATATATATATATATATATATATATATATACTGAATAACTTTCTACTGATTATTTTGAAAAATGAGTAAATGGGGGGTCCATATAATAAGCAAAATTATAACAAATACTTCATAAAAATTCCCTATATATTTTATAACAACATTTATTCATCATTATTTTAACTCAAAATATTAACAACCAGATCGTTCCTAGGAAAGAGGAGGCTTTCCGATAAGAATTTCTCTATATTGGCGCACAATTAGGTGACCAAACTCCTTTCCTCAACAGAACTTTCTAGACATCGTCAATAATACAAATAATAATATAAATAATTATATCGTCTCAATTATTGATTTAATAATATATAAAATATTGACAATAATTGAATCAAATAACGTGAGATACTATACAGCAATTACTGTAGCAATAATTGAATAAAACTGAGTGACTTCTCACGTAAGCATCAATAATCAATACCGTGCGCTACTATGCAACCACGCGTATTACTGTACTTTTACCACCAGGTATTTCAATTGTTAATGGTTAAAACTTTCGTCGTTATTTTTATAAAAAGATATTTCTGTCGTTTTCTCATTCCGATAATAATTTCGTTATGGGGTCCACCAATAATTGTGCCGTCGTACGAATATTCGCTGTTAAAATGAATATTCTCTGACCAATCGAATATTATATAACAACTTGCTTACTTTGTATAATTTATAAATATTACCCACAACTATAACATTATAACAAATTCATGCCTTAATATTCAAAAATAATATTTATAGAAAAATTCATCTTTATTCATAAAAGTTAGGGTCTTACAACCTCCCATTCTTATGAAACTTTGCCCTCGAAATTAGGGTACGTACCTGGTATGTCGAACAGGTGAGGATATTTGTTTTCATTTTAGATTCTAACTCCCAGGTCATTTCCTCAACATCGTGGTTTCTCCACAAAACTTTGACTTGAGGTATAACCTTGGAGCATAAAATATGTTCCTTCTTATCCAAGATTTTAACAGGTACCTCTTCATACGTAAAATCTTCTGCTATCTCTTCTGGTTCTAACTCAATAATGTGGTTCGGGTCTTCCACATATTTACGTAACATGGATATGTGAAAAATATTATAAACCCGAGACATACTTGGCGGTAATAAGACGAGTCTATAGGCCACAGTTCCTACTCGATCAAGGATTTCAAATGGGCCAATGAATCGAGGATTGAGATTTCCTCTCTTTCCAAATCTTGTAACTCACTTACATGGAGCAACACGTAACAACACATGCTCTCCAACATTGAATTCAACGTCCTTCCGATGAAGATCAACATAACTCTTTTATCGATCTTGTGAGGTTTTTATACGTTGCCGGATCATTTGAATCTTTTTCGTATTCTTGTGTACTAATTCTAGTCCCAACAACGTTGTTTCACCCACCGATACAACACCTTAAATGGAGCCATGCCGATACTTTCTTGATAGCTGTTGTTGTAGGAGAATTTCACCAATGGCAAGAACTTGTCCCAACTTCCTTTGAAGTCAAGGACACAAATTCTTAATAGATCATCTATAGTTTGAATAGTCCTCTCCGACTGCCCGTCCGTCTGAGGGTGATATGCCAAACTAAATCGTAAATCCGTGCTCATAGCTTTCTGCAAACTGATCCAAGACCGAGAAGTGAATCTTGGGTCTCGATCAGAAACTATGGATACTGGCATACCATGCAGTCTTACAATCTCATTTATGTACATACGAGCAAGAAGTTGAAGTGTATATGTTAGAGTTTATGCCCTAGAGTCCAATTATTTTATATAATTGCTTAACGTTTTGATATTATATTTGATTGAATAAATGAATGATTTTATTATGGTTTTATTTACTGCGTTATATAAATGTTAACCTAATAAAAATCCTTAGAATAGTGATACAAATTATATAGCTTCAAGTATGTGACTTGAACATGAGATTATATAATTACAATTAGTATCATTGTTCTTAAATGTCCCTAGTCGAGTATCATTGTTGATGGGACAAAAATGATGCATTGAGACCAGTATGTGGATTGACTGATGACCAAATATCATTGGTCATAAATATATGAGATATTAAGTCAATGCATAGGTACATGTTAGAGAATGATGTACTGGACAGACCCACCATGAGAATTCTACGTGGAACATTATGCAAAGTGTCATTAGCGATTCTCATAGCGACAATGATGTAATGGTCCTCTGACCTGAAATCACTATATTACTACACGGGAATTTATGTACTTTGATATCATCAAATGTCACCTTTAATAGGGTGGACTATAAAGGTGATTATTGGGTACATCATGAATCGTGTGAAATATGAGTGATCTAGATGGAATTTAACCCTCCTATATATTAGGGGTAATATCCATAGGCCTCTTAATTGAGTAGGACTATGAAATGCATGACCATGCTCGAATAGTGATTTGTTTCATATAGTCTACTCATTGATCAAGAAAACTCAGATTAAATTATGAAGAGTATGACACATTCCATGACTCGAGTTTAATCTAGGATATTAATGTTAAAAGGATTAAATTACATTGAAACATTGGTTACGAAAAGGTTGCATCGAATCATCAATCTTATTATTACTTAGGTAGCAGTGATGCATTACTAGATGCCGCTCACTATTTATAATTTTATAATATGATTTTAAAATTATTTCTAACGTAATAATAACCTATAGGGTCACACACATAGAATGTATTTAAAAGGGAATTAATTTAAATTGTAAAGATTTAAATATGTCAATATAATTAATAGTATTTAAATTACGAATTTAAATTAATAGGATAATTCATATATAGGTATATTAATTAAGTAAGACTTAATTAAGATATATATATATATATATATATATATATATATTCGGATTTTATTAAATTAGGTTTTGAATAATTCCTTTTAATTGCTATATATATGATATGTAGCAGCCATTTAGGTATTATTCATTTACCAAAACCCTAGCAGCTCTTAGAGAGAGACTAGAGAGAAACAGTTCTGAAATCCTCATCCTTGGTGGTTAGTACCGTAGTTCCTTTTACTGCAGATCGTATGACGGTTCGCGGGGTGTTCGTGTGGATACCGTAGAGGTGCGATTCGTTTGGATTGTGTTGGAGATTCGAGTGCATCAATTTTAGTTTCATAATCGGTATAATTTCTAACCACTGAGTTAATTGATTTTCGCAAGGATCATGTTTTAGGGTTTTGAAAATTACTTTGATTATTTTATATTTCCGTTGCATTTTTGTGCCAAAATCCCAACAGTATAAGTTTCTCGTATAGGTAAGAAATGAGCAGACTTGGTCAATCTTTGAAAAGAATTTAGCTCCTTTTAACTGGTCAAACAGGTGATCAATGCGAGGCAAATGGTACTTATTTTTGAGGGTGACCTGATTCAACTCCCGATAATCAATACAAAGTCGCATACTCCCATCTTTCTTCTTTATGAATAGAACAGGAGCACCCCAAGGAGACGTACTAGGACGAATGAAATCGATGTATAACAATTCGTGCAGTTGGGTCTTTAACTTCTGAAGTTCAATAGGAGCCATTCAATATGGGGCTTTGGAAATGGGTTATGTATCGGGTTCAAGGTCGATACAAAATTCAATTTTACGCTTTGTGGGTAGGCCAGGAAGTTCCTCAGGGAATACGTCAGAAAATTTATTAATAATAGAAATATCATTCAAAACTGACATATTTTTGTTTAAATCTGTGACATGGGCTAAGAAAGCTTGACATCCGTTTTTTAATAAATGAATAGCTTTATGGCCTTATATGACAGTGACTGACTTTAGTGGTTTAGTTGCTTGAATTTGTATAATAGGTTGGTTAGGAATATAAAAGCTAACAACCTTACGAAAATAATCAATTTTTGCATGATGAGTAGTTAACCAATCAATCCCTAAAATCACATCAAATGCAAGTATTTTTAAGGAAATAAGATCGACATGTAATGTGAATTTTCCGATTTGAATCAAACAAGACTTATAAACAGTGGATGTAATGAAGGTTTCTCCCAACGGAGTTTCAACAGATAAGTTAAAGTCTAATTTCTCCGGTGTTAAATTTAAACGTTGAGCGCAAGTAGGAGAAATAAAAGAATGGGTAGAACAGGTATCAAATAAGGTATAGACTTCGCTAAAGTTTATAATTAGCTTACCCGTGATAACCTCGTTCGGGTTCTTACTTTTTGGGAGGTCACGACAAACGTTCTCCCTTGAACTACTGGTTTTGTGAGACCCCAAATTTTTATAAATAAAGATTTAAATTTCTCAAAATAATTTTTTTAATATTATGGTGTGGATTTGATATAATGTTATAGTTGTGGGTAGTATTTATAAATTTTGCAAAGTATACAAGTTGTTATAAAATATTCTTTTGGTCGGGGAATATTCTTTTTGTCGGGAATATCCGTACGACGGCACAATCATTGGTGAACCCACAACGGAAGTATTGTCATAATAATAAAACGACGAAATTATTTTTATGAAAATAACGGCAGAAGTTTTACCGTTAAAACTGTTGAACTACTTGGTAGTAAAAGTACAGCAATACGCGTGGTTGCATAGTAGCACACAGTATTGGTTATTGATGCTTACATGATAAGTCACTCATTTATACTCAATTATTGCTACAGTAATTGTTGCATTATATCTCTCATATTTTTGATTCAATTATTGTTACATTATCATCTGCATAATATGGTATATTATTAAATCAATAATTGAGACAACAAAGTTATTCATATTATTAAATTGCAATATTTACAATGTCTAGAAGTTCTGCCAAGGAGTGGTTTGGTCATCTAATTGCGCGCCAATAGGGAGAAATCCTTATTGAAAAGCCCCATCTTTCATGGGAACGACCTGGTTGTTAAATATTGCGAGTCATGATATTAATGATGAATAAGTTCGTGTTGATTAAAGATGAATTTGATAGTTCCATTATGTTGGGATTATTGGTGTTAGTTGAAATCGACATTTATTCCGATTATAATTGATGTCTGGGGGTTATATTGATAAATTGGGTAATTTATCGGATAAATGAGCAATTATTTGCTACTAATTCACATGCTTATATAACTATTTATTCACATGTGTGTACTATTGAGTCACATTCTTATACTATTAGGGGAGTTGGTGCAAGATTGATAATACTTGCATGACTAAGTTAAAGATGGAGGTATAGATGGAAGTACTATACCGTAATTCGTATTTTCACATGATTATAACTATTGAATCACATGATTGAACTATCGATTCACATGATTTACTATTAGGGGAGTTGGTGCAAGATTGATAATACTTGCATGACTAAGTTAAAAATGGAGGTATAAATGGAGATAATATACTGTAATTAATTTTTTCACATGTTTAGAACTATTGAGTCATATGATTTACTATTGATTCACATGATTTACTATTAGGGGAGGTGGTGCAAGTTTGATAATACTTGGATGACTGAATTAAAAATGAAAGAAAAGTTGGAGGTATTGTACTATAATATTTCGAGCCCCAAAACGTGCAATTATCGAAACTATATTTTCCTATAAATAGAAGCTCATTCTTCCTTCATTTCTCATAAATTCACTAAAGCTTTAGAGCCACTATTATAGAGAGAAATTATAGAGAGAAAAAAGAAGAGAAGTCTGCTCCCTCACTATTCCAGTATACAGTCTTCTTTTGAGGTAAGGGATATTATTTGTTGTACCCGTAAGGGGTATTATTCTTTCGTATTCATGAAGAGAATTACTTTCTTTCAATACTCGTAAGAGTTGTTATTCCATTCTTCATTATTATGTTAGAATAACCTGTTTATGCGAAGTACCGCATATATGGTGAAATTCTTCTGTTATTCCATTCTGTATTATTATGTTGGAATAACCTATTTATGCGAAGTACCGCATACATGGTGAAATTCTTCTATTATTCCATTCTTTATTATTTTGTTGGAATATCCTGTTGGTACAAATTTCGCCTGACCTTGTTCCGTTCTTTATTATTATGTTGGAATAACCTATTTATGCGAAGTACCGCATACATGGTGAAATTCTGTTGTTATTTCATTCTTTATTATTCTGTCAAAATATCTTGGCTGTGCGTTTTACACCGGACCTGGTTCCATTATTTATTATTCAGCATTTATTATTCTGTCAAAATATCCTATCTGTGCGTTTACACTGGACCTGGTTCCATTATTTATTATTTTGTCAGAATATCATGTATGTGCGTTTACGCCGGACTTGGTTCCATTATTTATTATTCTGTTGGGAATAACCTATCTGTTCGGTCTCTATTGCATGCATGGTGAATCCTTCTGTTATTCCATTCTTTATTATTCTATTGGAATAACATATCTATATGGATTACCACATGCATGGTGAATGGTCCTTTATATTCATTCCTTATTAAATTGTGAAAATGATCTGGTTACGTTGATTATGATGAGAGTCATAATAAAAGCTTTGGACTGATGAAAATCATGGGTATATGTAGTTTTAGTAAGTTTTATGATGAGTTATGTTGGTTATTATGTGAAAACATGAAAGTTTCATAGAAATCACAAATGGTTGAAAATCAAATTTTGGTGAAAATGGAACATGAAATTCAATTGACCATATCTCCTATTCTATTTTGAATTTTTGAGTTTGGTCAAGTTCTAGAGTTAGATCTATGAGTTTTGTAGATTTTCGTGTGGACTGATTTTAGCAAAGGAGTCAAAAGCTGGAAATTACCGAAATGCTACTGTCAAGATTTTAGAAGGGCTTTTTCGGCCAATTAAATTGTGAGAAAAATTCTGGCCTTTTGGGACATGAAATTAATGGTATAAAGAACCTCCTGTCCAAAAATGAGTTCATTCCGACTTAAAATGAACAAGTTATGACCATTTCAATATTTAGTTTTTTTCGACGAAAAATGCTATAATCGGAGTTCTATAACTCCGATGACCATGAAATTTAAACTGAAAACTCACGTTAACATGTGTAAGATCTTGCCAAGATTTGAAAAGTTTTGGAGTTAAACTTGAGGTAGCTAATTTCTTAAGGAATTAATTGGAAATTGATTTTTGAAAAATAGTAAATGAATTTTAAAAATTCCGAAAAAAATATATGTTCTTTATGGGACTATATTATGCTAAATCTCAGAAAAAAAATATTTTTGGGACTGATTTGGTATTTTTCATGAAAATAGTTTAGTTACGAACATATGAGTTAAATATGTTATGTGAAGTAACAAAGTTGGAAAATAGGATTTTATGGTTTGGAAATCCTATATAAGGTATATGTAGATTTTTGATAAGGGATTTGATCATTAGTGATGAAATCTAATGAGTATGGCATTTTTGAATGATTAAATGCATTATTTGATAAAGTGTAAACAATTGAAATAAATTGTTTATACGTTTAAGAAGTGATTAAAATATTGTTATGATATTAACAATATTAGATTATGAATTTATTATTTGATTGATAATATTTGGATAAAGTTAAAGTCTTTAATATTTATCCTTGTCTTAGTTTGATTAATGCTTATATCATTGTCATCATCCTCATGCTTATATGGTGATGAAAGTTATCTTTGGCTTACATGCGAAGACGGGCTGTTGATTATTGAATTGTATTTCTTTGGCTTACGTGCAAAGATGGATTGTTGATTATTGGTTTTCTTGTTGTACATCTTTGGCTTACGTGCAGAGATAGACTTGGTATGATTATGACCAGGGATTATTCGGTATAGTCATGACCATTGATGATTTAATGAATATCCTTGGCCCGTAGTGCATGGATGATTCGATGATGTGGTTTATTTATTAAGCTGAGTCTCAACGATAAAATTTGATGAAAACATTTTAAATCATAGAAGATAGTAGATTTTATTCTCTACTTCACTTTTCTAATGGATTGCTTGTTCTGCTGCAGTTAAACTTGATGTCTATTGTATTTTATCAGTTTAACATTGTTGAAGACTATTGATATTTTATTCTGCATTATCTTAGTCATAATATTTATTACTGGGCTAGTTGAGCTCACCCTTTCTTTCACTGTTCTCTTCAGGAAATGAGAATATAGCTAGGACGAGTTGGGGAACGGAGTGACGGTCCAGATGATTGCATTAGTAGTCCTCACTATTCTGTTAAATAGTGTGACAATAAATGTAATAAGGACTCCATTGAGTTTGTATACTGTCTAGATGACAATATACGTAGTAAAACTCTTAGATTATGTTTCATCGTATTTTACACGACTGTTGTATAATTAAGTTGTATTTGAATTTATGTATCATATATCTGGCGACTCAAGATGGGTGATGAATATCTATTTTTGGGGGCATCACAGGTTTTGACTTGTCTGGGATGGAATTTGGTGTCACCATCCCAACTAGACTTGGCTTCGCTTCACGACAAAATCGAGCTAAGTGAGCTTCTATTCCATAATTGTAACACGTTTTGGACTGTTACATGCAATTTAGACTGATGTGTCCCTCTCTTTCGCATTTGAAGCATATGATAGGCGGTCGTTCTCCTTCCTTAACAATGGGTGCTGGTGCTAACTTCTTCCCATCATTGTTGAATCTTCTCTTATTGAAATTTTCACTTTTATTGTCTTGGCCATGATTACCACCGAAGTGGTTACCATTTTTGGCATGTTGATTCGCTCCACGTTTGTTTTCACCGCTTTGATGACTGCTACTACTAGTATTATCGATATTCTGGCTGCTCTCTCTTGGTTGGGTTGACTCATTATCGTGCTCCAACAACTGAGCCCTATTTACAACATCTGAATACAAACACAGTGTGTGAGAAATGAAGTATTAATGTATTTCGGGTTTCAAACCTCGCAGAGACATTCGCATTATTCTCTCCTCATTATCTGCCAAATGAGATGAAAACCGGGCCAACTCGGCAAACTTATCCTCGTACTGCGACACGGTCATATTATTTTGCTCTAGCTTGATGAAATCCACCTTCTTCAGGTGACGAATACTTTCGGGAAAGTACTTGTCGTTGAACAGTTCTTGAAACTTCTCCTAAGACATTTTGAGTGCGGTAGACTGAGTACATTTTACTGATTCCCACCAGTAATATGCCTCTCCTCTAAACATGAAGGTGGCAAAGGGAACCTTTTGCTCCTCGGAGTATCCCAAGACATCAAATATCTTAGTGGTGATCTGCTTTATCCACGTCTCCGCTTTAAGTGGTTCTGGCTTTCCCCAAAACTCCGGTGGTCCCAGCTCCTTGAACTGCTTAGCAGTGACCATCCGTGAGTTTCCAGTGTTTCCACCTGCATTTTGGACAAGAGTCTCTCTCGCTTGATGTTGCATGAATTGCAGAAATCCTTTGAACATCCCATCGTTCATCATTTGGTCAGTGTTGTTGTTCACCTGAGGATTGTTGCCTTCCTGCACATTATCCTGGTTATTAATTTGTGGTGGCTCAATGGTCTCTTGTGCTCCATTGCTTATCTTAACATTTTCAAATGCCATTTTTAAATACTGCCACAAAACAAGGGTTAATTGACATACCACATATTATCCCTATATTCTGACCGACCAATTAAATAACAAATAAACTTAGGCAGGTTATACTAGCGAAAGAATTACCCGTCTCTCCCTTCCTAGTTCTAGTCTCACATCTCAGCTAGGGATCATATCCCTAAGCTTTGATACCAACTGTGATGCCCCCAAAATAGGTATACATCACCCATCTTGAGTCGCCAAATAAATGGTTCAGAATTCAAATACAAACTTAATTTATACAATTGTTAAGTGTCGTGCAGAATACGACAAAACATAAACTGTGAGTTTTAATACAAATATTGTCTCCTAGACAATATCTAAACTCAAATTCAATCTTTATTACATTTATTATCACACTAAATAGTGAGGACTACTAAAACAACCATCTCGGACCATTAGAGAACGATGACCAAATCTCATTAGTCATAAATATATGAGATATTAAGTCAATGCATAGGTACATGTTAGAGAACGATGTACTGGACAGACCCACCATGAGAATTCTATGTGGAACATTATGTGAAGTGTCATTAGCGATTCTCATAGTAACAATGATGTAATGATCCTTCGACCTGAAATCACTATATTACTACACGAGAATTTATGTACTTTGATATCATCAAATGTCACATTTAATAGGGTGGACTATAAAGGTGACTATTGGGTACATCATGAATTGTGTGAGGAATATGAGTGATCTAGATGAAATTTAACCATCCTATGTATTAGGGGTGATATCCATAGGCCTCTTGATTGAGTAGGACTATGAAATGCATGGCCATGCTCAAATTATGATTTGTTTCATATAGTCTACTTATTGATTAAGAAAAACTCAGATTAAATTATGAAGAGTATGACACATTCCATGACTCGAGTTTAATCTAGGATATTAAAGTTAAAAGGATTAAATTACATTGAAACATTGGTCATGAAAAGGTTGCAACGAATCATCGATCTTATTATTACTTGGGTAGTAGTTATGCATTACTAGATGCCGCTCACTGTTTATAATTTTATAATATGATTTTAAAATTATTGCCAACGTATAATAACCTATAGGGTCACACACATAAAACTTAATTAAAAGGGAATTAATTTAAATTGTAAAGATTTAAATATGTCAATATGATTGATAGTATTTAAATTAAGAATTTAAATTAATAGGATAATTTATATAGAGGTATATTAATTAAGTAAGACTTAATTAAGATATATATATATATATATATATATATATATATATATATATATATATATATATATAGAAATTCAAATTTTTTAGGGTTTTGATTAATTTCTTTTAATCGCTATATATATGATATGTAGCAGCCATTTTAGGAATAATCATCATAACCTCACAAACCTTAGCCGATCTTAGAGAGAGACTAAAGAGAAAACCTTTGAAAATCTTAATCCTTGGTGGCTAGTACCGCAGTTATCTTCAGTGTAGATCGTGTGATGATTCAGGCGTTCGTGTGGATACCGTTGAGATGTAGTACCATGAGGAATTGCGTTGGAGATTTGAAGCGTCTCAAAAAAATTCTATAATCGGTATAATATCTAAACACTGAATTATTATGTTTTCGCATGGATCCTGTTTTAGGGTTTCGGATTTAGATTTATAATTTTTATTTTCTGCGGCGTTTTTATGCAAAAATTCCTATATCAACAATTCAAAGCGGAGCATCAAGTGCCTAAAGGTCCATTGCAACCACTTGAAATTTCATAATGGAAGTGGGAGCACATTACCATGAATTTCGTTTTTGGTCTTCTCAAGGTTTCTCAAGGCATAGATGCGATTTAGGTCATTGTTGATAGATTGACCAAGTCTACTCATTTCTTTAATATACGAGAAACTTAAACACTTGAAAGTCTTGCTCGTATATATATAAATGAGATTGTAAGACTGTATGGTATGCCAGTATCCATAGTTTCTGATCGTGCCCCAAGAATCAGTTCACAGGTTTGAGTAAGTTTACAAAAAGCTATGAGCACGGATTTATAATTTAGTTCGGCATATCACCCTCAAACGGACGGGCAGTCGGAGAGGACTATTCAAACTCTAGAGAATCTTTTAAGACTCTGTGTCTTTGACTTCAAAGGAAGTTGGGACAAATTCTTGCCATTGGTGGAATTCTCTTACAACAACAGTTATCAAGCAAGTATTGGCATGACTCCATTTGAGGTGTTGTATGGAAGAAAGTGTTGTTCTCTATTATGCTGGGATGAGGTGGATGAAGCAACATTGTTGGGACCAGAGTTGATACGTATGACTACGGAAAAGATTCAAATGATCCAGCAACGTATAAAAACCTCACAAGATCAACAAAAGAGTTATACTGATCTTCATCGGAAGGACGTGGAATTCAATGTTGGAGAACATGTGTTGTTAAGTGTTGCTCCATGGAAGGGAGTTATGAGATTTGAAAAGAGAGGAAAGCTCAATTCTCGATTCATTGGCCCATTTGATATCCTTGACGGAGTAGGAACTGTAGCCTACAGACTCGCTTTACCGCCAAGTATGTCTCGTGTCCATAACGTTTTTCACATATCTATGTTATGTAAATATATGGAAGACCCGAACCACATTATTAAATTAGAACCAGACGAGATAGCGGAAGATTTAACGTATGAAGAGGTATCTGTTAAAATCTTGGAGAAGAATGAACATATTCTACGCTCCAAGGTTATACCTCAAGTCAAAGTTTTATGAAGAAACCGCGATGTTGAGGAAATGACCTGGGAGTTAGAATCTGAAATAAAATCAAGGTGTCCTCACCTCTTCAACATACCAGGTACGTACCCTAAATTCGAGGGCGAAATTTCATAAGAAGGGAGGTTGTAAGACCCCAACTTTTATGAATAGAGATTAATTTTTTTCAAAATATATTTTTGAATATTGTGGTGTGGTTTTGATATAATTTTATAGTTGTGGGTAGTATTTATAAAATTTTCAAAGTATGCAAGTTGTCATAAAATATTCGATTGGTCGGAGAATTTTCATTTTAGCAGGGAATATTTGTACTACAGCACAATCATTGGTGGACCCCATAACGGAATTATTGTCGGAATGAGAAAACGACAAAAAATATCTTGATATAAAAAGAACGGCGAAAGTTTTACCGTTAAACTATTGAAATACCCAGTGTAAAAATAAAATAATACGCGTGGTTGCATAGTAGCACACGGTATTGATTATTGATGCTTACGTGAGAAGTCACTCAGTTTTATTCAATTATTATTACAGTAATTGTTGCATAGTATCTCACGTTATTTGATTAAATTATTGTCAATATTTTATATTATTAAATCAATAATTGAGATGAAAAGTTATTCATTTTATTATCTGCATAATTAACAATGTCTAGAAAGTTCTGTCGAGAAAAGGAGTTTGGTCACCTAATAGCGCGCCAATAGGGAGAAATCCTTATCGGAAATCCCCCTCTTTCCTGAAAATGATCTGGTTGTTAAATATTGAGAATAATAATAATGATGAATAAATGTTGTTAATAATATTGAGGGAATTTTTATGAAGTATTTGTTGTAAATTTTGGCGTATTTTGGACTCCCATCTTCCCATTTTTTAAAATAATCAGTAGAAAATTATTCAATATATATATATATATAATAAAGGTGGGGGCCACGAGTGGGTCAGGTGGGGCCCATATATTGGAAGAAAATTGAAAGTGAAAAAATTTGATGATGGTTGTCACAGGAGGTGTAAGAAAGAAAAAAAAGTGTCACAGAATATATATATATATATATATATATATATATATATATATATATTATAATAAGTTTTATTTTTTATGAAAAAAATAGAATATATTATATTTTATTTGTATAGTGTTTTACTATGCAGTGCACAGTAAATTATTGTGAAATTAAAAGTTGCGCCCGTGAAATTCTAAATACTGTTCACCCGTGATTTTATTCAAATAGTATCATTTCTATTCTTCTATAAATAAGATGCTTAGTAAGAATTGAAAATCACACCAGAATCATAGAATTCTCCTTCAATAATATTGAGTGTATTTCTTTAGAGTTTTAAAAAGTTTTTAACGTAGAAAACAGTGAAAGTTTTCTTCAAGAATATCCCCGCTATAACAGTTGGAATACTCTTCTTTTTAAGGTAAGGGATATTATTTTTGTTTAGTATTCGTATGAAATAATATTTTCTTCCATACTCTGTAGTATGTAAGTAATATTATTTCGTTTCAGATTTTGAAGTCTACGCTAATTTTGTTAAAGTTTTGGTTTCTATACTCCATGATATTAGTAGAATATCCTTGATATTTGCGCTTTATCCAGTATTTTTTCATAAAAATATTATTCTAAGCATTCTTGATAAGTTTTAACTTTTTAATTCCAAAATACTATTCACAAGGTTACTATTCTTGAAGTACTATTTACGGAGAACTATTCACTTGGGTACTATTCACCTGGGGCACTATCCATGACAAAAATTAATTTTTTTTGTCCAAATCATTTTTGATACAATATTATTCTTGAATTTTACTCCACAAAGCAGTATCATGTTGACAATGTGGCCATTATTGAATTCTGGATAAATTAAATTATTAAAGTATTTAATATTTATCATTTATCATTTGTTTTCATTTAATTGAATTCCTATATCATTGTCATCATCCTCATGCTTATATTATGATGAAAGTCATTTATGGCCCGTAGTGCATAGATGGACTTGGTATAATTATGACCAGGGATTATTCAGTATAATTATGACCGTAATGTTACAAATGATGTGAAAAAGTCCTCATTGGCCCGTAGTGCATTGATGGAAAGTGGTTGGCATGATCATGACCATTAATGAAAACACGAATATCCTTGGCCTGTAGTGCATGGATAATTCATGGTCATGATACTAATGAATATCCTTGGCCGTAGTTTAGAGGTGATTTGATGATGTGGATTATTGTTAAGCCGAGTCTCAACAATAAAATTGATGATAAACTTTTTTTAATCATAAAAGATAGTAGATATCATGCTCTACTTGACACTTCTAATGGATTGCTTGTTTCACTACAGTTAAACTTGATGTCTATTGTATTTTATCAGTTTAACACTGTTGAAGGCTAATGATAATTTATTCTGCATTATCTTAGTCATAATATTTCTTACTGGACTAGTTGAGCTCACCCTTTTTCTTTCATTGTTCTCTTCAGGAAATAAGAACGTAGCCGGGACTAGTCGGAGAACAGAGTGATGGTCCGAGATGGTTGCTTAGTAGTCCTCATTATTTAGTGTAATAATAAATGTAATGAGGATTGAATTTGAGTTTGGATATTGTCTAGAAGACAATGTTTGTGTAAAAACTCTCAGCTACGCTTTTAGTCGTATTTTATAATTAAGTTTGTATTTGAATTTTGTACCATGTATTTGACGACTCAAGATGGGTGATGTATACCTATTTTGGGGGCATCACAACAATGATATAAGAATTCAATTAAAAGAAAGCAAATTATAAAATTTTAAAGATTTATAATTTAATTTATACATAATTCAATAATGTCCAAATTGTCAACATGATACTGCTTTGTGGAGTAAAATTCAAGAATGATATTGTATCAAAAATGATTTGGACCAAAAAGAAATCATTTTTTGTCATGAATAGTGCATCAGATGAATAGTAACCTAGTGAATAGTGTGAGACCCCGAAATTTATGAAATGAAAGTACTCAATTTTCTTATAATTATTATTTTATTTAGTAAATGACTAAATTGATAAAATATAAAAATTAAGGGTGATATTTGAATTTTTTTTAAAGTAAGCAAGTTATTATAAAATAATCAGTGGTAAGAGTACAGTAATACGCGTGGTTCTATAGTAGCACACGGTATTGACTATTGATGCTTACGTGAGAAGTTACTCAGTTTTATTCAATTATTGTCATAATATTTTATATTATTAAATTAATAATTGAGATGACAAGTTATTCATATTATTATTTGCATAATTAACAATGTCTAGAAGTTTTGTCTAGGAAAGAGGTTTGGTTACCTAATTGCGCGCGAGTAAGGAGAAATCCTTATCGAAAAGCCCTCTCTTTCTTGGGAACGACCTGGTTGTTAATATTGCGAGTTATAATAATAATGAATAAAGGTTATTAAAAAATTAAATTTGAGTTTGGAGTTGAATTTGGAGTCGCGGACATGATATTTGAGTCCGAAATGCTGAAATTAGTAAAAATAGACTATAAACACAAAATTTGTTGGGATTGACTTTTTGGTCAAAAAGTTAATAGTTGACTTTTTTGAAAAAAGTCAAAATTCAAAAATTCAAAAATGAAAATATTGTTAAAAATATTGAGGAGATTTTTATGAAATATTTGTTATAATTTTTTGGCATATTTTATGGACCCCCATTTACCCATTTTTCAAAATAATCGGTAAAAAATTATTTAATATTATAAAGGCGGGACCACATGTGGGGCCCACGTGTGACTTATGAAATCTGAAAATGGGGGAGGGGGAAGGTAACATATAAGTAAGGAAAGTTAATATAATATATATATATATATATATATATATATATATATATATATATATATATATATATATACACATGTGATGAATTGAAAATGGGAGGATTGAAGTTGTCGAGAGAAAAAGGGTATTATTATTATATATATTTAATAAGTTTTGTTTTATATAAAAAATAGAATATATTATATTTTATTATGCATAGTGTTTGTATAGTGCCTGCATAGTGTTTGCATAGTGATTTCAAAAAATTATTCAGGCGATTCGTTGCGCCCGTGAATTTTCCAACACTGTGCACCCGTGATTATTTCTAAATAGTATCCTTCCACTCTCCTATAAATAGGATGTTTAGTTAGAATTAAAAAATACACCAGAATTAGAGAATTCTTCTTCTATAATATTGAGTGTATTTCATTCGAGTTTTAGGAAGCTTTGAGTGTAGAAAAAAGTGAAAGTTTTCTTCAAGAATATATCCGCTATATCAGTTGGAATACTCTTCTTTTTGAGGTAAGGGTTATTATATTTTTCATATTCTGAAGATATATTTTTTTCATTCAATATTCGTAAGGGGTATTATTTCTTTCGTATTCATGAAAAGAGTTATTTTCTTTCAATACTTGTAAGGGTTATTATTTATTTTATATTCTGAAGAGATATTAATTTTCGTATTCGTATGAATATTATTTTTGTTCAACCGTTGTTAGTAAGGGGTTTCTGTTAGGGGTTGTTTTATAATTTTTTTTCGACCCTCAAAAATTCTGGAAAAAATTGAAATGATATTTTGATGAGTTTTCTAGATTGTTTCCAAAATGGCGATTTTTGAATGTATAGATTAGGAGTTATGAATTTTATGAGAAAAGACTATTTTAAAAGTAAACCGTTATAACTCCTTACGGTTAACTCCAAAATTGGTGAAATTTTTATTTGGAGTACATGTATATAACAGAAGTATACCCTATAAATTTCAGAATTTTTGGATAAAAGTGTAGTTTATGATAAATGTCTAAATATTCGACAGTTTTGGCCATATAAAAATTAGTAAATGAATTTTAAAAATTCTGAGAAAAATATATGTTCAATATGGGACTATATTCTGCTAAATCCCAGAAAATAAAATTTGTTTGTACTACTTTGGTATTTTTTATGAAAATAGACTAGTTATGAGTAAATGAATTAAATATGTTATGTGAAGTAACAAAATTAAAAAATAGGATTTTATGGCTTGGGAATCGTATATAAGGTATATACAGATTTTTTATGAGAGTTTTAGTTATAGATGATGAAATCTTATGAGTTTGGCATTTTAGGATGATTAAATGCAATAATTAGTAAAGTGTAAACAAGTAAAATAAATTATTTATAAGTCTAAGAAATAATTAAAATATTGTTATAATATTAATAATATTAGATTATGAGATTATTAAGTGATTTATAACATTTGGATTAAGGTGTTATGAAATTATTGATTTAAAATATTATTTAATGATTAATAATATTAGTAAATGAGTTTAATGTTATTATATAATAAATAATATTAAATGGAGTTTATAATATAATGAATAATGTTATTATCTTCGTTAAATATTCGTTGTTCAAATCATTTTTGATACAATATTATTCTTGAATTTTACTCCACAATTGGTGATCATGTTGACAATTTGGATATTCTTGAACTCTGGATAAATTGTATTATAAATGTTTAATATTTATCCTTTATCTCATTTGATTGATTCTTTATATCATTGTCATGATCATCATGCTTATATTATTATGAAAGTCATCTATAGCCTGTAGTGCATAGATGAACTTGGTATGATTATGAACAGGGATTATTCGGTATAATCATGACCGTAATATTACAAATGATGTGGTAAAAATTCTCATTGGCCCGTAGTGCATTGATGGACAATTTTTGGTATGATCATGACCATGGGTTCTCTTCGGCCAAGGGTGCAAAGATGAATTATTTTATGGCGTGATCATGACCGTTGATGAAAACACGAATATCCTTAGCCCGTAGTGCATGGATAATTCGTGGTCGTGATATTAATGAATATCCTTAGCCGTAGTGCATGGATAATTCAGTTGTGACGCCCCCAAATTAGGTATACATCACCCATTTTGAGTCTCCAAAAAATACACTACTGACAACTTTATTTATACAACGGTTGTGCAAAATACGAGGACAGGTATACTGTGAGTTTTAATACAAATGTATGTAACTCTCATGGTGCCTCGACCACAACCTTACAATGGTACTTTACATAAAAGTACAGTCAAAAACTGTTTTAGAAATTAAAATCTTTGGAAAGTGCTCAAGAAAACCTTCGTACGTAGGAGGCCATGAATCTAAGTTATGATAGGTATCATATGTCCAGAGAATTATCCTTGGTTGATCCAATAGATCCCAAAGAAAAATGAGAAGATTACTATCATGTTCCTTCTAATATCGAGTCTTCTCTTGACATATAACTATCTCCACTGTCTCTAAGTGAAAATTATATTTCAAATAAACTCCAAGATCATATAGGTAGTGCTCGTAGATATACTCAGCAAGTGGATGTGCACAACCCTGTCTTATAATAACACGAGGTTGTATATCATTAGACATCTTGTATGATAGTGGCAAAACACCCTTCCAAAGTTGGGTTCACCTTACCCTATTCGGTTCACCAAAATTAAATATCAAATAACGTATACAATACGACACACTTATCTAAAGTTCTCAATAAAATTATTTCCATACTATTTAGGGAGAACCTCAACAGCTATAGACCACCGTTCTATTCCCCTGTTATCCCCGCTCGACTCGGCAACACTCTTATTACCTGAAAGGAATTGTGAAGCAAAAGGGTGAGCACAACTAGCCCAGTAAAGAATATCATAACTAAAGATAATTAAATTTTCAATAGCTTTCGTCAATAATAAATCAGAGATTTAGAACATATGGTAGATGATAAAACTTTTCAACCATAGTTGCAGCGGAACGAGCAATCCATTAAAAGAGTCAAATAAACCATCAGGTCTATTATCTTCTCCATGTTAAAAGTCCACCAATAACGTTTTATCCCTGTAACATCAATCAACAATTCCTGTCCACAATCATATGAATAACTCATAATCATAACTGTGATTCTGAATTCCTTTTCGCGCCTAGGACGAAGATAATTTTCATCAGCTATCTTCACCTGAAATATCAAAAATTATGGTTATACCAAATCATAATTGATGATCATAATCATACTAATAAATTCATCTTTACATTATAGCCAAAGATATACAACTGTATAACCAATAACCAACAGTTCATCTTTGCATTACAGGCCAAAGATATACAACTGTAAAACCAATAACCAACAGTCTATCTTTGCACTACATGCCAAAGATATACAACTGTAAAACCAATAATGCTGAGACTCAGCTTAATAGTATCACGACCACGAATTATCCATGCACTGCGGGCCAAGGATATTCGTGTTTTCAATTACGGTAATGATTATACCGAATAATCCCTGTTCATAATCATACTAAGTCCATCTATGCACTAAGGGCCAAAGATGACTTTTACCAAATCATTTATAACATTACGGTCATGATTATACCGAATAATCCCTGGTCATAATCATACCAAGTCCATCTATGCACTACATGCCACAGATGACTTTCAACACAACACAAGCATTAATCAAACGAAAACAATGATAAATATTAAAGAATTTAAATTTATCGAAATATTATCAATCACTTAATAAACTCATAATCTAATATTATTAATATTATAACAATATTTTAATCACTTTATAAACTTATAAATAATTTATTTCAATTGTTTACACTTTACCAAATAATGCATTTAATCATTCAAAAAATGTCATACTCATAAGATTTCATCACCAATGATCAAATCCCTCATCAAAAATCTGCATATACCCTATATAGGATTCTCAAGCCATAAAATCCTATTTTTGAACTTTGTTACTTCACATAACATATTTAACTCATTTACTCATAACTAGATCATTTTCATGAAAAATACCAACTCAGTCCCAAAAATATTTCTTTTCTGGGATTTAGCAGAATATAGTCTCATATTGAACATATATTTTTTTCAGAATTTTTAAATTTCATTTACTATTTTTCAAAAATCAATTTCTAATTAATTCCTTAAGAAATTAGCTACCTCAAGTTTAACTCCAGAAATTTCCAAATCTTGGCAGGATCTTACACATGTTAACGTGAGCTTCCAGTTTAAATTTCATAATCATCGGAGTTATAGAACTCCGGTTATAGCGTTTTTCGTCAAAAAAATCTAAATATTAAAATAGTCATAACTTGTTCATTTTAAGTCGGAATGAGTTCATTTTTGGATAGGAGGTACTTTATATCATAAATTTCCATGTCCCAAAAGGCCAGAATTTTTCTCACAAATTATGTGGCCGAAAATGCCCTTTTAAATTTCTGCGCAGTAACTTTTTCATAATTTGCAGGTTTTGACTCCTTTGGTAAAATCAGTCCACGCGAAAATCTACAACACCTTTTCCAGTGATTCCACCTGGATAAGTTATAAAACTCATAGATCTAACTCTAGAAATTGACCACTCTCAAAAAATTGAAATATAATAGGAGATATGGTTAATTGAATTTCATGTTCTATTTCTCCCAAAATCTGATTTTTAACCCTTTGTGATTTCTAAGAAACTTTCATGTTTTCACATAATAACCAACATACCTCATCATAGCACTTACTAATACTACATATACCCATGATTTTCATCAGTCCAATGCTTTTATTATGACTTTCATCATAATCCAACAGAATAATAAAGAACAGAACCAGGTCTAGCGTAATCCGCACAGACAGGATATTTCAACAGAATAATAAAGAATGGAATAACAAAGAATTCATCATGCATGCGATAGACCTCACAGACAGGTTATTCCAACATAATAATAAAAAATGGAACCAGATCTAGCGTAATCCGCACCGACAAGATATTCCAACAGAATAATAAAGAATGGAATAACAACAGAATTCACTATGCATGCGATAGACCGCACAGACAGGTTATTCTAACAGAATAATAAAGAATGGAATAACAGAAGAATTTTAACATGTATGCGGTACTTCGCATAGACAGGTTATTCTAACATAATAATAAGGAATGGAATAACAATAGCTCTCTTCATGAATACGAAAGAAATAATACCCCTTACCTTAGAAGGAACTGGATATTAGAATAGTGAGGTAGCAAACTTCTCTTCTTCTTTCTCTATATAATTTCTCTCTATAATAATTGCTCTAAACCTTTAGTGAATTTGTGAGAAATGAAGGAAGAATGAGTTTCTATTTATAGGAAAATATAGTTTCGATAATTGCACGTTTTAGGGTTCAAAATATTACAGTACAATACCTTCAACTTTTCTTTCATTTTTAATTTAGTCCTGCAAGTATTATCAAACTTGCACCACATCCCCTAATAGTACATAATGTGAATTAATAGTTCAATCATGTGAATCAATAGTTATAATCATGTGAAAATACGAATTACAGTATAATACCTCCATCTATACCTCCATTTTTAACTTAGTCATGCAAGTATTATCAATCTTGCACAAACTCCCATAAAAGTACATGAATGTGATTTAATAGTATACACATGTGAACAAATAGTTATATAAGCATGTGAATCAGTAGCAATTAATTGTTCATTTCTCCGATTAATTACCCGATTTATCAATATAACCACCAGACATCAATTATCATCGGAATAGATGTCGATTTCCACTAACACTAATAATCCCAACACAATGGAACTATCAAATTCATCTTTAATCAACACGAACTTATTCATCATTAATATAATAACTCACAATATTTAACAACCAGGTCGTTCCCAGGAAAGAGAGGGCTTTCCGATAAGGATTTCTCATTATTGGTGCGCAATTAGATGACCAAACCTCTCCTTGACAGAACTTCTAGACATTGTAAATATTGCAATTTAATAATATGAATAACTTTTTCATCTCAATTATTAATTTAATAATATATCATATAATGCAGATGATACTGTGATAATAATTGAATCAATAATATGAGGGATATGATGCAGCAATTATTGTAGCAATAATTGAGTATAACTGAGTGACTTGTCACTTAAACATCAATAACCAATATCGTGTGCTACTATGCAACCACGCGTATTACTGTACTTTTACTACCAGTTAGTTCAACAGTTTTAACTGTAACACTTCTGCCGTTATTTTTATAAAAAGATAATTCTGTCGTTTTCTTATTACGATAATACTTTCGCTGTGACACCCCAGATTTTATGAATAAATATTTAATTTTTTCGAAATATTTTTTTGAATATTATTGTATGGATTTGATATAATATAATAGTTGTGGGTAGTATTTATAAATTTTGCAAAGTATACAAGTTGTTATAAAATATTCATTTGGTCAGGGAATATTTTTTTGTCGGGAATATCCGTACGACGGCACAATCATTTGTGAACCCACAACGGAAGTATTGTCGTAGTAATAAAACGATAGAATTATTTTTATGAAAATAACGGCGAAAGTTTACCGTTAAAACTATTGAACTACTCGGTAATAAAAGTACAGTAATACGCGTGGTTACATAGTAGCACACGGTATTGATTATTGATGCTTACGTGATAAGTCATTCAGTTATACTCAATTATTGGTATAGTAATTACTGCATCATATCTCTCATGTTATTGATTCGATTATTGTCACAGTTTCATCTGCATTATATGATATATTATTAAATCAATAATTGAGACGACAAAGTTATTCATATTATTAAATTGTACTATTTACAATGTCTAGAAGTTCAGCCAATGAGAGGTTTGGTCACCTAATTGCGCAGCAATAAGGAGAAATACTTATCGGAAAGCCCCCTCTTTCCTGAGAATAACCTGGTTGTTAAATATTGTGAGTTATGATATTAATGATGAATAAGTTCGTGTTGATTAAAGATGAATTTGATAGTTCCATTGTGTTGGGATTATTGGTGTTAGTTGAAATTGACATTTATTTCGATAATAATTGATGTCTGGAGATTATATTGTTCAATCGGGTATTCAGGGCACATTTCGTGTCGGAGTACTATTCACAATTTACTATTCATGAGTTACTATTCACGAGTTACTATTCATGAGTTACTATTCACGAGTTACTATTGAGTCACATTCACTTACTATTAGGGAAGTTGGTGAATGATTGATGATACTTGCATGACTAAGTTAAAAATAGAGGTATAGATGGAGGTACTATACTGTAATTAATTTTTTCACATGTTTAGAACTATTGAGTTACATGATTTACTATTGATTCACATGATTTACTATTAGGGTAGGTGGTGCAAGTTTGATAATACTTGGATGACTAAATTATAAATGAAAGAAAAGTTAGAGTTATTGTATTGTAATTTTTCGAGCCCCGAAATGTGCAATTATCGCAACTATATTTTTCTATAAATAAAAGTTCATTCTTCCTTCATTTCTCACCAATTCACTAAAGCTTTAGAGCCATTAATATAGAGAGAAAGAAGAAGAGAAGTCTACTACCTCACTATTTCAGTATCCAGTCTTCTTTTGAGGTAAGGGGTATTATTCTTTCGTATTCATGAAGAGAATTATTTCTTTCAATACTCATAAGAGTTATTATTCCATTCTTTATTATTATGTTGGAATAACCTGTTTATGCGATGTACCGCATACATGGTTAAATTATTCTATTATTCCATTCTTTGTTATTATGTTGGAATAACCTGTTTATGCAAAGTACCGCATACATGGTGAAATTCTTCTATTATTCCATTCTTTGTTATTCTATTGGAATAACTTGTTTATGCGAAGTACCGCATACATGGTGAAATTCTTCTATTATTCCGTTCTTTATTATTCTGTCGGAATATCCTATCTGTGTGTTTACGCCAGACCTGGTTCCATTATTTATTATTCTGTTGGAATAACCTATCTGTGCGGTCTATCGTATGCATGGTAATTTCTGTTGTTATTCCATTCTTTATTATTCTGTCCGAATATCATGTATGTGCGTTTACTCCAAACCTGGTTCCATTATTTATTATTCTGTTAGAATAACTTATATGTGCGGTCTATCGCATGTATGGTGATTTCTATTGTTATTACATTCTTTATTATTCTGTCGGAATATCCTGTCTGTGCGTTTACGCCGGACCTGGTTCCATTATTTATTATTCTGTTGAGAATAACCTATCTGTGCAGTCTATCGCACGTATGGTGAATCCTTCTGTTATTTCATTCTTTATTATTCTGTTAGACTAACCTGCCTATTGGATTACCACATGCATGGTGAATGATCCTTTGTATTCATTCCTTATTAAATTGTGAAAATGATCTGTTTACATTGATTATGATGAGAGTCATAATAAAAACATTGGACAGATGAAAATCATGGGTATATGAAGTATTAGTAAGTGTTATGATGAGTTATGTTGGTTATTATGAGAAAACATGAAAGTTTCTTAGAAATCACAAAGAGTTGAAAATCAGATTTTAGTGAAAATGGAACATGAAATTCAATTGACCATATCTCCTACTATATTTTGAATTTTTGAGTGTGGTCAAATCCTATAGTTAGATCTATGAGTTTACTAACTTATCCAAGTGGAATCACTAGAAAAGGTCTTGTAGATTTTCGTGTGGACTGTTTTTAGCAAAGGAGTCAAAAGCTGGAAAATAGCAAAAAGCTACTGCCCATAATTTTTTAAGGGCTGTTTCGGCCACTTAATTTGTGAGAAAAATGCTGGCCTTTTGGGACATGAAAGTATCGGTATAAGGTACCTCCTGTCCAAAAATGAGCTCATTCCGACTTAAAACGAACAAGTTATGACAATTTCAATAATTAGGTTTTTCTGACGAAAAACGCTATAATCGGAGTTCTATAACTCCGATGACCATGAAATTTAAACTAAAAGCTCACATTAACATGTGTAAGATCTTGCTAAGATTTGGGAATTTCTGGAGTTAACCTTGAGGTAGCTAATTTCTTAAGGAATTAATTAGAAATTAATTTTTGAAAAATAGTAAATGAATTTAAAAATTCCGAGAAAAATATATGTTCATTATGGGACTATATTCTGCTAATCCCAGAAAAGAAATATTTTTGGGATTGATTTGGTATTTTTCATGAAAATGGTTTAGTTACAAACATTTGAGTTAAATATGTTATGTGAAGTAACAAAGTTGGAAAATAGGATTTTATGGCTTGGAAATCCTATATAAGGTATATGTAGATTTTTGATGAGGGATTTAATCATTGGTGATGAAATCTTATGAGTATGGCATTCTTGAATGATTAAAAGCATTATTTGGTAAAGTGTAAACAATTAAAAAAAATTATTTATAAGTTTAAGAAGTGATTAAATCTTTTTAAATCATAAAAGATTGTAGATTTTATTCTCTACTTGACTCTTTTAATGGATTGCATGTTCCGCTGTAGTTAAACTTGATTTCTATTGTATTTTTTCAGTTTAACACTATTGAGTACTAATGATAATTTATTCTGCATTATCTTAGTCATAATATTTCTTACTAGGCTAATTGAGCTCACCCTTTCTTTCACTGTTCTATTCAGGAAATGAGAATATATCTGGGACGAGTCGGAGAACAGAGTGACGGTCCAGATGATAGTATTAGTAGTCCTCACTATTCTGTTAAATAGTGTGATAATAAATGTAATGAGGACTTCATTGAGTTTGTATACTGTCTAGATGATAATATACGTATTAAAACTCTTAGCATATGTTTTGTCGTATTTTACACGACTGTTGTATAATTAAGTTTTTATTAGTATTTTGTACAATGTATTTGGCGACTCAAGATGGGTGATGTATACCTATTTTTGGGGGCGTCACAGTTGGTATCAAAGCTTAGGGATATGATCCATGGCTGAGATGTGAGACAAGAACTAAGAGGAGAGAGACGGGGGAATTCCTTCGTTAATATGACCTATCTAAGTTTATTTAGTATTTAATTGGTCGGTCAGAGTATAGGGATAATATGTGATATATCAATTAACCCTTGTTTTGTGATAGTGTTTGAAAATGACATCTAAAAATATCTTGGGAGAAGTTCCAAGAGTTGTTCAATGACAAGTACTTTCCCGAAAGTATTCGTCACATGAAGGAGGTGGAATTCATCAAGTTGGAGCAAAACAATATGACCGTGTGGTAATACGAGGCTAAATTTGCAGAGTTATCCCGGTTTGCATCCCATTTGGTCGATAATGAGGAGCGAATAACGCGAATGTTTCTAAGAGGTTTGAAACCCAAGATACGTCAATACCTCATTTCTCACAAACTTTGTTTATATTTAGATGTAGTGAATTGGGCTCTGTTATTGGAGCGCGATAATGAACCAGCCCAACCAAAAGGCAACGATAATAATCGTACCGATAGCAACGGCCATCGGAACAATGATAACCTTCGTGGGGGAAATTATCATGCCAAGAATGGTATCCACTTCGGTGGTAATCATGGCCAAGATAATAGAAGTGGAAATTTTAAGAAGAGAAGGTCACCTAGCCTGATTTTGTCGTGCACCAAAGGCAAGTCCAGCTGGGGCGGTGGGACCAAAGGCGAATACGGACAAAACAAAGTCGGTGGTTTCAGAGAGAGCGTTTTTCGCGACTTCTCAAAAAGCGAGTAACCCAAACGATGTTATCATGGGTTAGTTAATTATAAATTCTTACGAAGTCTATACCTTATTAGATACCAGTTCTACCCATTATTTTATCTCTCTTACTTGCGTTCAACGTTTAAATTTCACCCCAGAGAAGTTAGAATTTGACTTAATGGTTGAAACTTCATTAGGAGAAACCTTCATTACATGTGTTATCCAAGTCTTAGATGAGAGTCACAGTTTTGAATGATATTTCTATTGTTAATGAATTTCCTGACGAATTCTTGAAGACTTCTTAGCCTAATCCTAGAGCGTGAAATCGAATTTTGTATTGACCCCAATACAAAACCCATTTCTAAAACCCTCAAATATTTCTTTACTTAAAACGAACTTATCATGTGCCAAAGACGTTGGCTCGAGCTGTTGAAGATTACGATCATACCATTCAATACCATCGTGAAAAAACGAATGTGGTAGCAGACGTGTTAAGTAGAAGATCGTATGCGTTTACGAGTGCGATGTTGTTAACACAAAGACCCATTTTGTATAACTTACAAATGATGAAGATAGAGTTAAAGACTTTAGGGACCCACGTGAAGATAACAAATATACGAGTAGAATCGACTTTAATCGATAAAGTTAAAGCTGCTCAAGCTACATACTCAGAGCTGATGAATGTGAAGAAGAAGGTTCAAGAGGGCGTTATTCTAGAAGCAAGACTCGATAAATAGAGGAAATCTCAAAGCTCAATTTTATTTGCCCATTTAAAATCCTCGATTAAGTAGGAACTGTGGCTTATAGACTCGTTTTACCGCCAAGTATGTCGCGTGTTCATAATGTTTTTCACGTATCGATGTTACGTAAATATGTGGATGACCTGAACCACGTCATTAAATTAGAACCAGACGAGATAGCAGAAGATTTAATGTATGAGGAGATACATGTTAAAATCTTGGATGAGAAGGATCGTATTCAACACTCAAAGGTTATACCTCAAGAGTTAGAATCTGAAATGAAGTCAAGGTATCCTCATTTCTTCAGCATACCAGGTACGTACGTAAATTTCGAGGGCGGAATTTAATAAGGAGGGGAGATTGTGAGACCCCAGATTTTATGAAAAAATATTTAATTTTTTCAAAATTTTTTTTTGAATATTATGGTATGGATTTAATATAATGTTATAGTTGTGGGTAGTATTTATAAATTTTGCAAGGTATGCAAGTTGTTATAAAATATTCATTTGGTCGGGGAATATTCTTTTTGTCGGGAATATACATACGACGGCACAATCATTGGTGAACCCACAACGGAAGTATTGTCATAAATATAAAACGACAGAATTATTTTTATGAAAATAAAGGCGGAAGTTTACCATTAAAACTGTTGAACTACTCGGTATTAAAAGTATAGTAATACGCGTGGTTGCATAGTAGCACACGGTATTGGTTATTGATGCTTGAGTGATAAGTCATTCAGTTATACTCAATTATTACTATAGTAATTGTTGCATCATATCTATCATATTATTGATTCGATTATTGTCACAATATCATCTGCATTATATGATATATTATTAAATCAATAATTGAGATGACAAAGTTATTCATATTATTAAATTGTAATATTTACAATGTTTAGAAGTTCTGCCAAGGAGAGGTTTGGTCATCTAATTGAGCGCCAATAAGGAAAAATCCTTATTGAAAAGCCCTCTCTTTCCTAGGAACGACCTGGTTGTGAAATATTGTGAGTTATGATATTAATGATGAATAAGTTCGTGTTGATTAAAGATGAATTTGATAGTTCCATTGTGTTGGGATTATTGGTGTTAGTTGAAATTGACATTTATTTCGATAATAATTGATGTCTGGAGATTATATTGTTCAATCGGGTATTTAGGGCACTTTTTGTGTCGGAGTACTATTCACGAGTTACTATTCACGAGTTACTATTGAGTCACATTCACTTACTATTAGGGGAGTTGGTGCAAGATTGATGATACTTGCATGACTAAGTTAAAAATGGAGGTATAGATGGAGATACTATACTGTAATTAATTTTTTCACATGTTTAAAACTATTAAGTCACATGATTTATTATTGATGCAAACGATTTACTATTAGGGGAGGTGGTGCAAATTTGATAATACTTGGATGACTGATTATAAATGAAAAAAAAGTTTGAGGTATTGTACTTTAATTTTTCGTGCCCCAAAATGTGAAATTATCGAAAATATGTTTTCCTATAAATAGAAGCTCATTCTTCCTTTATTTCTCACCAATTCACTAAAGCTTTAGAGCCATTATTATAGAGAGAAATTATAGAGGGAAAGAAGAAGAGAAGTCTACTACCTCACTATTCCAGTATCCAGTCTTCTTTTGAGGTAAGGGGTATTATTCTTTCGTATTCATGAAGAGAAATATTTCTTTCAATACTCGTAAGAGTTGTTATTCCATTCTTTATTATTATGTTGGAATAACCTGTTTATGCAAAGTACCGCATACATGGTGAAATTATTCTATTATTCCATTATTTGTTATTCTGTTGGAATAACCTGTTTATGTGAAGTACAGCATACATGGTGAAATTCTTCTATTATTCCATTCTTTATTATTCTGTTGGAATATCCTGTTTATGCGAAGTACCGCATACATGGTGAAATTCTTCTATTATTCTGTTCTTTATTATTCTATCAGAATATCCTGTCTGTGCGTTTACGCCAGACCTGGTTCCATTATTTATTATTCTGTTGGAATAATTTGTCTATCGCATGCATGGTGATTTCTGTTGTTATCACATTCTTTATTATTCTGTCGGAATATCCTGTCGGTGCGTTTATGTCAGACCTGGTTCCATTATTTATTATTCTATTGGAATAACATGTCTGTGCGGTCTATCGTATGCATGGTGATTTTTGTTGTTATTCCATTCTTTATTATTCTGTTGGAATATCCTGTATGTGCGTTTACGTCGGACATGATTCTATTATTTATTATTCTGTTGGGAATAACCTGTCTGTGCAGTCTATCTCACGTATGGTGAATCCTTCTGTTATTTCATTCTTTATTATTCTGTTAGAATAACCTGCCTATTGGATTACCACATGCATGGTGAATGATCCTTTGTATTCATTCCTTATTAAATTGTGAAAATGATCTGTTTACATTGATTATGATGAGAGTCATAATAAAAGCATTTGACAGATGAAAATCATGGGTATATGAAGTATTAGTAAGTGTTATGATGAGTTATGTTGGTTATTATGAGAAAACATGAAAGTTTCTTAGAAATCACAAAGAGTTGAAAATCAGATTTTAGTGAAAATGGAACATGAAATTCAATTGTCCATATCTCCTATTATATTTTAAATTTTTGAGTGTGGTCAAGTCCTAGAGTAAGATCTATGAGTTTACTAACTTATCCAAGTGGAATCACTAGAAAAGGTGTTGTAGATTTTCGTGTGGACTGTTTTTAGCAAAGGAGTCAAAAGCTGGAAAATAGTAAAAAGCTACTGCCCATAATTTTGTAAGGGCTGTTTCGGCCACTTAATTTGTGAGAACAATTTCGGCCTTTTGGGGCAAGAAAGTATACGGTATAAGGTACCTTCTGTCCAAAAATGAGCTCATTCCGACTTAAAATGAGCAAGTTATGACCATTTCAATATTTAGATTTTTCTGACGAAAAATGCTATAACCGGAGTTCTATAACTCCGATGACCATGAAATTTAAACTGAAAGCTCACATTAACATGTGTAAGATCCTGCTAAGATTTGGGAATTTCTGGAGTTAACCTTGAGATAGCTAATTTCTTAAGGAATTAATTAGAAATTGATTTTTGAAAAATAGTAAATGAATTTTAAAAATTCTGAGAAAAATATATGTTCATTATGGGACTATATTCTGCTAAATCCCAGAAGAGAAATATTTTTGGGACTGATTTGGTATTTTTCATGAAAATAGTTTAGTTACAAACATATGAGTTAAATATGTTATGTGAAATAACAAAGTTGGAAAATATGATTTTATGGCTTGGAAATCCTATATAAGGTATATGCAGATTTTTAATGAGGGATTTAATCATTGGTGATGAAATCTTATGAGTATGGAATTCTTGAATGATTAAATGCATTATTTAGTAAAGTGTAAACAATTGAAATAAATTTTTTATAAGTTTAAAAAATGATTAAATTATTGTTATAATATTAATAATATTAGATTATGAGTTTATTAAGTGATTGATAATATTTGGATAATTTTAAAGTCTTTAATATTTATCCTTGTTTTCGTTTGATTAATGCTTATATCATTGGCATCATCCTCATGCTTATATGGTGATGAAAGTTATCTTTGGCTTACGTGCAAAGATGGACTGTTGATTATTGAATTGTATATATTTGGCTTACGTGCAAAGATGGATTGTTGATTATTGGTTTTATTGTTATATATCTTTGGCTTACGTGCAGAGATGGACTTGGTACGATTATGACCAAGGATTATTCGGTATAGTCATGACCATTGATGATTTAATGAATATCCTTGGCTCGTAGTGCAGGGATGATTCGATGATGTGGTTTATTTATTAAGCTGAGTCTCAGCGATAAAAATTGATGAAAATTTTTTAAATCATAGAAGATAGTAGATTTTATGCTCTACTTGACTCTTCTAATGGATTGCTTGTTCCGCTGCAGTTAAACTTGATGTCTATTATATTTTATCAGTTTAACATTGTTGAAGACTAATGATAATTTATTCTACATTATCTTAGTCATAATATTTCTTACTGGGCTAGTTGAGCTCACCCTTTCTTTCATTGTTCTCTTCAGGAAATGAGAATATAGCTGGGACAAGTCGGGGAACAGAGTGACGGTCCAGATGATAGCATTAGTAGTCCTCACTATTCTATTAAATAGTGTGATAATAAATGTAATGAGGACTTCATTGAGTTTGTATACTGTCTAGATGACAAGATACATATTAAAACTCATAGCATATGTTTTGTCGTATTTTACACGACTGTTGTATAATTAAGTTTTTATTTGTATTTTGTACCATGTATTTGGCGACTCAAGATGGGTGATGTATACCTATTTTTGGGGGCGTCACATCCGTTGTGGAGTCCACCAATGATTGTACCGTCATACGAATATTCCCTGTTAAAATGAATATTCCCCGACCAATCGAATATTATATAATCACTTGCTTACTTTGCAAAATTTATAAATATTACCCACAAGTATAACATTATATTATATCCACACCATAATATTCAAAAATATATTTCGAGAGAAATTAATCTTTATTCATAAAAGTTGGGGTCTTACATTATATATATATATATATATATAAGTTTTTACAATTGAGATTTATAGACTTTGAAGCAAGTTTTGAATTATTTCTCTCTCTAGATCTCGGATTTTCTCTCTTCTAGGCTTCCTTTCTCTCTGGAATCTCTTCAAATGAGCTTTGGGGTCTCATATATATAGACCCGCCCAGCCGTAGGTAGACCTTAGGCAGCCGTAGATACACCTGTGGCTGGCTCCAGTGGATCCCACCGTCTCGAAGTCCGTTCCTTCGATCGACACGCTGTCTGCTGAAACCTTCATACTTGTAATCCGGGAATCCAATGGATATGTGTCATACCATTCCGGAAAGTTCTTTCTAAGAGTTACGCAATGACATAGGGCTTGACCTTTCTGAATCCGGGAAGATGGGTCCATGACCAAAATAACATCTTCAAGTCTCCGTATGCAATCCGTTGAGTTGTCTTGCGCAATTTACACTCGGGTGTAGTGGTTCTTGTGACCTTATCCACAGCTAGACGATTGTTTGTTGTGTTGTGTTTGGCAAAATGACATCTTTTCCCTCCCGGAATTGTCTCCAGGGTTGGTGTGACTTCTGGTTGTCCCTCGGGTTATCTCCGAGGTTTGACTGCAGCCAACTATGTTTTTCTTCAGGGTTGTCTCCGAGGTTGATTTGATATCCCACGGGACTGTCTCCGAGGTTAGATGGTAATTCTCCAGGGTTGTCTCCAAAATGAATGTGGTAATCCTCCGGGGTTGTCTAAAGAATGGAAAAAGACATTTTTACCCTCCTGTATTAGTTAGTAACAGAAAAACAAAATTTCGAGTGCCTATAACACACATTTTTTTAAATTTGTAACACAGAAATTATATATTTGCTTATGATATAAATTGGTTTTCATGTTCTTTATTACCTACTTATTTTTACCGATTCTTTTTAACAGATTGTGTACACATGATGATTTTTATAAATGACTTTAGATTTGTGAGTTATAGATTATTTTTCTTTTGGTAGAATGTTATTTTGATGCATAAAGGATAAAGGGTGGACATTACTCATATATTCTATATATAATGTTTAACAGTGAATATATGATATTTTAAGAAGACTTTTCTACCAGGTCATCGACAAGATTTTTTTTTTTCATTCATGGAGTAACAATAAGCAAATGAAAGTAAAAGAAAGAGGTAAGCATTTCAATATTATGAAGTATGTAATTAGAAACATCCAATTTTTATTATTATTATTATCATCATGGAGCATAGCTACGATTTAAGAGAAATTGTTACCAAGTCAATATGAGTATATGTTGATGTAGTAGTTTTTAGGAGTTTATTTTTTAAGTAGTATAGTGCATCTTAAGTGTTTGATGAAATGAGGTTGAGTTTATTTTTCTAGGTTATGGATCATGTGTCATGCTTAGAGCATCTCCAACAGCTTTTTCAACTATTTTGGAATAATCAAATAAGTGAGTCACATTAAAAAAATTATCTCCAACAGCTTTTTCAAACTTAGTCATCAAATTTGCAACCTCATTCTCACTCTTCAATTCTGCACCCTCATTCTCTCTCTTCAAATTTACAATTAAAGGCTAAAAATATTTATTACGCTTGATAAATTTAATATACAACTCATTGAATTGAAAAGACTGATGAGGCACAAATATAAAAATAATAAATAATATTCTTTAAATTGTCACGTAAATTAATAAACTTTAATTTAAAGAATTTTTTTTTTACTACTATTAGAGATGCTCTTATGTACTTTAGAAGATAGTTGTTTTTTTTTAAATTTAGAATGACTACTTAATTATAAAAGAAATCTTTATTTTCAAGGAGATCTTTCAAGCATTTAACTACTTTTTTTTTATAATTAATTGTTGCAGATATTATGAATGTAATTATTTCTTCTTCATTTTTTTTAATTGAAAAACATGTTATACTTGCCATCTGTAACAGTTAATTCTTATACACACTGGTCCTGAAAATTTGGAATCTATACTAACAAGAATTACTCGAGTCATTGCACAGTAAAACTTATACATTAGATGTAACATTCCAATCTATCTAATAAAATACAAATGATTTTGAATTTCCCGCTCGCTCAATAAATCATCTGGACCGTTCTAAGTTTGAGATAAATTTCACTGTTCATACAGTGCCGGAGGCACGGGACCCAACTAGTCTATCTAATAAAATACAAATGATTTTGAATTTCCCGCTCACTCAATAAATCATCTGGGCCGTCCAAATTTTGAGATAAATCCCACCGTCCATACATCTATCTAATAAAATACATCTATCTATATAATAATAATTTTTAATTTCCCGCTCACTTAATAAATCATCTGGACCGTTCTAAGTTTGAGATAAATCTCACTGCCCATACAGTGCCGGAGGCACGGACCCAGCTAGTATAAAACATGGAAAATAGTTACCTTTCCAAAAGCAACTTACTAAACTCATAAACGCAGGAAAAAAAACTAGTACACTTTAACTTACTGAACTCATCGATGCCTTGAGAGATTTCAAACACTATAAGCTATAAACACACCAATATCATAAATTGATAGAATGCTCAATTTCTCATCGCATGATAACTTATAAGCCATCAAGAGAACTAACAATAGTCAAGAAAAGATGCCTAAAACAAGTCTGGCTTAGTCATACTCGCAAATATATGCATGAATCAGTGCATGTGGGTTTGGTTCATGTGCAACTTTCGGAGGTTAAACACACTTGAGCAAAAACGAGCTTATTTGGTCACAAAAGCAGGTAATCTGGCTTCAACAGAAAGCCTAAAAAATATGAGGTTGCGTTTGGAGCTCCAAACACCTCAAACATAATGCTTCAAACGCCCAAATAAGCCCTAAAACGAACGAGCAGAGTAAAATTATGCCTCTAAAACGTAAAAACGCACAAGCGCATTTAAGAAAATGTAAATGAAAGATGCAGACTGACGAGGGTTTCTGTTAATTCAAGTCTTGGAGAAAAACACAAACAGGAAAAAAATAAATGGCTTTGAGCCAACACTTGGAGCTTGTTCAAAGCATGCTCAAACAACTTCAATAAATTGCAGATAGTTGGATAAGGAGCCATACTATCACTTGATATCAAACATTTTCTAAGGTTATAGGCACCAGAAAATAACATGCTTATATCCTAACATCTCTTTGGCGCTCCTTATCTCTCGGTGTAGACAGGATTTGCAGTGTATAACTGTGAGATGTTACTGCAGAAATTTTGGTTCAACTCCCCTGTAAGACTACACATTAATAATAACTTCTAGAAGAGACAACCATCAACAAAGAGAGACAATCTCATAGGGAAAAAATAACCCAAATAATTACTAAATTTTAGAAGCTGATTAAATTCATAGCTCAGGATAGAGAAAACTAGAACACAAGTTCCAAAATTCCAATATGATCAAATTAACTATAAGGTCGTACAAAAAGAATAGATTAACTCTTCTTTTCACCTCCGGTTGTCTTTTTCTTTGATGTTACCTGCGAGTACAAGAAAGTTCCAAATATAGCAATGGCAGATCCAAGGGCATTCAAAGGCCTAACCGTATTCCTGAAAACCAAAACTGTGGCAATAATCACCACCACTCTCTTCATTGTGTTTCCAACTGAGAATGTCAGTGGGCTAATGTCATCCAATGCTTGATAAGATGATTGATTATACAGATGATAAAACACCCCAGACAACATTACCCATAGATAAAATCTGGATGATTGTCCTATAGTTTGAATCGCCTTGTGATACCCTCCAATCCATTGAGAACCCTCGACATAAATTGCCACAGGAAATAGATAAAGCGTGGAGATTATAGTAATCCAGCCATACAAATTCAACCCATCTACTTCCTTAAAGTTCTGCAAACTCTTTTTTGAATAAATGTTTCGAAGAACAAATCCAACATTACTAATTAAAGCCCCCCACAAGCCTCCAAAATTAAAAGATACTTCAGTCACAGCAGCAAGAGAACAACCAAAAACAATTGGGAGAATTGAGAGCCAAACTGGTAAAGGGTATGTATCACCAAGTACAGAGGAAAATACAACAGTGAAAACAGGTTCTGCAGATTTGATTACATGGGTGAAAGAAACAGCAACTTTAGAGAATGAAACACAAGCAGAAATGTGGCCAATTGTATGGAAAAGTGCAGGCCCAGAGCAATGATAAATGACTTGGAGATTTTTGGGTAAGATTGAAGCTTCGTAGACCATAAAATCAACATGAAAACAGACCCACAAAAGAGCTGAAAAGAGGCGAGTAGCCATGGAAATGGGAAAATGTTTAATACCTTTTTGTTGTAGATGTTGAAAACAATGTTCTGGAAGTACCAGAAGCCAAAAACAAGAGCAAGTTGGATGTTTTTGTTTGGCTTTGAAACCTCAATTTCTCCATCTGGGCTTGATTCTTGTGGCACTTCTTCTGATGCTGCTCTGAGGATCTGGGATTTGGGTTTTGAAGAAAACCCTAAAGGAATTTCATTAATTTTGCTGAGATTTGATCTCGGATTAGATATCTGAGAAGTGGGTTTTGAGAAAGATCCAAATGGGTAGCCGTGTATTTTCTTAAAATTGGGGGAATCTTGATTCCAATAGGGTTTGTTGAAAGGAAGAGATTTTGGGTTTCTGAGATGTTGAGTTCTGTTCACAAGATTTGGGTCCAAAAGTGAAGCATTTATTGAGTATTTGTTAGATTTGGATAGAGTGACATTAGATGACGGAAGAAGATTAAAAGTAAGCATTTTGAATAGACACACTGTGTGAGAGAGAGAGAGAGAGATTCTGCAATTAAAAATGAAGGGAAGGAGATTGGAGGTGTGAGGAGGAGATTAAATTAATTAATGGTAATGGAATTTGCAGCTCCTAAATTAGCGATTTTGAGTGAGATTAGGCCTATGTAGGTACATAGTCACTTTGATTTTGAGTGAGATTAGGCCTACGGAGGTGTGACGATTTTTTTTTAAATTACTTTCCCCAAACTTTACACTATGTTTGTGATTTTTCAAAATAAATAAATAGCCTTAAATTAGATTAGAATTTTTTTTTTAAATTTATAGGAATCAAAGTATGTCCCCCCCACCCCCCCCCCCCCCACCCCAACCCAAAAAAAAAATGTTCCAATTTTACGTACATTTCTTTTTTTAAAAAAAAACCTCACAAACAAAAGAAATAATTAAAAACTTAAATTTTTCATCCATTTTAAAACATATATAAACAGAGTTTTAAATTATGAAATTTGATAATGAGAAGATAGGAATATTTGTAAATTAGTAAATTAGATAAAATATAAAAATATCAAGTAGTACATATTTAACGCTTGACACAATAAATAATTTTTTCTCATTACAAGTATAACATGATATATACTAGTTGTAGACCTGACAAACGGGCCGGGCCGGGCCGGGCGGGGCGGGACGGGGCGGGACTATTGACGGGTCAGACCAAAATGACCTGAAATTTGATGGGCTAAAAATGTAAAACATGTGGCTCGGGTTGGGTAGGTCGGGCCGGCCTGCAAGCTTTTTTTTTTTTTTTTTTTAACAAAATCAGATCCATGGCTGCAGTTCAGTCGAAGACATGATTAGTACCTTAGCCAATAAACACAGACCGAAACCAAACAGACGAGCCAAACAATCAAATAGAGCCATGTAGAAATACAATTCTTGTGCTCAACTTAGTACTATATTCGTGTCTTATATATACTCGAATATATATAGTGTGAACTGAATATAAGCCAGCCATGCAGTCATTTAATATTAGTCAAAAAATTAAAGCATACTAATATATGTTAGTTGAAGGTCCAACCAAATTGGTTCGTTAGCATGGTGGATTATTTGGTCAATTACTTAAGAATATGGAAAACTTAGACTTGGAGTCCAAGTATCATACCGCCACAATTAGTCAACTAGCTAGCTAGGACAAGTTTTAGTATATAAAGATTATCAAATTTATCTAATAAAATACAAATAATTTTGAATTTCCCGCTCATTCAATAAATTATCTGGGCCGTCCAAAGTTTGGGATAAATCCCACCGTTCATACATCTATCTATCAAATAATCTAATAATAATTTAATAAAATACAAATGACTTTAAATTTCTCGCTCACTCAATAAATTATTTTGGTCGTTCAAAATTTGAGATAAATCATATTGTCCATACAGTGCCGGAGGCACGGGACCCAGCTAGTAATATGAACATTACACTAGATGCAATTGGTTCAATTAAATTTGTTTCTTAAGAATTAAGAATAATAATATATACAAAATTATTCAAACAGTCCTAGAATTAATACATATATATATATATAAGCACTTCTAGACCAACTAGTTCGCTCTTATTTTGATACATTATTCTATAAATTAGTTAATTTTTATAAGAGTTCTTTGTAAATAATTAACCCTATTCTTGTTTGGAGGATCAGTTTGTGCTTTATTTTTAAGAATAGTAAAATTTGAATAAAAATAAAGAAACAATATATTGAATATTGCATTAAAAATAAATAGTTGTTGTAGCTCAATTGTTTTGAACTCTTATTTATTTACTTACAAGTCTTGTGTTCAAGCATCATAACCCATAAGTAACAACATTTTATTTTTTAAAAAAAATAAGTTGTGGGTCACGGGCCGGGTTGGGCCAAAATGGACCGTATTTTTTTGAGTATAAATATTGTGGCCCATGGCCCATGTTTTTACGGGCGGGCCGGCCCAGCTTGCGGGCTTGGGCCTAAATTGCCAGGTCTAACTAGTTGATAACTCACGTAATGCACGAGCTAGTTTGAATAATGGTTTTAATAATTTGTCAAACATTCATGTAAAAAAAACAATAAATAATCCAGTAATTATTTTTACCCGTAAGTACCTAATAACACTAATCAAATAGTGATATTTGAGTTTAATTAGAATACTAATTCCTAATAAATTTTTGCGCTAAATTAAATTGATTATAGTAATATTTGAGAAAGAAAACCTACACTATATATTTCAATTAATTAATTTAATAATTTAATAATAATATTTTCAAAATTTTAATTGGCTATATCTAAAAATTGAATATCTTAATAAAATTATAATAATTAAAGTATCTTACATAAAATTGGTCAAGATATATTATCTTAAACAATTTTTTTAATAAAAAATATTATAATAATTTTAATAGAACGAAAAATAAAAAATATTTTAGACTTACCTTCTCTTGTTAGAGAATAAAAAAAATTATTTATATGTATCATCATTTATGTGTATTTATATATAAGAATAGATGTAAAATTCCAAATTTTACGAATAAAGATTTAATTTTCTCGAAATATTTTTTTTAATATTATGGTGTGGATTTGAGATAATGTTATAGTTGTGGATAGTATTTATAAATTTTGCAAAGTATGCAAGTTATTATATTATATTCGATTGGTCGGAAAATATTCTTTATGTCGGGGAATATTCGTACGACGGCACTAATCATTGGTGGACCCCACAACGGAATTATTGTCGGATTGAGAAAACGACAAAAATATTTTTATAAAAATAACGGTGGAATTTTTACCGTTAATACTGTTGAACTACTCGGTAGTAAAAGTACAGTAATACGTGTGGTTGCATAGTAGCACGCGGTATTGATTATTGATACATACGTGATAAGTCACTCAGTTTTGTTTTATTAGTATTATTAATGTAATAAAATAGAAAAGCTTTTTATATAAAACAGAATACTTTTATAAAATTATTCTATAAAAAAATATATTATATTCTATTATGCATAGTGTTTTGCATAGTAAAATCTTTTTATATAAAACAGAATACTTTTATAAAGTTATTCTATAAATAGAATATATTATATTTTATTATGCATAGTGTTGCATAGTACCTGCATAGTATTTTGCATAGTAAAATCTTTTTATATAAAACAGAATACTTTTATAAAGTTATTCATTTTATTAGATTATAAATAGAATATATTATATTTTATTTAAAAGATTTTGCTTTAAATATGGACCGTCTGATTAAAAGTGAATCAATCTGGACCGTTCATGAATTAGTTACTATGCAGTCCATTCTTCTATAAATAGAAGTTCATTCCTTCATTATTTCATACGAATTCACTAAAACTCTAGAGAGAGAAACTATAGAGAGAATTTTTCTTCTATAATCCTGACTGTATTTCTTTAGAGTTTAAGAAAGCTTTGAGTGTAGTGCAAATTTCTTCAAGTATATCCTCGCCCTACCGTCGGAGTACTCTTCTTTATAAGGTAAGTGGTATTATTTCTTTTATATTCATGAAGAGAACTTCTGTTATTCCATTCTTTATTATTCTGTTGGAATAACCTGCATACGCGGGCTACCCTATACTTGGTGAAATTCTTCTCTTATTCCATTCTTTAATATTCTGTTGGAATATCCTGTCTGTGCATTTACGTCGGACCTGATTCCGTCTTTATTACTCTGTTGGAATATCCTATATGTGTATTTTACGCCGGACCTGGTTCAGTCTTTATTATTCTGTTGGAATATCATGTCTGTGCGTTTTACGCCGGACCTGATTCCGTTATTTATTATTCTGTTAGAATAACCTGTCTATGCGAAGTACTGCATGCATGGTGATATCTGTTGTTATTCCATTCTTTATTATTTTGTTGGAACATCCTGTCGGTGCAAATTTCGTCTGACCTGGTTCTGTTATTTATTATTCTGTTGGAATAACTTGTCTATGCGACATACCGCATGCATGGTGATTTCTGTTGTTATTCCATTTTTTTTATTTTGTTGGAATATCCTGTCGGTACGTATTACGCCTGACCTGGTTCCGTTATTTATTATTCTGTTGGAATAACATGTCTATGCGAAGTACCGCATGCATGGTGATTTCTTTTGTTATTTCATTCTTTATTATACTCAGTTGGTTAAAGTTTTGACTTCTATACTCCATGAAATTAGTGGAATATCCATGATATTTGCGCTTCATCCAATATCTTTTCATGAAAATATTCTTCTGAGCATTTTTGAATTTTACTCTACAAAGAAGTATCATGTTGACAATTTGGACGTTATTAGTTCCTAGATAATTTAATTCTTGAACTTGTTTTTATTGAATTCTTATATCATTGTCATCGTCCTCATGTTTATATTTTGTTGAAAGTCATCTGTGACATGTAGTGCATAGATGAACTTGGTATGATTATGACCAGAGATTATTCGGTATAATCATGACCGTAATGTTACAAATGATGTAGAAAAAGTCTTCATTGGCCCGTAGTGCATTAATGGATAATTTTTGGTATGATTATGACTATGGATTCTCTTCGGCCAAGGCTGCAAAGATGAATTATTTTATGGCATGATCGTGACCGTTGATAAAAACACAATTATCTTTGGCTCGTAGTGCATGGATAATTCGTGGTCGTGATACTAAATAATATCTTTGGCCTGTAGTGCAGGGATGATTTGATGATGTGGATTATTTATTAAGTTGAGTCTCAGCGATAAAAATTGATGAAAACATTTCTAAATTATAGAATATAGTAGATTTTATGCTCTACTTGACTCTTTTAATGGATTGCTTGTTCTGCTGTAGTTAAACTTGATGTCTATTGTATTTTATCAGTTTAACATTGTTGAAGACTAATGATAATTTATTCTGCATTATCTTAGTCATAATATTTCTTACTGGGCTAGTTGAGCTCACCCTTTCTTTCGTTATTCTCTTCAGGAAATGAGAACGTAGCCGGGACTAGTCGGGGAACGGAGTGATGTTCCGAGATGGTGTCTTAGGAGGTGTTTGATAAAAATTGAATGAATATGAATCTGAATGAGTTGAATAAAAATCTGAATGAAAAAAACTATTTGATAATTGACATGTCTGAAACATCTGAATGACAAAACTTTATTATTTTACCCTTCTGAAAAAATTTAAAATTTTTATAAATTTATTTAATATTACTTAATATAATAGTTAATATTTTTTTAATTTTTTTACTTCATTTAGCTGCTCATTCAGCTCAAAAAATTTGACTTAGCCATTCAACTCGTCCATCTTACCGATTCAATCATTCAGACCAAAACAAACGCACTGACTGATTCAGTCATTCAGATTCAGCTCTATTCAGCTCTAAACAAACAACCCTTTAGTAGTTCTCACTATTCTGTTAAATAGTGTGATAATAAATGTAATGAGAACTGAATTGAGTGTGGATATTGTCTAGATGACAATATTTATATTAAAACTCACAACATATGTTTTGTCGTAGTTTACACGACTGTTGTATAAATAAGTTATATTTTAATTTTGTACCATGTATTTGACGACTCAGAATATGTGATGTATACCTATTTTGGAGGCGTCACAATAGATGAGTTATTAAATTAAGTTAACTCAATTAATTAATTAATTAAAACTCACAGCATATATTTTGTCATAGTTTACACGATTGTTGTATAATTAAGTTGTATTTGAATTTTGTACCATGTATTTGGCGACTTAGAATATGTGATGTATACCTATTTTGGGGGCGTCACAATAGATGAGTTATTAAATTAAGTAAGTTAACTCAATTAATTAATTAATTAGGAGTAGACTCAACGATTTTTCCAATTAATTTGATTTGTTGATGTCATCATTTAATAAATTTTTTTAATTAATTTGATTTGATGATATTATCATTTATGTGTATTTATGGGAACGAAATTAGTGAAGGCTTGAAATAATTAAATAACGAATATAATAGAATGTAGAGTGAAATAATTTTTTTTATACTCCATTTTCTAAGGAATAAAATTTAAAAAATTACCCGAAATGATGGAATAACCAAATATATTTTATAATTTTGTAGACTGTAATATTACGTTTGGATTGAATAAATGAAATTAGTGAAGGAATGAATTAAAGAAGAAAATGGAATGGAATTAAAAGTAAAATGATTCATTTTAGGCTTAAATATGAATTACTACCCTAAACTATAGGTGTGACGCCCCCAAAATTAGGTATACATCACCCATCTTGAGTCGTCAGATACATGGTACAGAATTCAAATACAACTTACTAATACCACTGTCGTGTATAATACGACAAAATACAACTGTGAGTTTGAATACAATAATTATCCACTAGAGATCATACAAACTCAAAAGGAGTCCTCAATACAATTATTGTCACACTATTTAACAGAATAATGAGGACTACTAATATTATTCTCTGGTCTATCACTCCGTTCCCCGACTCGTCCCAGCTATATTCTCATTTCCTGAAGAGAACAGTGAAAGAAAGGGTGAGCTCAACTAGCCCAGTAAGAAATATTATGACTAAGATAATGCAGAATAAATTATCATTAGCCTTCAACAGTGTTAAACTGATAAAATATAATAAACATCAAGTTTAACTGCAGCAGAATCAGCAATCCATTAAAAGAGTCAAGTAGAAAATAAAATCTACTATCTTTTATGATTTAAAAGGTTTTTCATCACTGTTATAGCTGAGACTCAGCTTAATGAATATTCCACATCATCGAATCACCCCTGCACTACGGCCAAGGATATTCTTTAGTATCACGACCACAATTATTCATGCACTACGGCCAAGAATATTTGTGTATTCATTAATGGTCATGATCATGCCAACAACTGTCCATCAATGCACTACGGGCCAATGAGGATTTTTAATTTTTACATCATTTGTAATATTACGGTCATGATTACACCGAATAATCCCTGGTCATAATCATACCAAGTCCATCTATGCACTACAGGCCACAGATGACTTTCAACAAAATATAAACATGAGGATGACGACAATGATATAAGAATTCAATAAAACAAGTTCAAGAATTATTTTATCCAGGAATTATTAACGTTTAAATTGTCAAAACGATACTGTTTTGTGGTGTAAAATTCAAGAATGCTCAGAAGAAAATTTCCATGAAAAGATACTGGATGAAGCGCAAATATCAAGGATATTCCACTAATTTCATGGAGTATAGAAGTCAAAGTTTTATCCAACTGAGTATAATAAAGAATGGAATAACAAAAGAAATCACCATGCATGCGATAGACCGCACAGACAGGTTATTCCAGCAGAATAATAATAACGGAACCAGGTCAGGTGAAATTCACACCGACAGGATGTTCCAACAAAATAATAAATAACGGAACCAGGTCCGGCGTAAAACGCATAGACAGGATATTCCGACAGAATAATAAAGAATGGAACCAGGTCCGGCGTAAAACACACAGACAGAATATTCCAACAGAATAATAATAAAGACGGAACCAGGTCCGGCGTATAGCACAGACAGGATATTCCGACAGAAATATAAAGACAGAATAGTAAATGGATGTCACCAAGTATAGGGTATTCCGCGTATACAGGTTATTCCAACAGAATAATAATGAATGGAATAACATAAGAATTTCACCAAGTATAAGGTATTCCGCGTATACAGGTTATTCCAACAGAATAATAATGAATGGAATAACATAAGGATTTCACCAAGTATAGGGTATACAGCGTATACAGGTCATGTATAGGGTATGCCACTTTTACAGGTTATTCCAACAGAATAACAAAGAATGGAATAACATAAGTTCTCTTCAAGAAGAAAGAATAACACCCCTTACCTTATTAGGAGATTGAATACTGCAGTAGTGTAGTAACCGAACACTCTTCTTCTTTCTCTCTTACTCTCTCTATACTTTCTCTCTCTATAGCTTGAACGAATTCGTGAAAAATAATGAAGCCCTAGGCCTTTATTTATAGAAGATTTATTACTATTTACGAAAGTATTTACTATTTACGAAGGTAATTACTATTGACGAAGGTAATTACTATTTACGAAGATAATTACTATTTACGAAGGTAATTACTATTTACGAAGGTAATTACTATTTACGAAAGAGACTCTTAGATGATGACATATGGCCCCCCCATAAATAATTAAACTTACCACAAACGTCTAATAATAGACTCTTTATATACATCAAGGATTGAATAAAAATTACCTAGAAATCATTTTATTTTTAATCAACACATATTTAATCTTTCAACAATTATTAATCATTTATAACTTGTCGTCTCAATTATTGTTTAAATAATATAACATATTATACAGATGATACTGTGACAGTAATTGAATCAATAATATAAGAGATATGATGCAGCAATTACTGTAGCAAAAATTGAGTATAGCTGAGTGACTTCTCACGTAAGCATCAATAATCAAAACCGTGTGCTACTATGCAGCAACGCGTATTACTGTACTTTTACTACCAAGTAGTTCAACAGTTTTAACGGTAACACCTCCGCCGTTATTTTATAGAAAGATAATTTTGTCGTTTTCTAACTACGACAATACTTTCGTTGTGGGGTCCACCAATGATTGTGCCGTCGTACGAATATTTCCCGACAAAAAGAATATTCCCCGACCAAACGAATATTTTATAACAACTTGCGTACTTTGCAAAATTTATAAATATTATCCACAACTATAACATTATATCAAATTTATTCCATAATATTCAAAAATAATAATTATAAAAATCCATCTTTATTTATAAAAACTGGGGTCTTACAACCTCCCCTTCTTATGAAATTTCGCCCTCGAAATTAGGGTACGTACCTGGTATGTCGAAGAGGTAAGGATACCTTGATTTCATTTCAGATTCTAACTCCCAAGTCATTTCCTCAACATCGTGGTTTCTCCACAAAACTTTGACTTGAGGTATAACCTTGGAGCGTAGAATATGTTCCTTCTTATCTAAGATTTGAACAGGAATCTCTTCATACGTCAAATCTTCAGCTATTTTGTCCGATTCTAACTCAATAATGTGGTTCGGGTCTTTCACATATTTACGTAACATGGATATGTGAAAAACGTTATGAACACGAGACATACTTGGCGGTAAAACAAGTCTATAGGCCACAGTTCCTATTCGATCGAGGATTAAAAATGGACCGATGAATCGAGGATTGAGTTTTCCTCTCTTTCCAAATCTTGTAACTCCTTTCCATGGAGTAACACGTAACAACACATGATCTCCTATATTGAATTCCACGTCCTTTGGATGAAGATCAACATAACTCTTTTGTCGACTTTGTGAGGTTTTTATACGTTGTCGGATCGTTTGAATCTTTTCCGTAGTCATACGTACCAACTCTGGTCCCAACAACATTGCTTCACCCACCTCATCCCAGCATACTGGAGAACGACACTTTCTTCCATACAACGCTTCGAATGGAGCCATGCCAATACTTGCTTGATAACTGTTGTTGTAGGAAAACTCCACCAATGGTAAGAACTTGTCCCAACTTCCCTTGAAATCAAGGACACAGAGTCTTAATAGATCTTCAAGAGTTTGAATAGTCCTCTCCGACTGTCCGTCCGTCTGAGGATGATATGCCGAGCTAAATCGTAAGTCTGTGCCCATAGCATTTTGCAAACTAACCCAAAATCGTGAAGTAAATCTTGGGTCTCGATCAGAAACTATGGATACCGGCATACCATGCAGTCTTACAATCTCGTTTATGTACATACGAGCAAGACGTTCAAGTGTATAAGTTTCTCGTATCGATAAGAAATGAGCAGACTTGGTCAATCTATCAACAATGACCCAAATCGCATTTATGCCTTGAGAAACCTTAGGAAGACCGAAATCCATGGTAATGTGCTCCCACTTCCATTCTGGAATTTCAAGTGGTTGCAATGGACCTTTTGGTACTTGATACTCCGCTTTAACTCGTTGACAAGTTAGACACCTTGAGATAAACAACGCTATCTCTCTCTTCATATTGCTCCACCAAAATGTATGACGAATATCATGATACATTTTGGTACTCCCAGGATGGATTGCAAACGGTGTATTGTGCGCCTCCATCATGATTTTATACTTTAAATCAGGGTCGTTAGTAACACAAAGTCTGGAGTTGACTCGAAGTATTCCTTCTTCACCGATTCTTGCTTCCGGCATAGCACCCTCTTGTACTTTCTTCCTCATATGCATCAGCTCCAGGTCTGTAGCTTGAGCAGCTTTAACTTTATCGATTAAAGTTGGTTCTACTCGTATATTCGCCATCGTTACATGCGTCCCTGGAGTCTTTAACTCTATCTCCATCCTTTGCAAGTCACACAAAATGGGCCCTTGTGTTGACAATATCGCACTCGTACTTGCATGTGATCTTCTACTCAATGCGTCAGCTACCACGTTTGCTTTTCCAGGATGGTATTGGATGGTATGATCATAATCTTTCAACAGTTCAAGCCAACGTCGTTGTCGCATGTTGAGTTCCTTTTGAGTGAAGAAATATTTGAGGCTTTTATGATCCGTAAAGATCTCTACTTTCTCCCCATACAAGTAATGCCTCCAAATTTTAAGTGCAAAGACAACAGCTGCTAACTCTAGATCATGAGTAGGATAATTCTTCTCATATTTTTTGAGTTGTCGCGAGGCATAGGCTATGACTTTTCCATGTTGCATGAGAACACATCCCAACCCTTTGCCCGAAGCATCACTGTAGATGACAAATCCCTCCGAGCCAGATTGTATTGTTAGAACAGGTGCTGAAATGAGTCTCCTCTTGAGTTCTTGAAAACTCTTCTCACATTCTTCGCTCCAACCGAACTTTGTATCTTTCCGAGTCAGCTGAGTCAATGGAGTAGCGATTCGAGAAAATCCTTCCATGAATCTCCGATAATAACCAGCTAAACCGAGAAAGCTACGTACTTCGGTCACTGATTTAGGTTGCTCCCAGCTTTGAATAGCTTCAATCTTTGCTGGGTCAACAGATATTCCATGACTTGATTCCACGTGCCCAAAGAATGCTACTTCCTCAAGCCAGAACTCGCATTTCTTCAACTTGACATAAAGCTTATATTCACGAAGCTTTTGGAGTGTCAGCCTCAAGTGTTGCTCATGATCTTCACGGTTTTTGGAATAAATAAGGATGTCATCAATAAAGACAACCACAAAGTGATCCAAATATTCCTTGAATACTCGGTTCATCATATCCATGAAGGCAGCAGGAGCATTAGTCAATCCAAAGGACATGACTAGGAATTCATAATGCCCGTACCGAGTTCTTAAAGCTGTCTTTGGAATGTCATCGGTTCTAATCTTCAATTGGTGATACCCGGAACGAAGATCAATCTTTGAAAAGAATTTGGCTCCTTGCAACTGGTCAAACAAGTCATCAATACGTGGCAATGGATACCTATTTTTGATGGTGACATGATTCAACTCCCGATAATCAATACAAAGTCGCATACTCCCATCTTTCTTCTTCACGAATAGAACAGGAGCACCCCAAGGAGAATTACTAGGACGAATAAAGCCAATGTCTAACAATTCCTGCAGTTGGGTTTTTAACTCTTGAAGTTCAATAGGAGCCATTCGATATGGGGCTTTAGAAATGGGTTTTGTACCGGGTTCAAGGTCGATACAAAATTTAATCTCACGCTCTAGGGGTAGGCCAGGAAGTTCTTCGGGAAATACGTCAGGAAATTCATTAACAATAGAAATATTGTTCAAAACTGACGTATTTTTGTTTAAATCTGTGACATGAGCTAAGAAAGCTTGACATCCGTTTTTCAATAAACGAATAGCTTTATGGCTTGAGATGACCGTGATTGATTTTAATGGTTTGGTCGCTTGAATTCGCATAATAGGTTGATTAGGAATATGAAAGCTAACAACCTTGTGGAAACAATCAATTTTTGCATGATGAGTAGTTAACCAATCAATCCCTAGAATCACGTCAAATGCAAGTATTTTCAATGAAATAAGATCTACAGGTAATGTGAGGGTACCGATTTGAACCAAACAAGATTTATAAACAGTGGATGTAATGAAGGTTTCTCCCAACGGAGTTTCCACAGATAAGTCAAAATCTAATTTCTCCGGAGTCAAATTTAATCGATGAGCGCAAGTAGGAGAAATAAAAGAATGGGTAGAACCGGTATCAAATAAAGTATAGACTTCTTTAGAGTTTATGATAAGCTTACCAGTGATGACCTCATTCGGGTTCCTTGCTTTCTGGGAGGTCACAACAAACGCTCTCCCTTGCACTACCGGTTTTGACCTTTCTGGGACGGCCTTTGGTGCCTCCATCCTAGCTGAATTTGTCTTTGGTAAACGATAAAATCGGGCTAAGTGACCTTCTCTTCCACAATTATAACATGCTTTGGACGGCATCGCACAATTTGGACTGATGTGTCCCTCCCCTCCGCATTTGAAGCATATGATAGGTGGTCTTTCTCCTTCCTTAACAACGGGTGCTGGTGCTGACGTCTTTTCATCATTGTTGAATCTCCTCTTCTTGAAATGTCCATTCTTATTGTTTTGGCCCTGATTACCACCAAAGTGGTTACCATTTCTGGCTTGCTGATTCCCTCCACGCTTGTTGTCACCGCTTCGATGACCACTCTCGCTAGTATTATAATTTTGCCAGCTGCTCTCTTTTAGTTGAGTTAACTCGTTATCGCGCTCCACTAACTGAGCCCTATTTACAACATCTGAATACAAACACAGTTTATGAGAAATAAGATGTTGACGTATCTCCGGCTTCAAACCTCTTAAAAACATTCGCGCCATTCTCTCTTCATTATCCACCAAGTGGGACGCAAACCGTGATAACTTTGCAAATTTTGCCTCGTATTGCGACACGGTCATATTATTTTGTTCCAACTTAATAAACTCCACCTCCTTCATGTTTCGAATACTTTCGGGAAAGTATTTGTCGTTGAACAGCTCCTGGAACTTCTCCCAAGATATCTTCAGTACAGCAGGTTGAGTACGTTTTACCGATTCCCACCAGTAATCTGCCTCTCCGCGTAACATAAAGGCGGCAAAGGGAACCTTTTGCTCCTCGGAGCATCCCAAGACATCAAATATCTTGGTAATCTGCTTTATCCATGTTTCCGCCATAAGTGGTTTTGGCTCTCCCTTAAACTCCGGTGGTCCCAGCTCCTTGAACTATTTAGCGGTGACCGCCCGAGAGTTTCCTGTGTTTCCATCTACGTTTTGGACAGGAGTCACTCTCGCCTGCTGTTGCATGAATTGCATAAAGCCTCTGAAAATTTGATCATTCATCATTTGGTCAGTGTTGTTGTTTGCATGAGGATTGTCGCCTTCTTGATGCACATTATCCTGATTATTGATATGTGGTGAATCAACGATTGCCTGTGCTCCATTGCTATTCTCAACATTCTCAGATGTCATTTTCAGATACTGCCACAAAACAAAGGTTAATTGACATGTAACATAATATCTCTAAACTCTGACCAACCAATTTAAATACAAAATAAATTTAAGTAGGACATACTAGCAAAGGAATTCCCCGTCTCTCCCCTCCTAGTTCTAGTTTCACATCTTAGCCAGGGATCATATCCCTAAGCTCTGATACCAACTGTGACGCCCCCAAAATTAGGTATACATCACCCATCTTGAGTCGTCAGATACATGGTACAGAATTCAAATACAACTTACTAATACCACTGTCGTGTATAATACGACAAAATTCAACTGTGAGTTTGAATACAATAATTATCCACTAGAGATCATACAAACTCAAAAGGAGTCCTCAATACAATTATTGTCACACTATTTAACAGAATAATGAGGACTACTAATACTATTCTCTAGTCCATCACTCCGTTCCCCGACTCGTCCCAGCTATATTCTCATTTCCTGAAGAGAACAGTGAAAGAAAGGGTGAGCTCAACTAGCCCAGTAAGAAATATTATGACTAAGATAATGCAGAATAAATTATCATTAGCCTTCAACAGTGTTAAACTGATAAAATATAATAAACATCAAGTTTAACTGCAGCAAAATCAGCAATCCATTAAAAGAGTCAAGTAGAAAATAAAATCTACTATCTTTTATGATTTAAAAGGCTTTTCATCACTGTTATAGCTGAGACTCAGCTTAATGAATATTCCACATCATCGAATCACCCCTGCACTACGGCCAAGGATATTCTTTAGTATCACGACCACAATTATTCATGCACTACGGCCAAGAATATTTGTGTATTCATTAATGGTCATGATCATGCCAACAACTGTCCATCAATGCACTACGGGCCAATGAGGATTTTTAATTGTTTTTACATCATTTGTAATATTACGGTCATGATTACACCGAATAATCCCTGGTCATAATCATACCAAGTCCATCTATGCACTACAGGCCACAGATGACTTTCAACAAAATATAAACATGAGGATGACGACAATGATATAAGAATTCAATAAAACAAGTTCAAGAATTATTTTATCCAGGAATTATTAACGTTTAAATTGTCAAAACGATACTGTTTTGTGGTGTAAAATTCAAGAATGCTCAGAAGAATATTTCCATGAAAAGATACTGGATGAAGCGCAAATATCAAGGATATTCCACTAATTTCATGGAGTATAGAAGTCAAAGTTTTATCCAACTGAGTATAATAAAGAATGGAATAACAAAAGAAATCGCCATGCATGCGATAGACCGCACAGACAGGTTATTCCAGCAGAATAATAATAACGGAACCAGGTCAGGTGAAATTCACACCGACAGGATGTTCCAACAAAATAATAAATAACGGAACCAGGTCCGGCGTAAAACGCACAGACAGGATATTCCGACAGAATAATAAAGAATGGAACCAGGTCCGGCGTAAAACACACAGACAGGATGTTCCAACAGAATAATAATAAAGACGGAACCAGGTCCGTCGTATAGCACAGACAGGATATTCCGACAGAAATATAAAGACAGAATAGTAAATGGATGTCACCAAGTATAGGGTATTCTGCGTATACAGGTTATTCCAACAGAATAATAATGAATGGAATAACATAAGGATTTCACCAAGTATAGGGTATTCCGCGTATACAGGTTATTCCAACAGAATAATAATGAATGGAATAACATAAGGATTTCACCAAGTATAGGGTATACCGCGTATACAGGTCATGTATAGGGTATGCCACTTTTACAGGTTATTCCAACAGAATAACAAAGAATGGAATAACATAAGTTCTCTTCAAGAAGAAAGAATAACACCCCTTAACTTATTATTAGGAGATTGAATACTGCAGTAGTGTAGTAACCGAACACTCTTCTTCTTTCTCTCTTACTCTCTCTATACTTTCTCTCTCTATAGCTTGAACGAATTCGTGAAAAATAATGAAGCCCTAGGCCTCTATTTATAGAAGATTTATTACTATTTACGAAAGTATTTACTATTTACGAAGGTAATTACTATTGACAAAGATAATTACTATTTACGAAGGTAATTACTATTTACGAAGGTAATTACTATTTACGAAAGAGACTCTTAGATGATGACATATGGCCCCCCCATAAATAATTAAACTTACCACAAACGTCTAATAATAGACTCTTTATATACATCAAGGATTGAATAAAAATTACCAGAAATTATTTTATTTTTAATCAACACATATTTAATCTTTCAACAATTATTAATCATTTATAACTTGTCGTCTCAATTATTGTTTAAATAATATAACATATTATACAGATGATACTGTGACAATAATTGAATCAATAATATAAGAGATATGATGCAGCAATTACTGTAGCAATAATTAAGTATAGCTGAGTGACTTCTCACGTAAGCATCAATAATCAAAACCGTGTGCTACTATGCAGCAACGCGTATTACTGTACTTTTACTACCGAGTAGTTCAACAGTTTTAACGGTAACACCTCCGCCGTTATTTTATAGAAAGATAATTTTGTCGTTTTCTAACTATGACAATACTTTCGTTGTGGGGTCCACCAATGATTGTGCCGTCGTACGAATATTCCCCGACCAAACGAATATTTTATAACAACTTGCGTACTTTGCAAAATTTATAAATATTACCCACAACTATAACATTATATCAAATTTATTCCATAATTATTCAAAAATAATAATTATAAAAATTCAACTTTATTTATAAAAACTGGGGTCTTACAATAAGTCATATTCCATTTTGGTGATCAAAGTTTTAATTTTATCAATTAGATGATTGAACTATCAATTTTTTCAATTGAGGCTGTCACGTCAGAAATTGCTGACGTGACTATCTTAGTGGGACACATCTTAGCTGATGTGTATAAAAAAAATAGTTTCTTAAATTGTGATAAAACATATTTGTTATATTGAAAGGGTAAAATGGTCACACCCTATTCACTTAATACATCAAAACTAATTAAAACTTCCAAACAATTAGAAAATTGATCAAACTCCTTTTAACCAAACATTGAAGATCAAAATCTACAGCCAAAAATTATTAAATCATACAATACAAAAAATAAATTCTTCCATCTCATGTTCTTCGTCTTCTTTCTCAAATTAAATCTTACACTCACCATTTTTGAACAACCCTCATCTCCATTTTTACTTTCTTCTTCACAGACCTCTTTGTTATTCAAAGAACACAACCACAGATCATAAAGTAAAAAAGAAACTAACATGGCGAAAGTACACAAAAATACCAATTAAACTACCATTCATACCAACAATTTATACACATAAATAAATTTAATACCTCCAAATAATAAACCCAGAAATAAAAAATTTTATCAAGCATTAACTTAATTGGTGTAAGCTCTGAAACGAATTAAAGTTTCATTTGGGTTTCTGTTTGGGTATGGGTATGAAGATTTTTTAATAAGGAGGAAGAACGAAGTCAGAAAGCAGCGACTAGAAGCAAACAAAGAAGAAAAATCCCAATCTGTACAACATCCTTCAACCTTCAAATCCGGAAGTCAGGAAGCAGCGACAAACTCTTCATCTTCTTCAACCTCCAGATCTGTACAACCATCATCCTCTTCATCGGCTACTTTTTTCAACAGTCATTGTAAGAGACAACAAAAAATTCGTGAAACTGTGAAAGGGATAGAAAAAGAGAAGAAGATTTCGATCTTGCCATTGTTGCCGGGTTTCCGTCTGACTCTTGTTGGATTTATCTTCTCCGATTGTGTTGTGTATGTGAAAGAATGTGTGGCTTGAAGAATTTAGTTGTTGATGATGGATTTAAAAGAGTAGATCTGATCGATTTTGGCAAAAGATACACTTGCATGTTTCGTATGATTTGATTTTCTCTTCTGATATGTTTAATTTTTTTTGTTTTTCTTTCTAATTTTCTGATATACTAAAACATTTAAAGATTTTTACTTTTTAGTATATTTTTATTTTAAATATTATTTATAACTTGGTTTAAATTTATAAATTAATTTGTTTTATGTTAATTGTTGTTGGACCAATTTACCCTCTATAAAATCAGATTTGTTTAATTCATAATTAAAAAATTATTATTTTTTGCCACACCAACTTTCTTTGGCCCCACACAAGTAGCCACGTCAGCAATTTCTGACGTGACATATTTAATTTGTTACAATTGAAAAAAATTAATAATTCAATTATCTAATTGACAAAATTAAAAGGTGAATCACCGAAATAGAATATGACTTATAATTTAGGGTACTAATTCATATTTAAACCTTCATTTTAATCCAACTAGAATGAGGCATTTCATAATCTTTCAAGAATAAAATTCATAAATTTAACAAAAATGATAATGACTCATTTCATTTCATGAAACTACCAAACGCAATTTTTATTTATTCCATGTAAATGAGTCGTTTCATTCTTACAATTGAAACTTAGTCGTTTCATTCGCAACTTGATTCTTGCGATCTAAACGTTGGGTGATTCTTGCTATCCAAATTCAGTAAGGAAGCAAGTCTAATTCAAGAAGGGGAAAGTTTGGTTCATGAAGAAAAAGATACGAAGAGTACCAACAGGGTTACAACTTACAAGTAAAGAATCCAATTGGATGAAAGCCTGTACAGAGAGGGAACAAGAAAAGAGGCGGGAAACAGAGAAGGGATAAAAGTCGTTAAAACACTTGTCAGCCTAATGGAGGGCCAAGATGGAATGTTTGAACGTTTGTCAAGATCCAATGGTGTAGAATAGCTCCAATGTATGTGTGAGGAACTATCTCATTTTCTTCTTTTACCCAAAATTTTTAATAAAAAAAGAAAAATAAAATATATCGTCAATATTTATGTCGGGTTTTTCATTGCTCAATTACTTAAAAAAATATTAATATTTTTTTTAAAAAAATATATGTAATAAGTGAAATTCTCTCGTGATTCTATGTGATCACATATCTATCTAACAAAATATAATTAATTTTGTATTAATATATTTCATAATTATAATTCGACATAATTTATCAATTTTTTAATCATCCAGAAATTTTTCAAAAGCTTAAACTTGTAAATTCAAAAGTAAAACAAACAAACAAACCCACCTAAAAATTCACAATTTCATAGATTGAAGGATACAAATTGATACAATCAGAATGAATGATTTTACAAAACAATTTCTTGGCTCATTTTTATGTAGGAGGGAGTATGTACAATGCCACATGGCAGTAATCAGTTGTAAAAGAATAGATCGTCAGCCATGAACATCTGATCTCTCCAACCAGAACCTCTATCATCTTCTTCATTCTTACCCAATGTGATCAACGGTAAAGATTGATCCTCCTCCCCCTCAGAAAGCTGACTAAGTGCATCAGACGGCAGGAATTGATCCACGTCATCAGTGTTTAATTCTTCTAGTTTTCGTACAGTTACCGGACTGAATAGATCTCCCCCCTCAATACCGAGCAAGACAGCAGAATCAACCCCGTTAAAAATAGCCAGCGAGCAACGGCGGTCTGTTAGAGTGGATCCGGCCGGCGAAGGAGACGGAGACGGTGTTGCATTCGATGGAACGTGCACTTGTTCGCTCGCTGGAGCTGAGCTTCCAACAACGGTTTTGGCTTCGACGGAGTGAATTGGAGATGGAGATTGGCTCGATTTTCCGTCGTTATAATCCGTAACGAATTCTTGTTTGGTTGCCGGAGATAAATTTTCCATACTGTTTACAACTTCCCTAGAAAACATCGGTGCCGGCGACGGAACTCTGAAATGATTGAACTCATTCCGTACATCAGAATCTCCATTGTAAGCCGGTGAAGGAGACGGTGTGCCGGTGTTCATCGAATCTGATGTTTCGCCGGAAAACTCACTATTGCCGTTCGAGTAATCTGGTGCTGCCGATGGAACGCCGGTAAATCCGGAAACAGAAAATCCAGTTGGAGACTGGCTATTAACTTCAAAATTCGGCGCTGAAGCCGGAATTCGATCTTTGCTGGAATCTGACAATTTGCCGGGAAAATGATTAATGCCGGTAGAGTAGTCCGGTGATAGAGACGGAACTCGATCATTGCCAGAATCTAACAATTTGCCGGAAACATCAGCGGTTGTGTCATCCAAACTCCGTGCAACAGAGACCACAACAATCCACGGATTGTAGTAAACCTCCGTTAAATTGATCTTTACGCCGTTTACGGTTAAACTTCCGTCAGTTTCTCCGGTAACAACCATCTTGTTCGGAGCCATCGTCTCCATCAATGTTCCAGCCGGAACTCTAGAAAGCTCCATTAAACGCAGCCGTTTAGGCACCACATGGTGAAGGAAATCGTAACGGAAACCGTCAGAAGATGAGAACAGAATCTCATCGGCCGGAGCAAAGACCGTAACGGCCTTTAATTTCAACAGATCCAATCGTTTAATTGCCATCGCCGTCGCTACGATCGTGAATCCTCTCCTGTTCAAAGCCTTGATCGCGTGATCAAGAAATGATCTATCGACCCGTGATTCAATCTCCACCATCGGATTAGGTAAAAAGCATTTAGACGCTGAGGTGGGGTCCAGAACACCGTCTATTCCATGGACGGTGAGATGATCGTCCACATAGAGATCTGGCTGCCGGATCGTAACGGCCAAGATCGGTTTCTTGGATCCGGCGATTGAGACATCTCCGTTGGATTTCCTCGAAAGGAACAAACAGTATTCGCCGTGAAGTGTCCGGATCTCGGAGATTTCCCCGTCGCCGGAAGCACGTGACGAGAGGTTTTGCCACGTGAGGGGAAGGTGGAGGGTGTGGTAACGGAGGAGGGAAGTGGTAAGACGGGGAGGAGCATGGCGGTGGTTGTTGAATATCGCGGAGGCGAAAGAGAACGCGAAATCCGGCGGGGCAAGGATGGTGCCGGAGGCGTTGTTGAAGGCCGTGGAGAGAAGTGTGGTGGCGAAGAGGGAGTAGCCGCGGGAGGAGAGGGTTTCGGCGGCGGCGGTGGCGGAGGAGGGCGACGGAAGAGAGGTTGAGGAATTAGCCCAGGAGAGGAGGATGCAGAAGAGGAAGGGGAGAGAGAAAGTGAAGAGGGTGAAGAAACTGTGATCTTGAGGAAAAATTCTTGCCATTTTTGTGTCTGTAAAAGCTTTGATTTCTTGAGGAAAGCTTTGGGGAGTTTATATTGCAGAAAAGGGTTTTAGTAGGTACTGACGGTTATGTGAGGGAAATGATGCTGGGCGGGAAAGAAGAGTTTTTTATTCTTTTCAAAATAAGGTCTATAACTTTATAGTTATCTTTGTTTATAAAGATTATGCTTCAAATATGAGTATTAATCTTCGAGTAGAAAGAATCAAGAGTAGAATTTTTAAATAGTTGAATGCCTTAAATAATAGAATTTTATCAAAACGACGTAGTTTTGATAAGACGCGGTGACATTTTTGTAAATACGCGGTGTCATGGTATTTACAAAAATGCTACCACGTCTTATCAAAACTACGTCGTTTTAATAAAGTTCTATTATTTAAGAGAGTTCTACTACTTAAGAAGTCTACTCTTGATCCTGTCTAAATCTTCGATATTATAATCTTAAAATTAATAGTTAAGATTATAATCACATTAATTATAATCTCGAAATTATAATCATTATAAAAAAAATATAACTTATATATTTCAATTTCAGATACATCTTTTGAGGAAATTGTTTGAAAAGGTTTTATATTTTGTTACTGAGACTATTATTTAATTTCTGTTATGACGGAGAAGAAAATTGAAAAGTAAAATAAAAATAAATGAATATGTAATATCCGTAAATAATTAAAAATAAATTACTTGAGGGAGGTAGTGTAAACAACAATACATTTTCCTCGCTTCAACATTGAAATAGATATAGTTTATTCATGAAATAGTAATTAAAATCATAAACATTATAAATTTAACATATCAAAATCAGAATAAATGGGGTGTATTTAATTAAGATTTTTAAACACTTTTTTAAGTGATAAACTTTTGTAGAATTTGTGAATTTTAATGACTTTTAAAGACTTTAAAGACTTTTTTAAAATGACTTTTATAGACTCCATGAAATAAGTAACAAGACTTTTATAAATTTTTTATCAAGACTGTGATAGACTTTTGTATACTTTTAATATATAAAATTAAAAGATTATTAGATTTAAGATTAAAATTTTGCTACACAGCTAAATTATTTATTATATTTTTCAGTGCATATATTATAAATAATAATCGGGATAAATCAACTTTTGGTACATGTACTAGGACACGACTTATAATTTGGTACCTGAAGTGAAAAAAGTTACAAACTGGTGATTGTACTCAAAAAATATTACACTCTGTTAAACATTAGGGACACGACTTACAATTTGGTACCCGAAGTGAAAAAAAATTATAAACTAGTGATTGTACTCGAAAAATATTGAAATCTAGTGCTTGTACTTTTCAATTTTTAAATAATCGTTAAAATTGATCCAACGGGAGAGACAAATATACAGAGAGAGAAGCGAAGTTGACGCGAAAAAGATCCTCGATATTTTGTTTCATCTTTTCTTGCCTCCCACATTCGCACCATTGCTCCACAGTGACACCGACTTGGGAACTCTGCTATAATCCATTCATTTTTATTGCATGAACTATGTGACTCCCCCAAAATAGGTATACATCACCCATATTGAGTCGCCAAATACATGGTACAGAATTCAAATACAACTTAATTATACAACAGTCGTGTAAAAAATGACAAAATACATGCTGTGAGTTTTAATACACATATTGTCATCTAGACAATATCCACACTCAATTTAGTCCTCATTACATTTATTAGCACATTATTTAACAGAATAGTGAGGACTATTAATTCTATAATCTGGATCGTCACTCCGTTCCCCGACTAGTCCCGGCTACGTTTTTATTTCCTGAAGAGAACAGTGAAAGAAAAGGTGAGCTCAACTAGCCCAGTAAGAAAATATTATGACTAAGATAATGCAGAATAAATTATCATTATCGCTGAGACTCAACTTAATAAATAATACACATCGTCCTTGCACTACTGCCAAAGATATTCATTAGTATCACAACCACAAATTATCCATGCACTACGGGCCAAGGATATTCGTGTATTCATCAATGGTCATGATCATGCCAACAATTGTCCATCAATGCACTACAGCCCAATGAGGACTTTTACCACATCATTTGTATCATTACGGTCATGATATTTCACTAATTTCATGGAGTATAGAAGTCAAAACTTTAATAAACTGAGTATAATAAATAATGGAATAACAAAAGAAATCACCATGAATGCGGTACTTCGCATAGACAGCTTATTCTAACAGAATAATAAATAACGGAACCAGGTCAGGCGTAATACGCACCGACAGGATATTCCAACAAAATAATAAAGAATGGAATAACAACAAAAATCACCATGCATGTGGTACGTCGCATAGATAGGTTATTTCAACAGAATAATAAATAACAGAACCAGGTCAGACGAAATTTGCACCGACGGGATGTTCCAACAGAATAATAAAGACGGAACCAAGTCCGGCATAAATGCACAGACAGGATATTCTAACAGAATAATAAAGAATGGAGTAACAGAAGAATTTCACCAAGTATAGGGTAGTCCGCGTATACAGGTTATTCCAACAGAATAATAAAGATTGAAATAATAAAAGTTCTCTTCATGAATACAAAAAAAATAATACCCCTTACCGTAAAAGAAACTTGATATCAGAGTAGTGAAGTAGCAGAATACTTTTTTTTCTTTCTCTCTATAATTTCTCTCTCTAGAGTTTCAGTGAATTCGTAAGAAATAATGAAGGAATGAACTTCTATATATAGAAGAATGGACTGAATAGTAACTAATCCATGAACGGTCCAAATTGATTTACTTTAAACGGACGGTCTAGATTGGTTTACAATAAAATATAATATATTATATTTATAATCTAATAAAACGAATAACTTTATAAAAGTATTTTATTTTATATAAAAAATTTTACTATGAAAATACTATGCAAATACTATGCATAATAAGATATAATATATTCTAATTATTGTCTAATAAAACAGATAACTTATAAAAGTATTCTGTTTTATATAAAAAGATTTTACTATTAGCCTAATAAAACGAATAACTTTATAAAAGTATTATGTTTTATATAATAAGCTTTTCTGTTTTATTACATTAATAATACTAATAAAACAAAACTTCATCATTATTATTATTATTCACACTATTAATCGACCAGGTCATTCCCAGGAAAGAGAAGGCTTTCCAATAAGGATTTCTCCCTATTGGCGTGCAATTAGGTGACCAAATCTCTCCTTGGCAGAACTTCTAGACATCATTAATAATACAAATAATAATATTAACAACTTTGTTATCTCAATTATTCACTTAATAATATATAAAATATCGACAATAATTAAATTAAACTGAGTGACTTCTCACGTAAGCATTAATAATCTATACCATGTGCTACTATGCAACCACGCGTATTCCTGTACTTTTAACACCGGGTGTTTCAACAGTTAACGGTAAAACTTCCGCCGTTATTTTTATAAAAATATTTTTGTCATTTTTTCAATCCGACAATAATTCCGTTGTGGGGTCCACCAATGATTCTGCCATTGTACGAATATTCCCTGTTAAAATGAATATTCCCCGACCAATCGAATATTATATAACAACTTGCGTACTTTGCAAAATTATAAATATTACCCACAACTATAACATTATATCAAATTCATTCCATAATATTCAAAAATGATAATTATAGAAAATTCATTTTTATTCATAAAAATTGGGGTCTTACAATCTCCCATTCTTATGAAATTTCGCCCTCGAAATTAGGGTACGTACCTGGTATGTGACGCCCCCAAAATAGGTATACATCACCCATTTTGAGTTGTCAATAACATGGTACAGAAACAACTACAATTTTATTATTACAACATAAAAATTATGAGTTTAAATACAAATATTGCCATCTAGACAATATTCACACCCAAATAAGTCCTCATTACAATTATTGATACATTATTTTACAAAAATAGTGAGGACTGCTAAAACAACTTTTTAGAACTATCATTCCACACCCCGACTAGAACTCGCTACATTCTCGCCTTCTGAGAAGAAAAATGGAACAAAAAGGAAAAGAGTGAGCTCAACTAGCCCAGTAAAGAATGTTATGACCAAGATAATATAGAACAGATTATCGTTAGTCTTCAACAGAGAAAAATCTGATAAAATACAATAGACAACAATTTTCAGATCAATATTCGCAGCGGAAATAATAATTCATAGATGAGTTACGTAGAGAATGAAATCTACTATAATCTATGAATTTAAAAGTACATCATCAATATTTTATTCATGTAACATCAATCAATATACATCTTGAATCAAATATTCATCTTTACACTACAGACCAAAGATATTCATCAGTCGGTCATATTCATCTCAACACCTGTACATCTTTGCACTACGGGCCAAAGATATTCATAAAAAAAAAAAATCAACAATCTTTACACTACAGACCAAAGATATTCAGTAATACCATCATTTAAGACTGAGATGGTAAAAAATATTTTAAAGAAAATGAATCCAATGAAACAAAAGAACAAGTATTAAAGATTCGTACTTTAAACAATCCAAGTTCAAAAATACTTCATAAATAATCATAGTGAAATAAAATTCAAGAATGATCAAAACATGGATACAATCAAAGCTAGTATCCATAATAGATATTTTGGACAAAAAATAAAATTTAATTTTTCTGTGAATAGTGCCATATTCGTGAATAGTATCGTATACGTGAATAGTGCGGTATACATGAATAGTAACCCCGACACTAAAAAACAAGAATTTCACAAGAAAAATCTTACCAATATTCCGACATAATGATATTAGAAGAAATAATATCATTTTAAAAAAAAATAATATCCCTTACATTGAAAAGACTGTACTTCTAGTTGGAATACCAGATATAGTGCTGAAGGGAACTTGCACCGTATATCAACACTCAAAATATCAAAATACTCACAAGAATACGCTCGATAATATAGAGAGAGAAAGAGAGAGAAAATTTTAATTTCTGGTGTGATTTTCAATTCTAACCTAATCACCCTATTTATAGGAAAATGCTTAGAACACCAAAGCAGCAAATTTAATAAAATAATAATATATTTATATAAATTTTCTATGCACACCAAGAATCTGAATTTAGCTACTTAACACATGTTTAATGAGGCCCACAAAATGTAAAAAATGTTTTTATTTAAAAATATTTAAAACTTCAAAAATCAATTATTTTGAAACTTCGGAACTTCAATAATTCATAATAAATATCACTTTTATCAGAAAAATTCGAACCTTATGTCTTTTCCATAGGAAATTCCATTATCTACAACTTTGTAAGTTTAAGTTTTTCCAAATTCTAAACAAAAATTGACCAAAATCCACAAACGGGCGATATTACATGCTCTAATCAAATTTCAGTCAAGAAATGGGGTCCACAAACATGAAAAATATGTTTTAAATATTTTTAGTAACAAAAATACTCCTCCTCCTCATATACTCATATATCTCATATTCATCAGTATTAAATTATTAAAATATAATAATATATTTTAAATGAATTATTTTATCAGAAAAGATAAAATAATTTTTTTGAAAAATTGTCACTTTAAAATTTTCTCCATCTATATCCACATAAAATAAATATTTTCCTTATCATATAAATTAATAATTAATTATTACAAATAATATTACAGAATCACAATACTGGCAACCAGGCCGTTCCCAGGAAAGAGGGGGCTTGCGCGCAATTAGATGACCAAACCTCTTCTTAGACAGAATTTTCTAGACATTGCCAATAATGCTATCAAATAATTTTATTCAAATAATATGAATTATTGATCTGATAATGGAAAATACTGTGTTGTGACAATTATTAAAATAACAACAATATAAAGTATCCACATAGCAATTATTGAATCAATAAAATAAAATATTGAACAGTAATCACTGTAACAATTATTGAGTAGTGCCTTCTTACGTAAGAATCAATAATTGGTGCAATACCGTGTGCTACTGTGTTTTAACCACCGGGTATTCCAACAGTATTAACGGTAACAACTATGCCGTTATTTATAAACAACTTATTCTTGTCGTTTTTTTTCATCCAATCGCTTTCCGTTATGGGGCCCACACAAGGCTGCGCCATCATACGAATATTCCCCGACAATAAGAATATTCCATGACCAAACGAATATTCCCCGATAACAATGAATATTTTATAACCACTTGCTTATTTAAGATATTTGCACATTTGTACCCATAACTAACCACATTAATCAAATCAACCCTTACTATTTCAAAATAATAAAGAGAAGAAATTAAATTTCATTTATAATAAGTTAGGGTCTTACAACCTCCCCTCCTTATGAAATTTCGTCCTCAAAATTGACGTACATACCTGGTGTTTCGAAAAGGTGAGGATACCTCGCTTTCATTTCCGTTTCCAACTCCCAGGTCATTTCCTCAATAGCATGGTTCCTCCACAAAACTTTAACTTGTGGTATGACCTTTTTCCGTAGGACATGCTCCTTCCTATCCAAGATCTTAACAGGTACCTCTTCATACGTTAAGTCTTCGACTATTTCGTCCGGTTCTAACTCAATAACGTGGTTCGGGTCTTTCACATATTTACGAAGCACAGATATGTAAAACACATTATTAACATGAGACATACTCGGAGGTAACGCGAGTCTATAGGCTACATTTCCTACTCGTTCAAGAATCTTAAATAGACCAATAAATCGTGGATTGAGCTTTCCTCGTTTCCCAAATCTTGTAACTCCCTTCCATGGAGCAACACGCAACAATACATGATCCCCAATACTAAATTCCACGTCCTTTCGATGAAGATACTCATAACTCTTTTGTCGATCTTATGCCGTTTGTATACGTTGTCGATTCATTTGGATCTTTTCTGTAGTAATTCGTACCAACTCTGGTCCCAATAATGTTGCTTCACCCACCTCATCCCAACATACTGGAGAGTGACACTTTCTTCTATACAATGCTTCGAATGGGGCTACCCCTATACTTGCCTGATAACTGTTGTTGTAGGAGAATTCCACCAATGGTAAATACTTATCCCAACTTCCTTTGAAGTCTAGGACACAGAGTCTTAATAGATCCTCAAGAGTTTGAATAGTCCTCTCTGATTGTCCGTCCGTTTGAGGATGGTATGCCGAACTGAATCATAAATCCGTGCCCATAGCTTTTTGCAAGCTAACCCAAAATCGTGAAGTGAATCTTGGGTCACGATCCAAAACTATGGATACTGGCATGCCATGAAATCTCACAATCTCATTTACGTACAAACGAGCAAGACGTTCAAGGAAATAAGTCTCCCATATCGGTAAGAAATGAGCAGACTTGGTTAATCTATAACCAATAACCCAAATAACATTTATGCCTTGAGAAACCATGGGAAGACCCGTAACGAAATCCATGGTAATGTGTTCCCACTTCTATTTCGGAATCTCAAGTGGTTGTAATGGACCCTTTGGCACTTGATGCTCCGCCTTTACACGTTGACAAGTTAAACACCTCGAGATGAACTTTGCAATCTCTTTCTTCATATTGTTCCACCAAAATGTATGTCGAAGATCACGATACATTTTGGTACTTCCAGGATGGATTGCAACTGGTGTATTGTGTGCCTCCGTCATGATCTTGTTCTTCAAATCAGAATCGTTAGGAACACAAAGTTTGGAGTGGGCTCGAAGTATTCTTTCTTCATCGATTCTTTCTTCTGGAATAGCACCTTCTTGTACTTTCTTCTTCAAACGCATCAGCTCTGTGTCGGTGGCTTGAGCAACTTTAACTTTTTTGATTAAAGTCGGTTCTGTGTGTATACTTGACAACATCGCATGGGTCCCCAGAGTCTTGAATTCTATCCTCATCTTTTGTAAATCACACAAAATGGGCCTTTGTGTTGACAACATCGCACTCGTTCCCGCATATGATTTTCCACTCAACGCGTCAGCTACCACGTTTGCTTTTCCGGGATGGTATTGAATAGTGTGGTCGTAATCTTTCAATAGCTCGAGCCAACATCGTTTGCGCATGTTGAGTTCTTTTTGGGTGAAGAAATATTTGAGGCTTTTATGGTCTGAATATATCTCCACTTTCTCTCCATATAGATAGTTCTTCCAGATCTTTAGCGCGAAAATGACTACTGCCAACTCTAGATTATGAGTAGGATAATTCCTCTCATATTCTTTAAGTTGTCGCGAGGCATAGGTTATGACTTTCCCACGTTGCATGAGAAGACATCCTAACCCTTTGCCTGAAGCATCGCTGTAGATAACAAATCCATCCGAACTAGATGGTATTATCAGAACATGTGCCGAAATGAGTCTCCTCTTGAGTTCTTGGAAACTCTTCTCGCATTCCTCGCTCCATACGAATTTTGTATCTTTCTGAGTTAGCTGAGTTAACGGAGTAGCGATTTGAGAAAATCCTTTCACGAATCTCCGATAATAACCAGTTAAGCCCAAAAAGCTACATACTTCGGTCACCATCTTTGGTTGCTCCCAACTTTGTATTGCTTCAATCTTCGAAAGGTCAATAGATACTCCATGTTTTGACACCACGTGCCCAAGGAATGCTACTTCCTCAAGCCAGAACTCGCATTTCTTCAACTTGGTATATAGTTTATTTTTACGAAGCCTTTGGAGTACCAGCTTCAAATGGTGCTCATGATCTTCACGAATTTTGGAATATATGAGAATGTCATCAATAAAGACAACAATGAACTGATCCAAATATTCCTTGAATACTCGGTTCATCATATCCATGAAAGCCATAGGAGCATTAGTCAATCCAAAAGACATGACTAAGAATTCATAATGCTCGTACCGAGTTCTGAAGGCAGTCTTTGGAACATTCTCAGTTCTAATCTTCAGCTGATGATATCCAAAACGAAGATCAATTTTTGAAAAGAGTTGTGCTCCTTGCAACTGGTCAAACAGGTCATCAATACGAGGTAATGGATACCTATTCTTGATGGTGACATGGTTCAATTCCCGGTAGTCAATATAAAGTCACATACTCCCGTATTTCTTCTTTACAAATAAAATAGGAGCACCCCAAGGAGATGTACTAGGACGAATGAAAGCGATGTCCAACAACTCCTGTAGTTGGACCTTTAACTCCTGAATTTCAATAGGAGCCATTCGATATGGGGTTTTAGAAATGGGCTTTGTACCAGATTCAAGATCAATAAAAAATTCAACTTCACGTTTTGGGGGCAGACCGGGAAGTTCTTCAGGAAATACGATAGGAAATTTACTAGCAACAGGAATATTATTCAAATCTGTCGTGTCTTTATTCAAATCCATAACATGGGCTAAGAAAGCTTGACATCTGTTTTTTAATAAACGAATAGCTTTATGACTTGATATGACAATGATTGATTTTAGTGTTTTAGTTTCTTGAATTCGTACAACAGGTTGATTAGGAATATGAAAACTAACAACTTTATGAAAACAATCAATTTTGGCATGATGAGTAATTAACTAATCAATCCCTAAAATCACATCAAAAACAAGTATCTTTAAAGAGATAAGGTCAATAGGTAATGTGATGGTGCCAACTTGGATTAAACAAGATTTATAAACAGTGGATGTAATGAAAGTTTCTCCTAACGGAGTCTCCATAGATAAATCAAAGTTTAATTTCTCCGGAGTCAAGTTTAAACGTTGAGCACTAGCAGGAGAGATAAATGAATGGGTAGCACCGGTATCAAGTAAGGTATAAACTTCGTAAGAATTTATGATTAGCTTACCCGTGATCACCTCGTTTGGGTTCCTCGCATTTTGACCAATCACAACAAACGTTCTTCCAAGAACCGTTGACTTTAACTTTTCTGGGACAACCTTTTGAGTCATTGTCCCCCCTGTACTTGGTTTCGATACCAAACAATCTCGAGTGATATTTCCTTTTTTTCCACAATTATAACATACCTTGAACTGTTGTGGACAGTTTGGGCTAATATGTCCCTCTTTTCCGCATTTATAGCATACGACCGGTGGTCGTTCTCCTCCCGACTCGCTTCTTCTATTATCATGGCCGTGATTACCACCAGAGTGTTTACCACCTTTGTCCGTATTTTTCTTTCTCCGCTGGTTATCGTTGTTCTGATGACTACTGTCATCGGTATGATCCTGGTTGTGGTCCCTCGGTTGAACGTACTCGTTATCTCGCTCTAATAATTAAGCCATGTTGACAACATCTGAATAGAGAGAAAATTTATGAGAAATGAGATATTGACGTATGTCGGGTTTTAAACCTCATAGAAACATCCGCGTAATACGTTCCTCATTCTCCACTAAGTGAGGTACAAACCTGGATAAATCTGTAAACTTCGCCTCGTATTGGGACACCGTCATGTTGTTCTGCTCCAATCAAATAAACTCCACTTCCTTCATATGATGAATACTTTCAGGAAAGTACTTGTCATTGATCAGTTTCTGAAATGTCTCCCAAGACATGCTGAGTGCGGATTGATGGGTACGCTTCACAGATTCCCACCAGTAATCTTCGTCATTACGGAACATAAAAGTGGCGAATGGAACCTTCTGTTCCTCCGTGCATCCCAAGACATCGAATATCTTGGTAATTTGTTTGACCCACATCTTCGCCTTAATCGGATCCGGCTTTTCCCAGAATTCTGGCGGTCCCAACTCTTTGAACTACTTGGCTATGACAAACCGTGCGTTACCATCATTTCCACCTGTATTTTGTACACGAGTCTCCCTCGTCTGATTTTGCATGAACTGCAAAAAACTTCTAAACATCCTGTCGATCATCATCTGCTCAGTGGTGTTGTTCACAAGAGGAACATTGCCAGCCTGTTGCACGTTCTCCTCATTGGTGAGGAAAGGTGTCTCCACGCTCTCATTTACTCCATTGTTAACATTCTCAGTCGACATTCTCAAATACTGCCATAAAACAAGGGTTAATTAAAGAAATCAACATATCACATAATATCCCTATATACTGACCAACTAACAAATAAGTTTAGGTAGGACACACTAGCGAAGGATTTACTCATCTCTCCCCTCCTAGTTTTATTCCCCGATCTCTGCCAGAGATCATATCCCTAAGATCTGATACCAACTGTGACGCCCCCAAAATAGGTATACATCACCCATTTTGAGTTGTCAATAACATGGTACAGAAACAACTACAACTTTATTATTACAACATAAAAATTGTGAGTTTAAATACAAATATTTCCATCTAGACAATATTCACACCCAAATAAGTCCTCATTACAATTATTGATACATTATTTTACAAAAATGGTGAGAACTACTAAAACAACTTTCTAGAACCATCATTCCACACCCCGACTAGAACTCGCTACATTCTCGCCTTCTGAGAAGAAAAATAGAACAAAAAGGAAAAGGGTGAGCTCAACTAGCCCAGTAAAGAATGTTATGACCAAGATAATATAGAACAGATTATCGTTAGTCTTCAACAGAGAAAAATCTGATAAAATACAATAGACAATAATTTTCAGATCAATATTCGCAGCGAAAATAATAATTCATAGATGAGTTATGTAGAGAATGAAATCTACTATAATCTATGAATTTAAAAGTCCATCATCAATATTTTATTCCTGTAACATCAATCAATATACATCTTGAATCAAATATTCATCTTTACACTACAGGCCAAAGATATTCATCAGTCGGTCATGTTCATCTCAAAACCTGTACATCTTTGCACTACGGGCCAAAGATATTTATAAGAAAATCAACCATCTTTGCACTACAGGCCAAAGATATTCAGTAATACCATCATTTAGGACTGAGAATGATGAAAAATATTTTAAAGAAAACGAATCCAGTGAAACAAAAGAACAAGTATTAAGGATTCGTACTTTAAATAATCCAAGTTCAAAAATACTTCATAAATAACCATAATGAAATAAAATTCAAGAATGATGAAAACATGGATACAATCAAAGCTATTATCCATAATAGATATTTTGGACAAAAAATGAAATTTAATTTTTCAGTGAATAGTGCCGTATTCGTGAATAGTGCCGTATTCGTGAATAGTGCCGTATACATGAATAGTAACCCCGACACTAAAAAACAAGAATTTCACAAGAAAAATCTTACCAATATTTCGACATAATGATATAAGAAGAAATAATATTATTTTAAAAATAATAATATCCATTACTTTGAAAAGAGTGTACTTCTAGCTGGAATACCAGATATAGTGCTGTAGGGAACTTACACCGTATAACAACACTCAAAATATCAAAATACTCATAAAAATACGCTCGATAATATAGAGAGAGAAAGAGAGAGAAAACTTCAGTTTCTGGTGTGATTTTCAATTCTAACATAAGCATCCTATTTATAGGAAAATGCTTAGAACACCAAAGTAGAAAATTTAATAAAATAATAATATATTTATATAAATTTTCTACACACACCAAGAATCTGAATTCAGCAACTTAACACATGTTTAATGAGGCCCACAAAATGTAAAAAACGTTTTTATTAAAAAAATATTTAAAACTTCAAAAATCAATTATTTTAAAACTTCAGAACTTCAATAATTCATAATAAATAGCTCTTTTATCAGAAAAATTCGAACCTTATGTCTTTTCCATAGAAAATTCCATTATCTACAACTTTGTAAGTTTAAGTTTTTCCAAATTCCAAATAGAAATTGACCGAAATCCACAAACGGGCAATTTTACAGGCTATAATCAAATTTCAGTCAAGAAATGGGGTCCACAAACATGAAAAACATGTTTTAAATATTTTTAGTAACAAAAATACTCCTCCTCCTCATATACTCATATATTTCACATTCATCATTATTATATTATTAAAACATAATAATATATTTTAAATGAATTATTTTATCAGAAAAGATAAAATAAATTTTTTTCAACAATTGTCACTTTAAAATTTTCTCCATCTATATACACATAAAATAAATATTTTCCATATTATATAAATTAATAATTAATTATTCACAAATAATATTACAGAATCACAATACTGACAACCTGTGACGCCCCCAAAATAGGTATACATCACCCATCTTGAGTCGCCAAATACATGGTACAAAATTTAAATATAACTTAATTATACAACAGTCGTATAAAATATGACAAAATACATGCTGTGAGTTTTAATACAAATATTGTCATCTAGACAATATCCACACTCAATTTAGTCCTCATTACATTTATTATCACACTATTTAACAGAATAGTGAGGACTACTAAGACACCATCTCGGACCATCACTCCGTTCCCCGACTAGTCCCGGCTACATTCTCATTTCCTGAAGAGAACAGTGAAAGAAAGGGTGAGCTCAACTAGCCTAGTAAGAAATATTATGACTAAGATAATGTAGAATAAATTATCATTAGTCTTCAACAGTGTTAAACTGATAAAATACAATAGACATCAAGTTTAACTGTTGCGGAATATGCAATTATTAAAAGAGTCAAGTAGAGAATAAAATCTACTATCTTTTATGATTTAAAAAGGTTTTTCATCATTTTTGTCGCTGTGACTCAGCTTAATAAATAATCCACATCATCCCTGCACTACGGCCAAGGATATTCATTAGTATCACAACCATAAATTATCCACGCACTACGGGCCAAGGATATTCGTGTATTCATCAATGGTCATGATCATGCCAACAACTGTCCATCAATGCACTACAGGCCAATGATGACTTTTACCACATCATTTGTAACATTACAGTCATGATTATACTGAATAAACACTGGTCATAATCATACCAAGTCCATCTATGCACTACAGGCCACAGATGACTTTAAAAAAATATTAACACGAGGATGATGACAATGATATAAGAATTCAATAAAAAAAAATTCAAGAATTAATTTATTCAGGAACTAATATCATCCAAATTGTCAACATGATACTTTTTTGTAGAGTAAAATTCAAGAATGCTCAGAAGAATATTTCCATGAAAAGATACTGGATGAAGCACAAATATCAAGGATATTTTACTAATTTTATGGAATATAGAAATCAAAACTTTAACCAACTGAGTATAATAAAGAATGGAATAACAAAAGAAATCACCATGCATGCGGTACTTCGCATAGACAGGTTATTCCAACAGAATAATATATAACGGAACCAGGTCAAGCGTAATACGCACCGACAGGACATTTCAACAGCATAATAAAGAATGAAATAACAACAGAAATCACCATGTATGCGGTACTTCGCATAGACAGGTTATTCCAATAGAATAATAAATAACGAAACCAGGTCAGGCAAAATTCGCACCGACAGGATGTTCTAACAGAATAAGAAAGATGGAACCAGGTCTGGCATAAACGCACAGACAGGATATTCCAACAGAATAATAAAGTCGGAACTAGGTCTGGCGTAAACGCACAGATATGATATTCCAACAGAATAATAAAGAATAGAATAACAGAAGAATTTCACCAAGTATAGGGTAGCCCGCGTATACAGGTTATTCCAACAGAATAATGAAAAATGGAATAACAGAAGTTCTCTTCATGAATACAAAAGAAATAACACCCCTTACCGTAAAAGAAACTTGATATAGAAGTGGTGAAGTAGCAAAACACTTTTCTTCTTTCTCTCTATAGTTTCTCTCTCTAGAGTTTCAGTGAATTCGTAAGAAATAATGAATGAATGAACTTCTATTTATAGAAGAATGGACTGCATAGTAATTAATTCATAAACGGTCCAGATTGATTTACTCTTAATCGGATAGTCCATATTTAAACCAAAATCTTTTAAATAAAATATAATATATTCTATTTATAATATAATAAAACGAATAACTTTATAAAATATTTTACTATGCAAACACTATGCAGGCACTATGCAAACACTATGCATAATAAAATATAATATATTCTAATTATTGTCTAATAAAACATATAACTTTATAAAAGTATTCTGTTTTATATAAAAAGATTTTATTATTAGCCTAATAAAAATAATAACTTTATAAAAATATTATGTTTTATATATAAAGCTTTTACTTTGTAAAACACTATGCATAATAGAATATAATATATATTCTATTTATAGAATAACTTTATAAAAGTATTCTGTTTTATATAAAAAGCTTTTTTGTTTTATTACATTAATAATACTAATAAAACAAAACTGAGTGACTTATCACGTAAGCATTAATAATCAATACCGTGTGCTACTATGTAACCACGCGTATTACTGTACTTTTACTACCGAGTAGTTCAACAGTATTAACGGTATAACTTTTGTCGTTATTTTTATAAAAATATTTTTGTCGTTTTCTCAATCTAACATTAATTCTATTGTGGGGTCCACCAATAATTGTGTCGACGTACGAATATTCCCTGACACAAAGAATATTTCCCGACCAATCGAATATAATATAACAACTTGCATACTTTGCAAAATTTATAAATATTACTCACAACTATAACATTATATTAAATCCACACAAAAAAAATTGAGAAATTTAAATCTTTATTCGTAAAATTTGGGATTTTACAATCTCCTCTCCTTATAAAATTTCGCCCTCGAAATTTACGTACGTACCTAATATGCCGAACAGATGAGGACACTTCGTCCGATTCTAACTCTTGAGGTATGACCTTTGAGTGTTGAATACATTCCAGGATTTTAACAGGTACATCTTCATACGTTAAATCTTCCGCTATCTCGTCCGGTTCTAAATTAATAATGTGGTTCGGGTCATCCACATATTTACGTAACATCGATACATTAAAAATATTATGAACATGCAACATACTTGTTGTTAAAACGAGTCTATAAGCCACAGTTCCTACTCGATCGAGTATTTCAAATGGGCCAATTAAATCGAAGGTTGAGATTTCCTCTCTTCGTCGATTCTTGCTTCTAGAATAACGCCCTCTTGAACATTCTTTTTCACATTCATCAGCTCTGAGTATGTAGTTTGAGTGGGTTTAACTTTATCGATTAGAGTCGATTCTAATCGTATATTCGTTATCTTCACGTGGGTTCGTATATTCGCACTCGTAAACGCATACGATCTTCTACTCAATGCGTCAGCTACCACGTTCGCTTTTTCACGATGATATTGAATGGTACGATCGTAATCTTCAACAGATCGAGCCAACGTCTTTGGCGCATATTAAGTTCAACAGCTCGAGCCAAAGTCGGACGCTTCTTTATTATACGCCTTCCCCTCCCTTTTTCTTCATTAGTTTTCCTAAGTCTAGATAGTGTCAGAGAGAGTTTCAGAGAAAGATACAAGAGAGAGTTGAGAATTCAGAGTTTTGGTGGAGGAGGAATTCACTTCCTAGTAAATTAATCTACGCTTGGGTAATCTCTTCAACCCAATTTATATATTTTACGTCTTTTAAGTTTCATGAATATGGCTTAAGTTTTTTATGAGTCTCTGTATTTGGGAAATTTAGTTGTTATAAGAATATATGTAATAATTCGAGTTGTATGTCATATTTTATGTATATATTTTGGGTTTCCATATCTTCAGTTTCATGAAATTATACAGTAAAAGATTTCAGAGTACGTGATATGGCCATATGGCCTTATACGTTATTTTTATATGCCAAACATAAATTATTTTGCAAAATTCACACATTGATATGATTATGCATGTTAAAATGAACAAAATGAAACTTGAATGGTTGGATTTGGCTTTATAACGAATCCTTAGCATTAAAATCCATGTTTTTGTTCAAGAACTTCAAGAACAGTCCAATTTGCATCCTTTAATTCTGTGATTATGTGTTTTAATGGGTGAAAATCACTCCATAGATGTTAAGTATTGATTATGTATGAATTAAAACATGTGTGTATGTTTAATTTGGTGGAATTAGTGTTAAAGATGTGATGAATTCGATGAACTCTGTTTTCTTTGCGAACTGAGAATCAAAATCTGGAGTTTCGCGCCGCGGCGCCAACTCCAGAACAGAAACCTCACGCCGCAGCGCCACCGTGCCGCAGCGCCACTTAGCAGAATGGCCAGAAATGAGTTTTTAAAAATGTTTAAGTGTGGCAATGTGCTATTAACTTAATCTAATGAGTATAAAAACTTGTTAGACATATAATGAGGTGTTAAAATGAATTATTAACATGTCTATAACACAATTACATGTGGATTGAATGATCGAATGCATAATTAGTTTATTTTTCGTGAAGTCTTAATTTTACACTAAGTGTAATAATTGACTAAGTATAGTCATGAATTCGAGTTAAACAAAGAGTAAAGTTATGATGTTTAGTACGTTATTATTGACTGGTATTGTGAACGTAATTGGTATGTAGGATTTAATTCAAAGAACGAGTTTGTTTAAGTGTAATCTACGCACGAGGCAAGTTTCTAAACCTTATCTTGTTACATTGAGCAAGTTTTCTAACTCTACATTTACATTGAGCAAGTTTCTTACCCTAAACTTTCGTTGATCAAGTTTCCTAACCCTACTTGTTATCGTTATATAAGTTGATTAATTCACCTTTTGATATTGAGCAAGTTCTCATTATTATTGATCAAGCCTGTCTTGTATATTAAAGTTTATTAATCTTCAAGCATGATGTTGTTATACAATAATTATTCTATTGTATACCTTTTGAGATGTTATTCAAGTTAAATATTCGTTTACTGTTAAACCTTGTTAGACTAGCGAACCCTTATCGATTTGACTAGTCTATAGTTGATGAGCGTTCTAAATTTCAAAATCCCTTGATGAATTATCCAAACCAAACTTCCTTTGGTGCGGACTCGAGTGTCAAACTGAGATGAACAACCCTGTATATGGGATTATTTATGCTTTAACATTGAGATATTGTGCACAGTATGGTACTAAGGGCTGATCCCCCTAAGTACAAGAAGAAGAGTCCATAGTCTTTTGACTGTCAAAGGTTTCAAGTAAAAATACTTGACAACCTAGGACATAGTTCAAGGTCTTATGACCCTCAGAATTTCTTTTGATTCTTGTTATCCATTCTTGATTCAAAAGTTGAGCTTTATATCAGAAGTTATTATTTCTCTCGCATGTTATTATTCATTGTTATATTGTTATACTTGTGGGCAATCGTGCTCACTCTTGCGATAATAACATTACAGTTAAGAACGAAAGAGCAGACGAACCTTCCACTAGTAAGGGCAATGGCAAGGGCAAGGGTAAGCTTAGCAAGTAATGAAGATTGATTATTTATGTGATTATGTAATGATGTTTAGAATTGATGTTATTTAAGACTTATTTGTTTATGTTTCCGCATAGATGATTTAAGGTTAGAGTAACCTGGGATTTATTTATTATGCAATTGATGTAACCCCATAAGGGGAGAGATTTATTATTTATTTCTATCTATTGCATGGTTTACATTTATTTATTGGTAGATTGATAGATGATGTTTGTGCAGTGAACACCAAATCCTGTGGAAATGGAAGTACCGGATTTGGGGGTGAAAGAGTACAATTTCTTGGACATGTGATTGATAAAGACGGAATTTCGGTGGATCCCTCCAAAGTTAAAGCTGTGATTAACTGGGATTAGCCGAAGACACCGTCGGAAGTAAGAAGTTTTTTTGGATTGGTAGGTTATTACAGAAGATTCATTCAGGATTTTTCCAAGATCGCAACTCCGCTGACGAATTTGACTAGGAAATCGGTGAAATTCGTTTGGACGTAGAAGTGCGAGGAAAGCTTTCAAGAATTAAAGAGGAGGTTGAGTTCAGCACCTGTGTTATCTCTTCCAGATGACACAGGAAATTTTGTGGTATATAGTGATGCATCGCATAAAGGACTTGGATGTGTGCAAATGCAGAATGGTAGAGTCATTGCGTATGCGTCATGACAACTGAAAGATTATGAGAAGGGGTATCCGACCCATGACTTGGAGTTAGCTGCAGTGGTTTTTTCTTTGAAAATCTTGAGGCACTATCTCTAAGGGGAGAAGTGTGAAATATATACAGATCACAAGAGTCTAAAATATATTTTTACTCAAAAAGACTTGAACATGCGCCAAAGAAGGTGGTTGGAGTTAATTAAGGACTACGATTGTGATATTCTATACCATCCGGGTAAGGCCAATGTGGTGGCCGATGCCCTAAGTAGAAAAGGTCAGAAGAAATTGATAATGTTGACCGCTCAGGAGGAGCTAATTTTAGCAATGGAAAAGCTGGAATTGGAAGTGAAGTATCCTATGGAAATTGACGAGAAGCTGTTCCAGATGCAAGCTGGTACAACTTTACTGGATAAAGTTAAGGAGGCTCAACTTCAGGACGAAGAATGTGAGAAGATGAAAAAGACGATATCAGAAGGGACTGAACTGAGATTCAAAATAGACAGTAAGGGACTACTAAGATTTGAGAGCAGAATTTGGGTACCGCCAGTACCAGAGATTAAGGAAGAAATTTTGAGCGAGGCTCATAACTCAAGATGTTCGATTCACCCTGGTAGCACCAAGATGTACCAAGTTCTTCGACAACACTTCTGGTGGCCAAATTTAAAACGAGAGGTTGCAGAATGTATTGCCAAATGCATGACATGTCAGAAAGTGAAAGCAGAACATCAGAGACCAAGTGGGTTGCTACAACCTTTGGAGATTCCAGAATGGAAATGGGAACATATTATGATGGATTTCGTGGTTGGCCTACTGACGACTCAGAAAGGCTACGACGCAGTATGGGTTATTGTTGACCAATTGACGAAATCCGCACACTTCCTTCTGATCAAAATCAGATTCAACTTAGATCAGTTGACAAGGTTATATGTGAAAGAGATTGTTTCAAGGCAAGGAGTTCCGGTGTCAATTGTTTCTGATAGACATTCGAGGGCGAAATTTCATAAGTAGGGGAGATTGTAAGACCCCGACTTTTATGAATAAAAATGAATTTTCTATAAATATCATTTTTGAATAAATTTGATATAATGTTATAGTTTTGGGTAATATTTATAAATTTTACAAAGTACACAAGTTGTTATATAATATTCGATTGGTCGGGGAATATTCGTTTTAACAGAAAATATTTGTACGACGGCACAATCATTGGTGGACCCCACAACAGAATTATTGTCGGATTGAGAAAACGACAAAAGTATTTTATTGAAAGTAACGGCGTAAGTTTTACCTTTGATACTATTGAACTACTCGGTAGTAAAAGTACAGTAATACGCGTGGTTGCATAATAGTACACGGTATTGATTATTAATGCTTACTTGAGAAGTCATTCAGTGTTATTCAATTATTGTCGATATTTTATATGTTATTAAATCGATAATTGAGATGACGAAGTTGTTAATATTATTATTTGCATTATTAACGATGTCTAGAAGTTCTGACAAGGAGAGGTTTGATCAACTAATTGCGCGCCAATAGGGAGAAATCCTTATTGGAAACCCCCCTCTTTCCCGGGAACGACCTGGTCAATTAATGGTATGAATAATAATAATGATAATGAAGTTTTGTTTTATTAGTATTATTAACGTAATAAAACAGAAAAACTTTTTATATAAAACAGAATATTTTTATAAAGTTATTCGTTTTATTAGGCTAATAGTAAAATATTTTTATATAAAACAAAATACTTTTATAAAGTTATCTATTTTATTAGACAATAATTAGAATATATTATATTTTATTATGCATAGTATTTATATAGTGCCTGCATAGTGTTTGCATAGTAAATTTTTTTATAAAGTTATTCGTTTTATTAAATTATAAATAGAATATATTTTATTTTATTTAAAAGATTTTGCTTTAAATATGGACCGTCTGATTAAAGTAAATTAATATGGACCGTTCATGGATTGGTTACTATTCATTCCATTCTTCTATAAATAGAAATTCATTCCTTCATTATTTCTTATGAATTCATTGAAACTCTAGAGAGAAAAACTATAGAGAGAAAGAAGAAAAGTATTCTGCTACTTCACTACTTCTTTATCCAGTTCTTCTTTATACGGTAAGGGGTATTATTTCTTTTGTATTCATGAAGAGAACTTTTGTTATTCCATCTTTATTATTCTGTTGGAATAACTTGTATACGCGATCTACTCTGTACTTGGTGAAATTCTTCTGTTACTCCATTCTTTATTATTCTGTTGGAATATCCTGTCTATGCTTTATGCCAGACCTGGTTCCGTCTTTATTATTCTGTTGGAACATCCTATCGGTGTGAATTTCACCTGACCTGGTTCCGTTATTTATTATTCTGTTGGAATATCATGTCTGTGCTTTACGCCGGACCTAGTTCCGTCTTTATTATTCATTTATTCTGTTGGAACATCCTATCGGTGTGAATTTCACCTGACCTGGTCCGTTATTTATTATTCTGTTGGAATAACCTGTCTATGCAAAGTACCGCATGCATGGTGATTTCTGTTGTTATTCAATTTTTTATTATTCTGTTGGAACATCCTGTCGGTGCGAATTTCACTTGACCTGATTCCGTTATTTATTATTCTGTTGGAATAACCTGTCTGTGCGAAGTATCGCATGCATGGTGATTTCTTTTGTTATTCCATTCTTTATTATACTCAGTTGGTTAAATTTTTGACTTCTATACTCCATGAAATTAGTGAAATATTCTTGATATTTGCGCTTCATCCAATATCTTTTCATGAAAATATTCTTCTAAGCATTCTTGAATTTTACTTTACAAAGAAGTATCATGTTGACAATTTGGACGTTATTAGTTCTTGGATAAAATAATTCTTGAATTTGTTTTATTGAATTCTTATATCATTGTCATCATCCTCATGTTTATATTTTTTTGAAAGTCATCTGTGGCCTGTAGTGCATAGATGGACTTGTTATGATTATGACCAGGGATTATCCCATGTAATCATGACTGTAATGTTACAAATGATGTGATAAAGTCCTCATTGGCCCGTAGTGCATTGATGGACAGTTGTCGGCATGATCATGACCATTGATGAATACACGAATATCCTTGGCCCGTAGTGCATGGATAATTTATGGTCGTGACCCTAATGAATATCCTTGGCCGTAGTGCAAGGATGATGTGGATTATTTATTAAGCTGAGTCTCAGCGATAAAAGTGATGAAAACCTTTTTAAATCATAAAAGATAGTAGATTTTATTCTCTACTTGACTCTTTTAATGGATTGCATGTTCCGCTGCAGTTAAACTTGATGTCTATTGTATTTTATCAGTTTAACACTGTTGAGGACTAATGATAATTTATTCTGCATTATCTTAGTCATAATATTTCTTACTGGACTAGTTGAGCTCACCCTTTCTTTCACTATTCTCTTCAGGAAATGAGAACGTAGCCAGGACTAGTCGGGGAACGGAGTGATGGTCCGGGATGGTGTCTTAATAGTCCTTACTATTCTATAAAATAGTGTGATAATAAATGTAATGAGGACTAAATTGAGTGTGGATATTGTCTAGATGATAATATTTGTATTAAAACTCACAACATGTATTTGTCGTATTTTACACGACTGTTGTATAATTAAAGATTGGATTTGTATTATGTACCATGTATTTGGCGACTCAGAATATGTGATGTATACCTATTTTGGGAGCATCACATTTGGTTTCAAAGCTTATGGATATGATCTCTGGCTGAGATGTGAGATAAAAATTAGGAGGGGAGATAGTTAAATTTGGTATCACGGATTTGGTATCACGGATTGTTACACAGGTCTCCTATACCCTTGGCAAAGATAGTATGGAAAACATCCATCTCATTCTTAGGTAAGCACAGCCCGATTTCAATATCTCCTCCACCTTCCGAATCCTTGCTCCTTGAAAGGGAGCATAGCACCGAAACAAATTCAAACTTTTTGGGCTTACCCAAACCAAAATCTATAGTATTGTAATAGTCCAAACTTGGAGAACCGGCAAAGCCCATTATCCATTCCCCAGCTTTGATTGCTCCTTCGATTTCCGCAAAGAACTCCTCTGCGCCTTTCAAGACTCCTCCCTCTTTGTTGTGCACCTTTTTATGAATAGCTTCTCCAATCAATTCAGCTGCCATAAAAAAGCCGCCTTCTGCCACTAATTGTGTGCTCTTCCCGTGTGAAAAAGCAGGCATTATGCAATTCCCAAAGTACGCTGCAGGTATTGGAGGATTCAAACGAGCACGACAATCTATAGCAACCATGAAGTGCTGAGATTCATCTTCATCTTGCACCCCCTCGCCAATAGCTGCCCGCGTTTTTGCCATCCAAGTCCATAGGTAAGCACATACTACCGTAATAGATGATACGTGTGCTAATGTTGGTAGTTTGGTCATAACCAATTCCTTAAGTGCTTGGATATCTGGCCGATACATGAAAAATGTGGCTCGAACCTTCTTAATAATTGAAGCCGCCGGAGGATGTTGAGCTTCTTGAGAATTCTCCTGCTGCAGCCGCCGATGCTCAATCTGTCCTCCAGTTATTGTCCTATAAATAGTACTGAGCCCCTTGGGGTCTTTGATCACCTCCCTATCATAAAATGGGAGCTGGAACGATGATGGTTCATCATGATTATCATCTCTGCTGTGGAGTTGTTTAGCCAATGAAGCCCATGCTCGGACGAAATTGAACATGGTTCTTCCATCGGCAACGACGTGGGAATTTGTTAATCCAATACTGATGCCATGGTCGGGAAATAATGTCACCTGAACAGCTAATGGTGGAGCCACAACGCAGTCTTCCCCAGACACATTATTACAAGTCCCTTGTAGGAGTTGAGGAACAAGAGGGAATAACTCATCATCATCTCGAGCGTGATTCCCCGAAAGATGATTAAAATCGGCACTGGTACACTCGGCAAATATTAGTGAAACAGAGTCGCCATCCAAGTAACGAATTTGAGGGTTGGTGATTGAAATATTTGGAGGGGTTACCAAATTACCGGCCAATGGAAAGAAGTGTTTGAGAGCAAGGGACAATGAAATTTTGAGACTGGGAACAACGATATGGGTGAAGTTGGTTGTGGAGCATGGGAAATCATAGAAGAGAACACGTCTCATCGTATGAAATGTTTGCCACATTATGTCAAAAAAGGTGAGGGGGAGAGAGGTATCGGCCACGGCGGCAGGCGGAGGCGAGACTTGGCTGTTTTCGAGCACAGTCACTGTGTAGGTGGTGGTGGCAGTCACCATATGATTGTAGCCTGTAGGTGTACCGACGCAATAATCCTACATGTGGAGAAGGACCGACGCAATTGCAGTAAGCAACTAGAAGATCCTAGCTTTACTTTTTTATATAAGAAAAATGTTTTGCTATAATACTCCAATTGAAAAAGAGTCAAGTGCGGTGGGTGGCTGAGTTATTGCATATGGATGTGAATCATATCATTCTCCAAAAAAAGCGTATATCAATTCAATTTAATTGGCAGGTAGAAAATTAATTGCCTTTTCATATCTAATGTTAGGCCATGATCCTTTTCCTTATTGGGTCAGATCTGATGGGCCCTTCCTTTGGGTTGTGATTATTCTTATCCTAGTTGATCCGGATGTTTTGGGCCCAATTACTTATTATTTCACTAAATCCATACGGATTGGATCCGGTCGCGTGTGTCATCTCCATTATTTGGGCTTATTCATCAAATTAGCCCATTATGCATATTTCCCTTTAGCCCAACTTTGACCGGTAATCATTACTCAAAATAACAGTTGACTATTATGTTTGCCACCTTTCTATATGACATTAATGAGGATGGGATGGAAAAGGGGGCGGAGGAAAAAGGTGTGACAGAAAATATGGAGGCTGAGTGCATACTTTCGGCGGGAATGACCGGAAAGGGAAGGAAAAAGGTGTCAGGAAGTGATGGGTGGCACGGTGAGCCTGGAAGGGGGTGGGCGTGGAGCTGTGATGAAAAGGAAGAGGTAAGTAACAAATAACACATCACTTAATTATTCTCTCAGACACTAGAAATTATAATCCTCCTGAGTTAACCTTGTGAACACATATACTTACTCTCACGCCTGAGCTATCCCCCGGCGGTTCGGCCGTCAAGCTTGTGGTGTTTGTTGTGTTTACTGTGCAGGATCAGGACGTCATTTGTGATTGGGACGTGGCAAAAGATCCTGGCGTTAACATTGGCGCTAGAAGGAGGGCTGCTCTAGTGTCCTGAACATTTTTCAATCACAAACCATATTGGCCCCACGTCAATATTCATGGTGAGGAGCAGAACACCTACGCCCGAAGGGCAACCCATGGCAGTCAGTGAGTCAACACCGCGAGTGTCCGTCAAGGATCGTTTGGGACCAGCAATAAGTATTCATGCTAGCACCGCGTCCAAACGATCGCATGAAGATCTTCGGCCAAGGATCATGAGCAACGTTAGGCGTAAGCTAGTTTTCCCGGTAGAGAAGGGGTCTGACCGTGATCGGAAACGGGTAGAAGGCACCTCGCCTAGAACTCGGTACCGAAACGATCAAGACGAGAAAGCCTCACGACTGGCTAAAATGGCCGATGAAGCGGATAGGGCCATGGAAGCACTTTTGAAACAACGACAGGATATAACTGAACAAATGGCTCGAATGACAGAAATGAGAGACGAAGAGTTCAGTTATGTTCAATCTGAAGAACGTGATCATCGGAGGGGAAAGGAACCTGCTCATTCAGGGCGAGAATCGTTGGGTCGAATCAGGAAAAGGAGAAAGTCCCGAAGCCCTACCCCTCAAGGATCAAAAAGGACATATCGCCCTACTAATTCTAGGGGACGGGGGCAAAGCGAACGAAGAGGTCGATCCAAGGAACGCACCCCAGAGTACAGGAGGAAAGCAATGGTTGTTGCCCATTCTCACCATAGCGCCCGGTTTCAGAGGCAAAGTCTATCAAGAGATCATACTCCCGAGAGTTTAGTGAGGGTACACCACCCTGTAGACACTCGTCATCGGAAGAGTCCATCTAATGTTGAAGCATCTGTTGAAAGAAATCGGTCTACTCAGAAGAGGAAGGAGTCACCGGAAAAAGAAGCATCGTCTCAACCAGAAGGCGTGGAATATCTGGTTAAAGAATTAAAAGAACTCAGGAAGCAGCTTGCCGAAGTACAGAGAATAAAAGATACTCCGGGAAAGAAGGCCTCTCCTTTTTCCACGGAAATTCTTAAAGAAAAAGCTGATCCCAACAAAAAGTTGCCCCATATCGAGATTTATGACGGATCGGGGGACCCTTACGACCATAGTCAAGCGTTCGATCGGCTCATGGATTATTATGACTTTAGCGATGCTGCTAAATGCCATACTTTCGTCACAACACTTAGAAAGGACGCCCGACAGTGGATGGGAACATTGCCCCCTGATTCAATCTCGTCATGGGAAGACATGTGCAGTAAATTTCATGCTCGCTTTGGGAGCAATAAAAGAAGAGGAAAACCGACAGGTTCATTGGCTCAAGTTCGACAGTTTTCTAACGAGTCTTTGGGACAGTATGTGAAACGGTTTCGGGAAGCCGTCGGCCAAGTAGCCGACTTGAATGATCTACAAGCCGTGGGACTATTTCAGAATGGACTAGATTTGGTCAAGTCGGAAAAATTGGTAAAGAAACTAATGTTTAATCACCCGAAGAGTCTCGCCGAAGCCTTTGATAAAGCCGAAGGCTATATTGTGGTGGAAGAGGCTATGAGCAGCCTCAAACGACCTTCTTCGGAGCGAATCAGAGAGACAGATCGGGATAAAACCGATGGGGACCAGAAGAAGAGTGAAGGGAGCAGAGACCGTTATGAGAGCGGGTCTAAGATGTATAATAATTGGAGGCAGAGTGGAGGACGTTCGTCCGCACCGGCCCAGAGGGTGAATAGGACGTATACAGCACTCAATGCGGACAGGGCTGTTATCTTGGAGCAAATCAAAAATCAACCTATCTTCGAGCCACCTCGAGATAATATTAAGCCCGGAAAAGGAAATCCTCGCAAATATTGTGATTACCATCAAGCTTCGGGCCATGATACCAACGATTGTGCCAGTTTGAAAGATTTTATCGAAAGAAAGGCACAGGGTGGAGCTCTAGTTCAGTACGTGGCTGCCAGAAATAATCAACAACAAGATCAAACACTCGTTCCGGCAGCTCAACCAGTTCAGCAGGCGTTACCAGCCACGAGACAACCTGCCAGGCATGTGATCGATGTCATCACCGGGGGTACTTCTGGAAAGCTAGTTGGGAGGAAACGCCGAAGTTATTTGGATTCGGTCATGTCGGTGGCGGGTACCTTCCCGAAGACCGATAGACCTTACCCGAATACGGTAATCTCTTTTACTGATGATGATTACCCTTCGGAAATCATCGAGCCACACGAGGGATCATTGGTGCTCACTGCACAGGTAGGTTCGGTAGATATGAAAAGAATGATGGTGGACAATGGGTCTTCTGTGGATATACTGTATGCCCATGCTTATCAAAGGATGAATCTGGAGGGGCAAAAGATGGAAATAGGGCAGGAGGCTCCTCTTTATGGTTTCAGCAATGATCCGGTTAAGGTGGCAGGAACTATTGAGCTACCAGTCATATTTGGAACAGCCCCCCAACAGGTAGAAATTATTTGCAAATTTTATGTTGTGCATGTGGATTCTGCTTATAATGCTATTTTGGGGAGGCCCACTTTAATTGCTTTGCAAGCTGTAACATCAATACCTCATTTCAAAATCAAATTTCTTACTGTTCATGGGGTTGGTGAGGTGAAAGGGGATCTGGATCTGGCCAGAAGGTGTTACCGAAATGCTGTTATTACTTCGGGAGTCGGAGTGTCGAAGCAGCAGCAGACCATGGCGATAGAGATCGAGCCTTTTACCGAAAGCAGCTTCGAACCGATGGTCACACCAGCTGAAGAGACGGAGGAGATAGAGCTCATTCCGGGCAAAGAGGATAAAACGGTGAAAATAGGTTCGGGCTTGCCCGGAACCTCTCCGGACGAACCTTATAGAGCTTCTGAGGTGTTTTGTTGATATTTTCGCATGGGAACCTCAGGATATGCCTGGAGTAAGCAGAGATATTGCGGAGCATCGATTAGAGGTGGACCCGTCAAAGAAGCCGGTTCGACAGAAGAGAATGATCTTTGCACCAGAGCGTTAGCGAATCATAGATGACGAAATTGCAAAACTGTTATCAGCAGATTTCATCTTTGAAATAGACTACCCACAATGGATGGCTAATGTGGTTCTGGTCCAGAAGCATAATGGCAAATGGCGAGTCTGCATTGACTACAGTGATCTGAACAAGGTCTGTCCGAAGGATTTCTACCCGCTGCCCCACATTGATCAACTCATTGATGCCACTTCGGGGTATGCTCTATTAAGTTTTATGGATGCGTTTTCTGGGTATCATCAGATCTCCATGTGTAAAGAGGATATACTGAAGACGGCGTTCATTACGCATCGTTCAGTATATGCCTATAAGAAAATGACTTTCGGCCTCATTAATGCCGGAGCCACTTACCAGAGGATGATGAACCATATCTTCAGATATCAGTTGGGCAGGAATATTGAGGTATATGTAGATGACATGTTTTTTAAGAGCATGATGGTGCATAAGCATTTGGATGATTTAGAAGAATGCTTTCAGACCATTCGTCATCACAACTTGAGGCTGAACCCCACTAAGTGCACTTTCGGTCTGGGTGCTGGCAAATTTCTGGGTTATCTTGTTAGCCGAAGAGGAATTGAAGCCAATCCAGAGAAGATTCAAGCGATCCTGGATATGAAGACTCCTCAGTCATTTAAAGATGTTCAACGTCTGACTGGAAGGATTGCAGCTTTGAGGAGGTTTATGTCCAAGTCAGCAGAAAGATGTTTACCGTTCTTTGATACATTGAAGGGGCCAAAGAATTCAAAAACGTTCCAATGGACTTCAGAATGTGAAGACGCCTTTCAAGGCATAAAGTCCTATTTGTCTTCGGCACCTTTACTGGTGAAGCCCGTTCCTACCGAGCCTCTCTATTTGTACCTCGCAGCTAGTCCGTTGGCAATAGGAGCTGTTCTGGTGCGCCAAGTTGGGGGTAAGCAACACCCAGTTTATTACGTGAGCCATGTCCTTCGGGATGCCGAAACCAGGTACCCAAACATTGAGAAGTTTGCTTTCGCTTTAATAACTGCTAGTCGAAAGCTTAGGCAATACTTCCAGGGTAGACTGGTAATAGTATGCACGGATCAACCTTTAAAGAAGATTATGAGCAGACCAGAGGTATCAGGGAGATTGGCTGCGTGGACGATGGAATTGTCTCAATTCTTCATTGAGTATCATCCCCGAACCGCCATCAAGGGGCAAGCTTTAGCTGATTTTATGATCGAATGCTCATTTTCTGAAGCTGATGAAGTCGTGGTCGAAGATGAAGCATCTGACAGGACAGTGGTCGTCCTTTAGCAGAAGGAGAGTTCGTGGACGCTGTTTGCAGATGGGTCTTCTACTTCAGACGTCAGTGGAGCGGGAATTATTTTGACAAGTCCGGAGGGTTTCAAAGTGCAGCAGGTTATCCGTTTTCAGTTTAAAGCTACGAATAATGAAGCTGAGTATGAAGCAGTGTTGGCCAGTTTGCGACTAGCGAAGAGTCTTGAAGTGCAGCGAATAGTCATTTTCAGTGATTCTCAATTAGTCGTTAAACAGTTTACTGGGGAATACGAAGCTCGAGGCCCAAGAATGATCAAGTATTTGAAAGAGTTAAAGGATCGGCTTCAATATTTCTCATCCTATGAGTTTCAAGGGGTCGAACGTAGTAACAATTCCATTGCTGATGCACTTGCCAAACTAGCTACTACGGACGTTAATGTTTTTGAAGGATCAGTATACATGGAAATTCTACAACATCCTAGTGTTCATCATGAGATGGTAACGTGCATTGACCGAACCAACTGCTGGTTGACTCCTTACTTGGAATATTTGGCTGATGGCGTCTTACCTTCGGATCGGATGCTCGCTAAGAAAATCAAGTACAAAAGTGCCAATTTTGTTCTAATCGATGGGGATCTCTTCCGAAGGGCCTTCTCGTCTCCGTTATTGAAATGTCTGACTCCAACAGAAGCTGAATACGCTCTCCGAGAAGTGCATGAAGGCATTTGTGGCGACCATATGGCTGCCAAGTCATTAGCATATAAAGTACTTCGTCAGGTGTACTACTGGCCTACAATCTTCAAGGAAGCTACCGAATATGTAAAGAAGTGCGAGAAATGCCAGCTCAACAGTCCAATACCGCATCAGCCACCGGAAGAGCTATACTCGATCCTATCTCCTATACCCTTCGCTGTCTAGGGGGTTGATATATTGGGTCCACTACCGAAAGCAAAGGGTCAAGTCAGTTTTGTTATAGTTGCCATAGACTATATGACCAATTGGGTAGAAGCAAAGCCACTTAGGTCAATAACGGAACAGGAATGTTTGAAATTCATGAAAGAATCAGTGGTATTCCGTTTCGGAATTCCTAAGGTGGTAGTATCGGACAATGGACGTCAATTTGTGGGATCGAAGTTCGAAGCATTTTTGGAAGAACTAGGGATTCAGCACAGAAAGACTTCAGTGGCTCATCCTCAATCAAACGGACAGGTTGAAGTGACTAACAGAACCCTCCTGAATGGGATCAAACGCAGACTGGATGAGGCCAAGGGCAGATGGCCAGAAGAGTTGCTTAGTGTGTTGTGGGCTTATCGAACTACTCCGAGGACTACAACGGGGGATTCACCTTTCAGGTTGGCCTATGGCACTGATGCCTTAGCCCCAGTTGAAATTGGATCTACAAGTCTTCGAGTCAACCAATTCAGGGAAATCTACAATGAAGAGGGGTTGAAAGCCAATCTTGATTTAATCGAAGAAGTTAGAGAAACAGCCCTAATCAAATTGGCAGCCTATCAACGCAGAGTAGCCAAGCATTATAATAAGGGGGTAAAGCTTCGCAGATTTGAAGTAGGAGATTTTGTCCTCAGAGAAGTTGAAGCATCTACGCCTCAAAATATGGGAAAACTAATGCCAAATTGGGAAGGGCCATATGAAGTCATCGAAGTGCCAAAGCCAGGGACTTATCGGCTGAAGGCTTTAGATGGGTCAGCAATTAAGAATACTTGGCATGCTGGCAGACTTAGGAAATACTTTCAATAAGAACAATGTCAGCACATCAGAAGTCTGTAAATATTTACATCATCATCAATAAAAATCCCTTTTTTCTCTCAAATCAATTTTGTCCCTGATTGACGATCTGTTCATTGGTGTTTGGAGGTTCGGGAGGACTCGCTGACCATTTGATGGTAGCCTCTTCGGCAGGAGGTCCTTATGAGTTTGTCAGACCCTTCGTGGTAGGCAAACGTCATTGGTGTTTGGAGGATCGGGAGGACTCGCTGACCATTCGATGGTAGCCTCTTCGGCAGGAGGTCCTTATGAGTTTGTCAGGCCCTTCGTGGTAGGCAAACGTCATTGGTGTTTGGAGGTTCGGGAGGACTCGCTGACCATTCGATGGTAGCCTCTTCGGCAGGAGGTCCTTATGAGTTTGTCAGGCCCTTCGTGGTAGGCAAACGTCATTGGTGTTTGGAGGTTCGGGAGGACTCGCTGACCATTTGATGGTAGCCTCTTCGACAGGAGGTCCTTAAGACCTTGTCAGGCCCTTTGTGGTAGGCAAATGTCATCTTTAAGACTTTGTCAGGCCCTTTGTGGTAGGCAAATGTCATCTCTCATTTTTGGATCAAGCCTTTCGAGGTGAACAAAGTCCTAACAAAGCAGATCTGTCTCAGTCTTCGGTAACTAATAAGTATCCCTTAACTCTATTACCTAAATTTTTTCCAAGTGTTAAGTTCGGGATAGCTCATTATTTAAACTTCATCTGTTATATATATATCATAATTAACTGTTGAATCCTTGAAGCGATTATGTATTTTTTAGTAACACAAGTACTAAGGGATTCACACAAAGCAAATGCACCGAAGTCATAAAGGACGAGGTCCAATTTCATTAATATTCAATTTAATTACAAAAATAAATAACTTTTACAAGTCCTACAAATCAAAATAAAATTGTCTTCAGCTCTTGGCCTCACTTTCAGAATCTATCAAAGATGGATCTAGTTGAGCAGCCACCAACTTTCCCTTCCCCCTGTTACGGCACTCCTCGTATCCTTCGTAATAAACCTTTAAGATCTCTGACCCAAGTTCGTCTGATGTACGATAGTCCGCCCGTATTTGGGTGATCATATCTTCGGTCAAAGGTGGATCTCGTTCCTAAAGTGCCTTTATTTTACCACGAAGCTTACGACGCTTGGCCTTCTGAACTTTTTTGATAGATCGAGCCTTCGTCTGAGCTTCATGGAGTTGGGTCGACAATTGTCGGTTGGCTACAACAAGATCCTCCTTGGTAGTCTTCAGGGCTTCGGTCTCAGCAACAAAACGGATATTCAGCATGGATAACTTTTGTTCACTGGCTCTTGTCGTCTTCAATTCTCCTTTGACCGAGCTCAGCACATCACGAGTCTCCTTCATATCCTCCTTGGTTTGGGCCAATTCTTTCTGAAGATTTTCGTTGGTATGAAGGACAGATTCGCGTTCCTCTCTCTCTCTCGAGCCAACGTAGCCTTCAACATGTTATTCTCCCTCCTCAGAGTCTCCTCATCGGATTCGGCATTTAGATGTCCTGGGACGCAAACTCCCGAAGACCGCATTCGCCTGCATATACTCAACAGTGTTCAGTCGATTTTAAATATTTCAGCAAGTGAAGAAATGTTTAATTAATAAAATTCTCCTTTACCTTTGCCAGATAACTCATGCCTTCATCAAGAAAATTCCCATTCGTATGAGTATCAAATCGATGGTCATCATTCTCCTGAACGAAGGCATCAAACAGATGAAAGGGGAAGTTGACATTGTACCGAGGCCATAAAGTCGGCGCTCCGGTAGCCTCATCGTGGAAATTATGTGTTGAAGGCCTTGGGGAGGAAGTCATCGGTTGGTCTTGGACAGGAGAAGGATCCATATAGATGTTTTCGGGGGAAGGGGATCGAGCTGGGGATGGATCCCGAACTGGAAAAGTTGAAGGCATTGGACTGGAGTCGTTGTCAGCTGGTCGTTTTCTCTTTCGAGATGGCGCTGCAGCCGACATGTTTATTTCTTCTTCATCTACATTTGAAGTCTCCACGGGTTCTGTGGAAGGATGAATGTTTAAGGATGGAACCCTAAGTTCATCGGGGGTTAGGGGAATGATCTTGGTTCTCAACTTTTTGATCCGAAGAAATTGTCTTCGATCATCCACGGAAAGATCCAATAAGCTTGTTCGGGTCAATGGAGGAACAGCGGTTGGTGGTACTGAATCTATGGTTGGAGGCGTTATATCAACAGTTGGTGGTACGGGATCTATGATCGGTGGTGTTGGGTCGGCAGTTGGAGGTACTGGATCTACGTTCGGAGGTATTATATCAGCAATTGGTGGTATTGGGTCTATGTTCGGTGGAATTGGATCGGCAGTTGCTGATGGATTGGTGGATGAAGGTATTGGATTAAAAGACGGTTCAGATTCGGAAAGGTCTTCGGATTCAGATGGGATGGAGATTAGCCGAGGCTTTCGGATAGTTCTTTTCTTTCGTCGAAGTTGAAGAACTTCTTCCGGAAGAAGAGGTTCGTCATCTTCTGGTGCGTGGGTTCGGGGCTCTTCAGTCGGTCTTTCGGTAGATGGGTTGAGTATGGAGGAAGCATCCGGTTGTGGAGGTCCTGCATCAGCATCTGCAGATTTTTCGGCATTGTCTTCAGATGGGGCTTCATGTTGTAAAGAATCGGTGGGGGCTTCTACCGGTTTCCCAGCTAACAAATCTTCTAATTCTTTCATCTCCAAAAGTGATGGTTTGATCAAAGTCACTGCAAAAAATTAATAGTTCTATGTCAGAGTTTACATTGCATAAACTTCAAATATCCACAAAATGAATTCATACTTACATTTGTGATTGTACAACCACGCTTGGTTGGAAAGAAGTCTATAATTCCATTCCTCCCTCGGGAAATTGTCCAGAAGCTCTATTATCTCAGCTTCACGTTCTTCAGAGACATCCCCAAAGTCTGTAGAGATTTTCTCATCTGTGGCCCAGCCAGGTAAGGAAAGGACTTCGGGCCCTCTAACAAAAAACCATCTCTCGTGCCATCCTTTATTGCTTGAAGGGGTATTCACTAGTGAACGTCTCTCGAACTTCTCCCCTGTTTTTGAAGATTGCTTGTTTATGGTTTTAAAACCTTTTTCTCTGGACTGGCCGACCTTGTATACAGTGAAGAAGAGGTCGAGCGAAGGTTCGACGCCAAATTCGTAGCACAGAGCTATAAAAGCCAAAATATGAATGTACGAATTCGGCATCAGTTGAGCGAACCCAACGCCCAGAAACCCTAACAGGGTCACCACGAAGGCATGCAAAGGGAACCGGATGCCTTTCTCCAGAATGGTTGTGGTCACAGCCATCCATCCTTCAGGACGTTGATACATTTTTTCCCCAGACCTGGGAATTCTTATCTGGTAAGTTTCCGGAATATGGCAACGAGTTCGAAGCCTTTCTAGATCAGCTTCAACAACCTTCGAGGGGATGTTGGTATGAACGTACAGCTCGTTGTCCCTATAGAATTCAGAAGGACTGGGAGAAAATGTTGTTGTCTGTTTCTTTGCAGTGGTTGCAGCAGCCTGACCAGAGCTTAAAGCGTCTTTGCTAGGGTTTGAACCTGGAACAATGGAGCTGATAGGTTTAACTAGCAGGGGAAGACCTTGATCGGAATCTTGGGACGCCATTGTTAACAATTCGCAGAGATTGCAAAGAAAGTTCGATAGATAGGAAGAAAGCTTGAAGGTTTGAAATTTGAATTGGCAGGTAAAATTGTTCAAATTGGTAAAGTTTGTCTTTTATATTGACAGTTACACGGTAATCGAAGGCGGCACAATAAATTCACAGCAATAATGGCGAATTGGAAAAGGCGTTGCCCGGTTTTGGATCTAAATATCCTAATCCGAATGGATTTATATCCGTTGGACTTCCTAGTTTTATCTTTGATACCGATTTGGATCGACTTAATTGGGCTTTGACGAATTTCACTTTGGACCTTTTACAGCTTACCACAAGCTATTATGTCATGGGCCTATGTTATTTATAGTCTTCCATTAAACCCTCTGTTTAACAAAAGACTAGGGGGTAATGTTAGGCCATGATCATTTTCCTTATTGGGTCAGATCTGATGGGCCCTTCCTTTGGGTTGTGATTATTCTTATCCTAGTTGATCCGGATGTTTTGGGCCCAATTACTTATTATTTCACTAAATCCATACGGATTGGATCCGGTCGCGTGGGTCATCTCCATTATTTGGGCTTATTCATCAAATTAGCCCATTATGCATATTTCCCTTTAGCCCAACTTTGACCGGTAATCATTACTCAAAATAACAGTTGACTATTATGTCTGCCACCTTTCTATATGACATTAATGAGGATGGGATGGAAAAGGAGGCGGAGGAAAAAGGTGTGACAGAAAATATGGAGGCTGAGTGCATACTTTCGGCGGGAATGACCGGAAAGGGAAGGAAAAAGGTGTCAGGAAGTGATGGGTGGCACGGTGAGCCTGGAAGGGGGTGGGCGTGGAGCTGTGATGAAAAGGAAGAGGTAAGTAACAAATAACACACCACTTAATTATTCTCTCAGACACTAGAAATTATAATCCTCTTGAGTTAACCTTGTGAACACATATACTTACTCTCACGCCTGAGCTATCCCCCGGCGGTCCGGCCGTCAAGCTTATGGTGTTTGTTGTGTTTACTGTGCAGGATCAGGACGTCATTTGTGATTGGGACGTGGCAAAAGATCCTGGCGTTAACAATATCAAACACCTAAAAAATTAAAAAACATTTATAATTCATTAATTTTCACACCAAACATGTAAAAATTCAAAAACATATTTTTACTGAACCGGTGGACTCTGCATACTTGTTTTAACTAACAAAGTATTTGTTACAGGTCACACATTAGTTGGCATATGATTACTAGGCAAACCTTGTTATTTCTGTTTGGTAAAAATATGAGATTACCGGTAATTGTAATTATGAGTATTTGGTATGAATTCAAAATTATTGAATATATTTTTTCTAATATTGATCTTTTGCTAAAATATTTGAAAATTGTTGAATATATTTTTTCTAATATTGATCTATTGCTAAAATATTTGTGTAGTAATTTTAGTTGAATGATTGACTCATATAATTATTGTCAAATGTAATCTGTAACACCTCAGTCCCACATTGAAAGATAGAGGAAAAATTTGTCTCCATATAAGGAAATAAGTTACTACTACCAATAGTACCTTCAAGTCATGACCTTTTGGGTGAGCATGTGGTGGACTAAGATGACCCAAGAAGGTACTATTGGGCCAGGTGTTGTTTCATAATCAACAATCATGAAAGTACTATCGAACTAATTAATTCAGTATTATTTATATAGTAAATCATATTAAAATGTTTAATATGTCTATAAATAACAATTCAAGATTTATTCAATTAGTGAACACAAAATTTTCAAATATATCGTTAATAATTGTTGTGCGTCCCCTTCTGTGTTTAGTTTCTATAATCACCAGTTTGTAACTGTTTTTATTTTGGGTAGTAAATTGTAAGTTGTGTCCCTAATGTTTAACTGTAAAACCCCAAATGTTACGAATAAAGATTTAATTTTCTCAAAATATTTTTAATATTATGGAGTGAATTTGATATAATGTTATAGTTGTGGGTAATATTTATAAATTTTGCAAAGTATGCAAGTTGTTATATTATATTCGATTGGTCGGAGAATATTCTTTTTGTCGGGAAATATACGTACGACGATAAAATCATTGGTGGACCCCACAACGGAATTATTGTCCGATTGAGAAAACGACAAAAATATTTTATGAAAATAAAGGCGGAAGTTTTACTATTAAAACTGTTGAACTACTCGATAGTAAAAGTACACTAATACACGTGGTTGAATAATAGCACAAAGTATTAATTATTAATGCTTACGTGACAAGTCACTCAGTTTTGTTTTATTAGTATTATTAATGTAATAAAACAGAAAAACTTTTTATATAAAACAGAATACTTTTATAAAGTTATTCTATAAATAGAATATATTATATTCTATTATGCATAATGTTTTGCATAGTAAAATATTTTTATATAAAGCAAAATACTTTTATAAAGTTAATCTATAATTAGAATATATTATATTTTATTGTGCATAGTGTTTGTATAGTGCCTATATAGTGTTTTGCATAGTAAAATCTTTTTATATAAAACAGAATAATTTTATAAAGTTATTCTATAATTAGAATATATTATATTTTATTATGCATAGTGTTTGCATAGTATTTTGCATAGCAAAATCTTTTTATATAAAACAGAATAGTTTTATTAGATTATAAATAGAATATATTATATTTTATTTAAAAGATTTTGTTTTAAATATGGACCGTTCGATTAAAAGTAAATCAATCTGGACCGTTCATGAATTAGTTACTATACAGTCCATTCTTCTATAAATAGAAGCTCATTCCTTCATTATTTCTTACGAATTCACTGAAACTTTAGAGTGAGAAACTATAAAGAGAATTCTTCTTCTATAATCTTGAGCGTATTTCTTTAGAGTTTAAGAAAACTTTGAGCGTAGTACAAGTTTTCTTCAAGTATATCCTCGCCCTATCAATCGGAATACTCTTCTTTCAAAGGTAAGGGATATTATTTGTTGTACCGTAAGAGGTATTATTTCTTTCGTATTCATTAAGAGAACTTCTATTATTCCATTCCTTATTATTATGTTGGAATAACCTGTCTATGCGAAGTACTACATACATGGTGAAATTCGTCTATTATTCCATTCTTTATTATTCTGTTGGAATAACCTGTTTATGCGAAGTACCGCATACATGGTGAAATTCTGTTGTTATTCCACTCTTTATTATTCTCTCGAAATATTCTGTCTGTGCATTTTACGTCGGACCTGGTTCCATTATTTATTATTCCATTCTTTATTATTCTGTCGTAATATCTTGGGCATTTTACGCCAGACCTGGTTCTATTATTTATTATTCTTTATTTATTATCCTATCAGAATATCTTGTCTGTGCGTTTACGCCGAACCTGTTTCTATTATTTATTATTCCGCATTTATTATTCTGTCGGAATATCCTGTCTGTGCGTTTACGCCGGACCTGGTTCCATTATTTATTATTCTGTTGGGAATAACCTGTCTATGCGATCTCTATCGCATACATGGTGAATCCTTCTGTTATTCCATTTTTTATAATTCTTTTGGAATAACCTGTCTATGTGGATTACCACATGCATGATGAATGATCCTTTATATTCATTCCTTATTAAATTGTGAAAATGATCTGTTTACGTCGATTATGATGAAAGTCATAATTAAAGTATTGGACTGATGAAAATCGTGGGAATATAAAGTATTAGTAAGTGTTATGATGAGTTATGTTGGTTATTATGTGAAAACATGAAAGTTACATAGAAATCTCAAAGAGTTGAAAATCAGATTTTGGTGTAAACAGAACATGAAATTCAATTGACCATATATCCTATTATGTTTTGAATTTTTAAGTGTGGTCAAGTCCTAGAGTTAGATCTATGAGTTGTATAACTTATCCAAGTGGAATCACTGGAAAAGGTGTTGTAGATTTTCGTGTGGACTGATTTTAGCAAAAGAGTCAAAACTGCAAACTATGAAAAAGGCTGCTGCCATGATTTTGTAAGGGCTGTTTCGGCCACTTAATTTGTGAGAAAAATTTCGGTTTTTGGGACATGAAATTATATAGTATAAAGAGCCTCCTGTCCAAAAATGAGCTCATTCCGACTGAAAATGAGCAAGTTATGACCATTTCAATATTTAGGTTTTTCCGACAAAAAATACTATAACCGGAGTTCTATAACTCCGATGACCATGAAATTTAAACTGGAAGACCGCGTTAACATGTGTAAGATTTTTCCAAGATTTGGGAATTTCTGGAGTTAAACTTAAGGTAGCTAATTTCTTAAGGAAATAATTAGAAATTAATTTTTGAAAAATAGTAAATGAATTTTAAAAAATCCGAGAAACATATATGTTCATTATGGGACTATATTATGCTAAATCCCAGAAAAGAAATATTTTTGGGACTGATTTGGTATTTTTCATGAAATAGTTTAGTTACGAACATATGAGTTAAATATGTTATATGAAGTAACAAAGTTGGAAGATAGGATTTTATGGCTTGAAAATCCTATATAAGATATATATTGATTGTTGATAAGGGATTTGATCATTGGTGATGAAATCTTATGAGTATGGCATTTTAAATGATTAAATGCATTATTTGATAAAGTATAAACAATTGAAATAAATTGTTTATAAGTTTAAGACGTGATTAAAATATTGTTATGATATTAATAATATTAGATTATGAATTTATTATGTGATTGATAATAATTGGATAAATTTAAAGTCTTTAATATTTATCCTTGTTTTCAGTTGATTAATGTTTATATCATTGTCATCATCCTCATGCTTATATGGTGATAAAAGTTATCTTAGCCTACGTGCAAAGATGGACTGTAGATTATTTAATTGTATATCTTTGGCTTACCTGCAAAGATAGACTGTTGGTTATTAATTTTATAGTTGTATATCTTTGGCTTACGTGCAGAGATAGACTTGGTATGATTATGACTAGAGATTATTCAGTATAGTCATGACCATTGATGATTTAATGAATATCATTGGCCCGTAGTACATGAATGATTCGAAGATGTGGTTTATTTATTAAACTGCGTCTCAGCAATAAAAGTTGATGAAAACATTTTTAAATCATAGAAGATAGTAGGTTTTATTCTCTACTTTACTCTTCTAATGGATTGCTTATTCCGCTGTAATTAAACTTGATGTCTATTGTATTTTATCAGTTTAACATTGTTGAAGACTATTGATAATTTATTCTACATTATCTTAGTCATAATATTTCTTACTGGGCTAGTTGAGCTCACCCTTTCTTTCACTGTTCTATTCAGGAAATGAGAATATAGCTGGGACGAGTCGGGGAAAGGAGTGACGGTCCAGAAGATAGCATTAGTAGTCTTCACTATTATGTTAAATAGTATGATAATAAATGTAATGAGGAATCAATTGAGTGTGGATATTGTCTAGATGATAATATTTGTATTAAAACTCACAGCATATGTTTTGTCGTATTTTAAACACGACGTTTGTATAATTAAGTTGTATTTGTATTTTATACCATGTATTTGACGACTCAGAATAGGTGATGTATACCTATTTTGGGGGCGTCACATTAACGGAGTGTAACATTTTTCAAGTACAATCACCAGTTTATAACTTTTTTCACTTTGGATATCAAATTGTAAGTCGTGTCCCAGTACAGGTACCAAAAGTTGATTTATCCCAATAATAATCCACTGCTTATTGTAATAACCCAATATTTTCAATAAGAAATTTTGCGATTTTATTATATATATGTATATATATATATATATATATATATATATATATATATATATAAAGGTGGGAATATGTGCAAAGTAAAGTATATGTATCTATACGATAAATAAAATTATTTATTAGATGTAAATAATTTCTTTTTTAGATTTATTGATCATTATAGAATATATTCTTATAATAAAATAATTTTGTAATAAAAATATTTATTATTTATTTTCCATGAAACATATGATTATGGTATGATTATTAGGATTCTTATGATATGTATTTTATTATATTGGTTAGGTTAATTATTTTAACTTAATTAATGATGGTATGTATGAAGGTTATGTCAGATATGAATTCAAAACCCTAAGTTTGGATTTTGAATAGAGAATGAGAATAATAATATATATAATATTATTTATATTTCAGTGATATAAATATGCCTGATATGTGTGTAATGTTAATTTGTAGATCAATTATAGTAAAATAGTACAAACCCTAGCATTACTGATAAACTATAGTACAAAAGTCGGTTATGACTATAGAATTTGTTAAGTTGTGTGTTATGTAATTAATGACCATTATTATGTTTACTGTTAATTAGGTAAACCCTAATTAATATCTAGAAATCCTAATTACTAAATTAAAACCCTAATAGCTAAGTTATAAACCCCAAATATTAATTTAACAAGGTTAATGGTAATTAATATATTATAATGTCTAATTTACAAAACCTAGGTGATTAGGAAACCTAGTGTAATTAGGGAACCCTAATCAACATTTTTAGAAACTAAGATTTCCATTTTTGCCCTTAATACACAATCCTAGATTTAGAGCTTATGGAACCTTAGGGTTAAACACTAAGGGTCAAACTCTAAGGGTTAGAAATGAATTGACAACTTTGCCAAAAGAAGTAAGCACCAAAATGACATAATTGTCCTTGTTATTATTTTAATGAGGTGGAGTGTAGATCTAACCCTAATAAGGAGTTGGTGACCAACTCTAGCTAGCTATTTGGTCTAGAAGTAAGCTTTAATCATTCAATCTTAGCCATCATGCATCACAAGTACACTAGATTCAAGTATTATATATAGATTATGAGAGAGATATATAATGTCATATTCCAGCCTCATTTGATCACACCACTCAACCAAAACCCTCTCAACTTCAAACATCCGAAATTTTCTTGCTAGACCAGTCACGAATCAAGCCCCACTAACACTTGTAGCATATCAGAAGCATTAGATCAAGATTTGGTTCATAGAAAGGTATAAAAACCCTAAACTTAGAAATTTATGTGATTCATGTTATTTGTTGTTGTTTATTGTTTAAAGTTATGTTAGAAGGTGTCATTTAGTGATCTGGGTTGTTATAACTCAGATCCATAACACATAGATACTCGAAATTCATGATTTTAGAAATCTGAAAAAAATTTAAAATTGTGGTCTGACAATGAATGTCAGAGCCTCTAGATCGTTCTATGTTAAGTGATATGTGTGTTTTATGTTATGAATCTGTTCTATGCTATACAGGCTTTGATCTGGAACTTAAATCAAGTCCATATCATGTATAGATTGAAAGTTATTAAAGGTCAAAGTGCGTTGACCGATCACATGAAACTGTTTCTGGGCAGCCCAGATTTACCCATAAAATCTGACAACGTTTTTCTAAGCCTTAGATCTTGCTGTTGTTTGCTGTTTGTCCATATTGTTGTTTTGATGTTGTTGTTTGACATGAGGACTACACAATCAAGTCATTAGATCACTTAGATCGTCACCAGAGTGAAAGATAATCAAGGTCAAACTATAGTTGGCCGTCTGTTTTGTTGTATTTCTGGAAAACCCAGAAAATTGATGAACAAGGTTTTTGACATGGTTTGACCATGCCAGATCTTGCTCATGTGATGATGTTATGATGATATGATGTAATAGAAATGTAGTCTGACATGTATGCTACAAGATTTGACCATTAGAACACATTAAGTAAGCTTGGAACTTATAGATTCAAGGGCTCAAAGTGAGACCCATGAACTGTTCTTCATTTCTGGGTAACCCAGAAATGAAGAACAACCTCTGCCAACACTTTCTGTATCTTAGATCTTGATGAGCTGATATATTATGACCATGGAACTTATTTAGGGTTGTAGTACTACATCAGTACTACAACATTATTACTTTAGACAACCCAGAAACAACAAGGAACATAGATCAAATACTAGTCAAACTACCTACCCTGTACACTGAGTTTGAAGATCTGGGTTTACTGATGAACACTCAAGAACACCTATAGCGACAGTTTCGTCGCTACAGGCCCTTTAGCGACAATTTATTTATGAAAATTATTATTTTTATTAAATAATTATAGAAATTAGTTTTTAATTATTAAAAATACAAAATAAATTCCTAAAAATTATTTTAAAGTCTAAAAATACGTTTTAATTATTTTGAATATATTTCATTAATATTTATTATTTTTGGAATATTAATGGTATTTAATTTATTTAATTATAATATTAAATAAATTACTTAAAAATAATTTTAATAGTTGAAAAATCATTTAAAATTATATTATGTTATAAGAAAATATTTCAAGTTATTTTTAATATTCTGTGATGAATTTCATTAATTAAATAATATTAATGATATTTAAGTTATTTAATAAATGTATTAAATAAATTATGAAAAATAGAATTAATGATTTAAAAATTATATATTAATAATTTAAAGTTTATAAAAATATTTTAAGTTACAAAATATAAATTTTAATATTTTGTTATAAAAAATATTAATTATTTAACATTAATGATATTAAATTTATTTAATAATTATATTAAATAAATAGTTTAAAAATGGTTTTATTATTTTAAAAACATTTAAAAAGGATATAAATGAATTAAAAATATTTTTAAGTTATAATTAATGACTTTTAATATTTGGATAAATAATACATTGATATTTTAATATTAATGGTAATTATTTAAAAATGATTTTAAATATTTTAAAAATCATTTAAGGGTAATATTAATACTGTAAAAATATTCTAAGTTGTTATAAATAACTTTAATATTTTGGCAAGAGTTTTATTAATAGTTTAATATCAATTAAATATTAATTATAATAGAATTATTTGACATTTAAATCATTTTATAATGATTCCAGTGTTTGAAAATTCATGATAAATTATAATAATTATTTGAAAATTATTATAAGGTTATGAAAAATAATATGATTGATACTTAGGTTTTCCAGAATAATATTAAGGGTATTGAATAGAGTTTTAAACTCGGTAAGTACCCGGTACACCGTCGGTACACTGACATTGATACGGACTTAGATAGTTTGACTGTATATGTGTTTATTTATTATTTAATGACTGTGAAATATGTGTGTCAATGTGATTATGTTATGTGCTGACTATAATAAGCAGTACTATATGTTATGATGTGATTCTAATCGATAGAATGATCTTATTAATAATAGGTCATGGTATAAAAGATAAAACTAAGTTGCATTTTGTAAGCAGCAGACCAGACAAGTATCCTACCTTTGCATTTCCTTTATGCAATGGATATGAGTAAGAAAGTTTTAGAATTATATTATTATTGTACTAGATTATTAACCCTATTGTTATATACATATATCCAATCATTGTTTATCAACATGTTAGTATATGGTAATTCAGATATATATTCTGTTCTTTAATTTCTAAATATGGTTATTCAAGTGTCCCCACTTGGATGATCATTATATTTAATCACATGTTGATATATATATATATATATATATATATATATATATATATATATATATATATATATATATATATATACCTCTAAGCTATTTGATCAGCTAGACACTGATTTAAAAATATCGTTGAATATGATAAAACCTTTTTGTATCCAATCAACTTGTTTTGATTTGGATTCCAGTGTGTGTGACAACCCGATATTTTCTATATAAATAAATCATAAATTTTGCGTATAATTTTTTTTATTTATTAAAATAAATATGAATTATATGTATCAAGGTAATGTGCAATATATTTTTATATGTGATAAATAAAATTTATTTATTACATTAAGTATTGCAAATAAATTTATTTTCAGAATTATTGATTATTATCAATTATAATTTTTATACTAATTAATTCCTTATTGAAAATGTTTTATTAATTATTTTTCAAGGAAAATATAATCTTATATTATTTAAATAATATATGAAATGATTTTAGAATAATTATAATGATTATTTCATTATATGTATTTTATTCAAGATATTAAGTTAATTATTTTAACTTAATTTATAAGGTTAAATATGAAGAATAAATCAGATATGAAATCCAAACCCTAATTTTTGGATTATTGTTAGGGTATGAGAATAATAATATAATATTAATTATATTTTGATTTTTCAGTGCTATAAATATGTACTGTATGTACGTATTGTAGATGATTGGTCAATTATGGTGTTTTATTTCAAAACCCTAATATTAATTGATTAAACCCTAATTTTCTGTGGAAAACCCTAACTATGAAGGAAAACTCTAATTTTCAATAACTAGAAACCCTAATCCGGAAACCTAAACCGGAGGTTTGATTTGTCAAGAATTGTGTTACTGTGATTAATAACACGTGTGATAGACTTTAATTGCTAATTAAAATAAACTTAATTAGTAAATTAAAACCCTAAAACCTAGAACCCTAATTTAATTTTTAGAAACCCTAAATGTATTATGGAAACCCTAATTTTTGGTATTATAAACCTTAATATCCATGTATTAGATAATTACAAACTTAATATAATTAGCAAGTTATTTTTATAAAAAAAAATTAGAAACTAAAATTATTTTATTTCATTTCCAAACCCTAGTTGCTTAAATCAAATTGTGTTATATGCTAAACCTTAGGGTTAAACTCTAAGGGCCAAACCCTAAGGGCCAAACCCTAAGGGTTTGTCTAGATTACCAAGATTGCTATTAAAATTATGTAGCAAATGACCAAAATGCTCTTTTGTCACATTTTTTTTATGTTTACTTGCAAATCTTTACAAGATGAGGGTTGGTAACCTAACCTACCTGCCCCGTGTGCTCAAAATGACAGCACATTAGCCTCTAGCTCAGCCATTCATGCATCTTGTTTGTCTATATATAGATTGAGAGAGAGAAAAATTGCATTTGCTAGCCATTTTGTTCACAATACACAACCTTTTTCCCTCAACCAAAACCAACGAAATTTTAAGCTAGATCAGTCCCATATACCAGCCCCACGAAATCCCATACCAAATCAGCAACACAAGATCAGAAATTAATCAAAGAAGGTATAAGCCCTAGCCTTAATTTCTGTCAAAAAATTCAGTGTTAGATATTAGTTTTTGTTGTTAGAATATATTGTATTTAGTCTCTAGTGATGATATGGGTTGGTATTACATAGATCCATAACATCTAAATGAATCTGAAAAAATTTTAAAACTGAGGTCTGACAACGAATGTCAGAGCCTCTAGATCTTTCTGTGTTAGATGTTTAGTGTGTTTTATGTTTTGGATCTGTTCTATGACATGTGGTCTTTATTCTAAAACTTGAATCATAATCAGATCATGTCTAGATTACAAGATATGATCGGTCAAAGTGTATCGACCGAACACGAAATTTGATTTCTGGGCAAACCCAGAAATTTCCAGATTTCTGACAACGATATTTAAGGCCATGAATCTTCAGGTTGTTTGATTATTTGGCTATGTTGTCGGTTGAAGGTTGTAGACTGGTATGTGAACTACAAGGTCATGCTATTAGATCACCCATATCTGTAACAGGATCGTATAAATTAATGGTCAAAACACCGTTGACCAATTGACCGGATGAAGATTTCTGGGTAACCCAGAAACCTTCATAAGCAGTTTAGGACTACTACTTTGACCGGCCCATATCTACTTTATGTGATGTTAAAATGTTTTTATGAAATGAATCTGTAGACTTACATGTGGTCTACATAATGAAGGCTTTATATCTCTAAAACATCAACCGAAATGCAAGTTATGGAAGCCCAAAATAGACAGGTCGAAATGTTCTTCATTTCTGGGTAACCCAGAAAATGAAGAACAATTCTGACATCTACTTTGACGGTTTAGATCTTTCAATTAGTGCACGTTTTAATTTTGTTTATTGTTGGATCTTGTAGTCTTGCATTAGCCCTACACGATCTGACAAACATCATACCCAGAATCACAATACACAGATCACAGTTCTTGGTCAAAGTAGGTCACTCGATAACTGTACTTTAATTTCTGGGTTTGGCCAAGAACATGAAGAACACCTATAGCGACGGTTCTGTCGTTATAGGTGGTCTTTAGCGACAAATAATATTTTATTTTCCAAAAATTAATTAATAAATAGAAAAAAATAGTTTTTAATTATTAAAAATACAAAATAAATTATTAAAAATTATTTTAAATTCCAAAAATTAGTTTTTAATTATTTTAAATATATTTCATAAATATTTAATATTTTTAGAATATTAAAAGTATTTAATTTATTTAATTATAATATTAAATAAATTATTTAATAATGATTTTAATTCATGAAAAATCATTTAAAATTATATTATGATATAAAAAATATTTTAAGTTATTTTTAATAACTTTCAATATTATTTGATAATTTTCATTAATAAGTTAATATTAATGATAATTAAGTTATTTGTAAAATGAACTAAATAATTAAATTAAAAATGATTTTATTATTTTAAAAACCATTTTAAATAATAATAAGGTATTTAAAAATATTTTAATTTATAAAATATAACTTTTAATATTTAAAGGTTAAATTCATTAATTAATGATATTTAATGATATTAAAGTTATTTAATATTTATATTAAATAAATTAGTTTTAAAATGATTTTATTATTAAAAAAATTATTTTAAATGAAAATAAAGTATTTAAAGATATTTTAAGTTATAAAATATAACTTTTAATATTTAAAGGATAATTTCATTAATAATTTAATATTAATGATATATTAATGATATTAAATTTATTTAATAGTTATATTAAATAAATAGTTTTAAAATGGTTTATTTATTTAAAAATCATTTAAAAGGGATATAAATGAATTTAAAATATTTTAAGTTATAATTAATAACTTTTAATATTTAGATAAATAGTACATTAATATTTTAATATTAATGGTAATTATGTAAGAATGATTTTAAATGTTTTAAAAATCATTTAAGGGTAGTATAAATGTTTTAAAAATATTTTGTGTTATTATACATAACTTTAATATTTTGGCAATGGTTTCATTAATAGTTTAATATTGATTAAATGTTAATGATAATATAATTGTTTGATATTTAAATCATTTAATAATGATTCTGATATTTCAAAAATTATGGTAAATGGTAATAATTATTTTATAATTATTATAAGGTCATGAAAAATAGTGCGAATGTTGTTTAAGTTATCTATTTGGATATTGAACTTCGGGATAGAGTCTTAGACTCGATTTTTACCCGATAAAGTTATCGGTAGACCGAAATATTTCAGAAATTGATCTGGACTTAGATAATTTAGTTAGTTAACTGTTTATTTGTGATTCAATGGTTGTTAAAGTTGTGTGACAATATGATTAGGAATGTGTTGATGTTTGTTTGTGAGTTAATGACTGTTGAACAGGTGTGATAATATGATTAGGTTATGTTCTGACTGCGAAATGCAGTACTATGTGTTATGGAATATTGTTCTAATCGAACGAATGATTTGATTAATGATAGGTCGTGATATAAAAGATAAATCTAAGTTGCGTAATTGTAAGCAGCGAATCAGGCAAGTATCATACCTTTGCATTTTCTTTATGCAATGGACAAGTGTAAGAATGTTTCAAAATTATACTATTACTGTACAGATTGTTAAACCTATATTATATACGCCCATTGATTATCAACATGTTAGTATATGATAATTCAGATATATATTCTGTTCGTTAATTTCTATAAATAATTATACAAGTGTCCCCACTTGGATAATCATTGTATTTAATCACATGTTGATACACCTTTGATATACATATATGTTGAATTATATATTATTATTGAACAAGATAAGACCTTTGTTATGAAAACCCGATAGGTATGAATATCCCAATCATGGGAAAAATTTTATGCGCTACGGCGGACAAAGGATGAACGATAATATCATTCTAGCAATGTAGTATTGATCAATACAGGGTACAACGGGGCTGATCACCCTCCGTGCCCGTAAGCAATGGCCGGTTTACAGATGAATTTCTGTTTAAACCCTTTCAAAAATGAAAACAATGTTCATAATATGTCACAGAAACCCCATGTATAGACAATACACAGTTTCAAAAATTTAAAAGAGGGTTGTTATGTTATTGTTATTGGTACAGATTACTTCACAACTATTGACCGGTTGTAGAAGAATATTATAAAGAAAACATTTAAATTCTTTTAACTTATATATATAAATACTTGCTGGGCACTCAAATGCTCATCCTTGCTTAATTTAAATGTTTTCAGCTAAGTGTGAAGAACTGGAAAGTTTGGCCAAGAACAATTGAAAAGGAAAGCAAACAGGACATGTTATTGGTATCATTTGTAATAGATAGACTGTATTAAGTTAATGATATGTATTATATATCATGTAAAGAATGTAGTAAAGGTTGCGTACTTGGGATTAGACTCTGATAAATGTAAGTTAAGTTTAAGTTTTATATTATGGTTATTATTACTAGTATTATTCCGCTCATAGAAATGGTATCGTGAAGTACCGAGTTCGGGTTTCAAGTATCCGGGTTCGGGAACTTTACAGTGTGACACCCCTAAATCCGGTACTTCCATTTCCACAAGATTTGGTGTTCACTATACAAACATCATCTATCTATTTACCCATAAATAAAAGCAAACCATGCAATAGATAGAATAAATAATAAATCTCCCCTTATGAGATTACATCAACTACTTAAAAAAATAAATCCTAGGTTACTCTAACCTTAAACATCTGTGCGAAAACATAAACAAATAATTCTTAAGTAACATCAATTCTAATCATCATTACATAACCATAATAACAAAACAGTCTTTATTACTTGCTAATCTTGCCCTTGCCCTTACTAGTGGAAGGTTCGTCTGCTCTTTTGTTCTTAACTGCAATGTTATTATTATGCAAGAGTGAGCACGATTGCCCACAAGTATAACAATATAACAATGAATAATAAATGCGAGAGAAATAATAACTTCGGATATAAAAGCTCAGCTTTTGAATCAAGAATGAATAACGAGAATCAAAAGAATTTCCGAGGGTCATAAGACCTTAAACTATGTCCTAGGTTGTCAAGTGTTTTTACTTGAAACCTTTAACAGTCATAAGACTATGGACTCTTCTTCTCGTACTTAGAGGGATCAGCCCTTAGTACCATACTGTGCACAATATCTTAACGCTAAAGCGTAAATAATCTCCTATACAGGGTTGTTCATCTCAGTTTGACATTCGAGTCCGAAGCAAAGGTTCCTGGTTGCATCGTGAATGGGTATAGATTTAGAGTCGATGACTTGCATAAACTCACATCAGTTAATTCTGGGGTTGTGGTGTTAGGAAGCTGCTATCAAGATTCTGAGTCCAATTACTATGGTCATTTACAGGGTGTAGTTGTGCTAAATTATCACGGGTGACAAAATGGTAGTTACATTTAAGTGTAGCTGGTTTGATACTGAAAAGGGGGTTAAAGTTGATCGTAATAGAATCACAACCGTGGATATCAAGTCGGTGTTAAATTCTGATGACGTGTATGTGTTAGCAAGTCAAGTGACTCAAGTGTATTACGCTTCTAATGTCGTAAATACATGAAGCCCCTGGTACACAGTAGTCACTACTAAAACATGTTCATTTAATGCTGATAACATGTTTGGTATGGATGAGGCGTTACAAAAAGATGTGAGTAACCCATTGGCCGTAGTGTTCCATGCTGAAGATGTGGTGAGTACTGATTTCATTGATGTACCTAACGATGAGGATGTCGAGGCCACCGTACACATGAATGATTATGTAGTCGTTGAGGATGATAACGATGACGAAACTTATCTCGAAACTGAGGATGATGAAGATATTGAATCCGAGAATGATATACACGTTGATTCTGATGGGTTTGATGACGTGTGTAATTGAAAATGAGCTTTCATATTAGTCCTCACCACATATTGTTAAACCTTACATATTCCTAATCTACCAATTTTGTTATTGCAGTAGGATATTCATGGCTAGACATAGCGGTGGAGGTCGCCGAGGTGGTCGGCGATCCGGTACTGGAGACGGTAGCCACGATGGAGGCTCTTCTTTAGGCGCGAGTAAGTTATCTTAACTAGGATTTAAATATATTTCAAGCTGCATTAATTATAATTATTATTGAAGTACTATGTTAAATACAATTACTACTGATGCACCTCATTGACGACACCGAGGGACAAACCTCGGTATCTTTGGGCGTCCACCGGTAGTGCCACTTATAGTACCGGTGGATGTCGTTTCCCAGCAGTAAGTGATAATATATTCCTACTATTTCTATCAGTTATTGCAAAATACAATTCACATAACATATATTGTTATACTTTTTCTGTGGTATACTAGACCCGATGGCTAAGCACACCCTACATGCGATTTGTTTGACGCATCTCCCGATAGGGTGCATGCGGTTCAGTCAGTATGCGCGGTACGATGTCACTTTTATGTAGACCGTCTTGTGGGAGTTCCACGTAAGTTAAGCATATTATCACCACATAGTTGTATTAGGATAACGAAATCAAATGTTCTTAATTTTAAATAATCTATTGTTATAGGTTTATTATCGATTTGACCTGAGCATCTCTCAGTCAGCTAGCGATGCTGTGATTAAGCATCATGTTCTTGTGAATTACTCTGGATGGTTGTATGAGATGTGACAGAAGGCAGTCCGGGTAGTTGTGGACCAGCCTGAGACCACCATCAGAGATCATCAGCCCCGCATAGTCTTCGATTTAGCCTGGGAGGCTATGTGTGCTCACTGGGAGGCTGATGACTTCAAGAAAAGGTTCGAGCAGGCGAAGAAGAACCGTGGTCAGCTCTGGATAGTATACACCACTGGTTCTTAGTCGTTCGAGGAAGCGAAGTCGGTAAGTGCGTTGTATTTAGTTATATATGTATCATGTTCTCACACAAATACTTAAGACCTATTTTATGAATGTTTGTATTAGGCATTGGGGAGGACCTTGGGCCGAGATCCTACCATGCTAGAGTTTTAGGATCGAACGCACACGCCTAAGGATGATTGTGCTTTGTCTCAGGCAGCTTTAGCTATACGGGTAAAACTCATCTTACTATTTAGATTTTAATAATATTCAATCGTAAATAAAATGATATAATTAACATACGTATACGAGATACATTACATGACCGATTTCAGAAGCTTCGAGACTAGTGTATAGCTGAGCTAGAGACTATTAGGAGGGGTTCTGAGCCATTAGCTTCCGCCACCCCTCTTCCCGATATTGTATTAGATCGGGATGAGGAGATGAGACTATGGGTCGCGTCTCAGGATCCCCCTAGTAGCAGTACCGACAGATATCGAGTGTTGGGTCTGCCGAGGATACCCGCATATACACTTTCTGGAGGTAATATTTTTTTTATGTTTCACAAAATTATCCAAATTTATCACATTATATAAATTATTATTAGTAATCGAATTTGTATCTCTTTATAGGCTCCAGCCAGCGCCAGCGTCCGAGAGCACATGTTGGACCATCTCATACGGGAGTTGGCTTGGATAACGATATCTTTCGTCGGCTGATAGGGGCCGTGTTGGATAGGTTCCATACCGATTCGGTCTTTCGGCGTTAGCTGTTGCCTTCCAGTTCTCGTCTTCACCAGATTGCTCGGGATATTATAGCAGGGGCCTCTGCAGAGAGTACGGGATTACCTCGGGAGCAGTTCGACTCTTGGAGCGTCGAGATGCTTCAGATGGTGATTACCCTCTTGGAGGAGGCTTTTCGTCCGCCCCCACCTACTCAGGTATTCTTATTGTTTATGTTTTTCAATTAAGGCTAGCTAGTTTTGTAAGATCCCAACTTTTATGAATAAAAATGAATTTTTTATAAATATCATTTTTGAATAAATTTGATATAATGTTATAGTTGTGGGTAATATTTATAAATTTTGCAACGTACACAAGTTGTTATATAATATTCAATTGGTCGGGAAATATTCGTTTTAATAGGAAATATTTATACGACGGCACAACCATTGGTGGACCCCACAACAAAATTATTGTCGGACTGAGAAAACGACTAAAATATTTTAATGAAAATAACGGCGGAAGTTTTACCGTTGATACTGTTGAATTACTCGGCAGTAAAAGTACAGTAATACACGTGGTTGCATAGTAGCACATGGTATTGATTATTAATACTTACTTGAGAAGTCATTCAGTGTTATTCAATTCTTGTCGATATTTTATATGTTATTAAATCGATAATTAAGATGACAAAGTTGTTAATATTATTATTTGCATTATTAACGATGTCTAGAAGTTCTGTCAAGGAGAGGTTTGGTTACCTAATTGTGCGCCAATAGGGAGAAATCCTTATTTGAAAGCCAGCTCTTTCCTGGGAACGACCTGGTCGACTAATGGTGAGAATAATAATAATGATGATAAAATTTTGTTTTATTAGTATTATTAACGTAATAAAACAGAAAAACTTTTTATATAAAATAGAATACTTTTATAAAGTTATTCGTTTTATTAGGCTAATAGTAAAATCTTTTTATATAAAACAAAATACTTTTATAAAGTTATCTGTTTTATTATATAATAATTAGAATATATTATATTTTATTATGAATAGTATTTGCATAGTGCCTGCATAGTATTTGCATAGTAAATTTTTTTATAAAGTTATTTGTTTTATTATATTATAAATAGAATATATTATATTTTATTTAAAAGATTTTGCTTTAAATATGGATCGTCCGATTAAAGTAAATTAATCTGGACCGTTCATGGATTGGTTACCATTCATTCCATTCTTCTATAAATAGAAGCTCATTCCTTCATTATTTCTTACGAATTCATTAAAACTCTAAAGAGAGAAACTATAGAGAGAAAGAAGAAAAGTATTCTGCTACTTCACTACTTCTTTATCAAGTTTTTCTTTATACGGTAAGGGGTATTATTTCTTTTGTATTCATGAAGAGAACTTGTGTTATTTCATCTTTATTATTCTGTTGGAATATCCTGTTTGTGCTTTACGCCGGACCTGGTTTCGTCTTTATTATTCTGTTGGAATATCATGTATGTGCTTTATGCCGGACCTGGTTCCGTCTTTATTATTCTGTTGGAATATCTTGTCTGTGCTTTACGCAGGACCTGGTTCCGTCTTTATTATTCATTTATTATGTTGGAACATCCTATCGGTGTGAATTTCACCTGACCTGGTTCCGTTATTTATTATTCTGTTGGAATAACCTGTCTATGCGAAGTACTGCATGCATGGTGATTTCTGTTATTATTCCATTCTTTATTATTCTATTGGAACATCCTGTCGGTGCGAATTTCACCTGACCTGGTTCCGTTATTTATTATTCTATTGGAATAACCTGTCTATGCGAAGTACTGCTTGCATGGTGATTTCTTTTGTTATTCCATTCTTTATTATACTCAGTTGCGCTCATCCAATATCTTTTCATGGAAATATTCTTCTGAGCATTCTTGAATTTTACTCTACAAAGAAGTATCATGTTGACAATTTGGACGTTATTAGTTCCAGGATAAATTAATTCTTGAACTTGTTTTATTGAATTTTTATATCATTGTCATCATCCTCATGTTTATATTATGTTGAAAGTCATCTGTGGCCTGTAGTGCATAGATGAACTTGATATTTTTATGACCAGTGATTAATCGGTATAATCATGACCATAATATTACAAATGATGTGGTAAAAGTCTTCATTGGTCCGTAGCGCATTGATGGACAGTTGTTGGCATGATCATGACCATTGATGAATACATGAATATCATTGGCCCGTAGTGCGTGGATAATTTGTGGTTGTGATACTAATGAATATCCTTGGCCGTAGTGCAGGGATGATGTGGATTATTTATTAAGCTAAGTCTCAGCGATAAAAGTGATGAAAATCTTTTTAAATCATAAAAGATAATAGATTTTATTCTCTACTTGACTCTTTTAATGAATTGCATGTTCCGCTGCAGTTAAACTTGATGTCTATTGTATTATATCAGTTTAACATTGTTGAGGACTAATGATAATTTATTCTGTATTATCTTAGTCATAATATTTCTTACTAGGCTAGTTGAGTTCACCCTTTCTTTCACTATTCTCTTCAGGAAATGAGAACGTAGCCGGGACTAGTCGGGGAACGGAGTGATGGTCCGAGATGGTGTCTTAATAATCCTCATTATTCTATAAAATAGTGTGATAATAAATGTAATAAGGACTAAATTGAGTGTGGATATTGTCTAGATGACAATATTTGTATTAAAACTCACAGCATGTATTTGTCGTATTTTACACGACTGTTGTATAATTAAATATTGTATTTGTATTCTGTACCATGTATTTGGCGACAAAGAATAGGTGATGTATACCTATTTTGGGGGCGTCACAAGTTTGTTAATTCTCTCTCACACACACACACACACACACACACACACACATATATATATACGGACTAATGATTTATATTTTTGATTCTATCAACAGGGTGGCGATGGCGAGCAGGCTGGCGATGATGAGCAGGAGCACGAGGTTGATTTCCATATACCAGATCAGCAGCATTGTCGTTCACCTCCGCCCGATGACGATACTTTTACTAGTTTATAGTTCATTTGTATATATTCATGATATTGTAGAACTTTTGTATATATTGTATTGTCTAATTGTGTCTGTACAATTATTGTAAATTATATTGTTTAACATTCATGGAACATTAGCTTATATTTGTAATTGGTTAGCTTATAATACGTTTTGGTGGATATTTGAATGTGAATGTGAATGATAATGAGTTGAAGATTACGTTTTAGTGATATGTTGCATATTTGAATGTGAGATATAGGTTTATAATACAATGTATTGGGTTGTGACAGGTTACAGGTACATTAATGGTTTTAAACACCTGGAAACTGAATTTTTAAAATCTGTATTTAAAAAAAAGTAGTTACTTCCGACGGAATAAGGTAGTTGCGACTAAAATTCCCTCGGAGATAACAAAAAAACAATTTTTAATAATTGTCGAAATATTCTAATTTCAGTCGTAAATACTCCATCTTCGACGGAACTACATCTGTCGTACATATCCTATGTCTGACGAAAATTCCATCGACCTTAATAAGCAGTCATTTTTTTATAATTTTTGGGTTATTTTAATTTTCAGTCGCAAATAAGATAATTCCGAGAGAATACGTCCGTCGGAAATAGGACCTTTTTATTCGATGGAAAGTTTCGTCCTACATTTTCTGTCGAAAATAATTTATATCCGACGAAAATCCGTCGGGGATAAGTGTGTTGAAAATAAATTATATCCGAAAAAATTCTCAACGGATCTTATTTCCGACGTGATTATTTACGACTAAATTTCGGACAGACTTTTTCGTCGGAAATAGCGTATGTTCGACGGAATAGGACTAGGTCCGACGGAATAGTCCGTCAAAATAAAGCTTTTTTCTTGTAGTGATCAATAAGCAATACTGTGTGCTACTATGCAACCACGAGTATTACTGTACTTTTAAAACCGAGTGTTTCAACAGTATTAATGGTAAAACTTCCGCCGTTATTTTCATAAAAATATTTTTGTCATTTTCTCAATCCGACAATAATTCCGTTGTGGAGTCCACCAATAATTGTGTTGTTGTACAGATATTCTCTGCTAAAATGAATATTCCCCGACCAATCGAATATAATAAAACAACTTGCATGTTTTGCAAAATTTATAAATATTACCCACAACTATAACATTATATTAAATCCACACCATAATATTCAAAAAAATAAGAAATTTAAATCTTTATTCGTAAAATTTGGGATTTTACAGCAGATACATGATATTTATCAGATCCACACAATGTGAGATCACACAACAGGTTATGTATTTACATATTAATTGTGACACATCTATATCCTGAAAATCCACAAAGCAAACCATGACAACTACATCTACAAATCACTCAGAGATTCTCGCAATACATGAAGCAAGTAGAGAGTGTGTTTGGTTGAGATCAATTATTCAACATATCCAAGAGTCATGCGGATTACCATCAATCAAGGATATTCCTACAATTATGTACGAGGATAACGTTGCATGTTTTGCTCAACTTAGAGGAGGGTACATCAATGGAGATATAACAAAACACATTTCACCTAATTCTTTTACACACATGAGCTGCAAAAGAATGGTAATATAGATGTGCATCAAATTCGATGATGTGATAATCTAGCTGACTTATTCACAAAGTCACTATCTAATGCAACATTTACAAAACTTCGGAATAAGATCGCAATGCGTCTACTGAAAGACTTATCACAACATTTTATCAAAGAATAATGAACTCATTTTGAAGGGGAGATATTTACTCTTTTTCCATTCGCTAAGTTTTTTTCGACTAGGTTATCTTAGCAATATTTTTAATGAGACATAATCTTCTTTCTTAAGAAATCAAGGGAGGAGTGTTATAATATGATTTCCTAATACTCTAATGTCAATGACTATAAACTAGACCATTGATCTAGTCTATGATGCAATTAATTTTGTTGGATTTGTGTTCTCTTTCCTTGCCTATAAAAAACTTTTCTAATGAAAGAATATATCAAAGAAGGAGAAATTCTCTAAAGTTCTATCTTCCAAAACTATTATTATTTCTTTAGTTCTATAACATGGACAACATTGTTTAAAAAGAAGATAACTATACAGATCTCAAAAATATTCAATGGCTCATAAACAATCTAAGTTTACATTTGCTTACGAGCCTACATTAATCACATTTTTGAATTAGGCCGCGACTTAAAATATTGCTCCATTCCATCCCTAAAAATAGTACAGTTTCATTTGTAAAATTTATGAATTCAAATGATATATATTTCTATATATATAAATATATATATATATATATATATATATATATATATATATATATATATACATGGTCCGAATCTTAAGCTCATCCCTTTATCTAACATATCTTACTCACGGACAACATATAATGATGGATCAAACATATAGCGACGGACCGAATCGTCGCCGGTCCGTCACTAAAGGGTGGTGAGCAAAGTATGTTAGATAAGGGTAAGCTTAAGATCCGGACCGTGTATATATATATATATATATATTTCCTCGATAAAATGATATATTTTTGTTCTATGTATACCTCAAAAAGTGATAAGTTGTTAGTTTAGCATTATAGCATGATAGTGAAATTCTGACGAGAAATACGAAGATGTACATTGGGTTAATTATTTTATTTTAGTATCATGATCATTAAAAGGTAAATTTTTTTGTGAAATGAAAATTTTTAGCGAACAAGACTTTTTTTCTCGTGGAAGAGAGGGAGTATCATATTGATACCACTGCTTGAAAATAGAAATAGATATATTTCTAATTAGGTAATATTGTTGAGAAATAGTAGCTAAAGTCTGCAGAAGAAGTAAATAGCAATAGCAATAGGAATAGCAAAAACAACTAAGTGAAGCAATTGCAAAATAAATAATTGAAGAACATTGGCATCAAGATACAAGACAAGTTCAACCACATCGATCGGTTCCCACTATTTGATGAACATAAACGATCTACCGCCATCATTAAGTACTCAAATCTTAGATCAGAATTTTGTGAACATAACACATACGTAGTTTCTCCATCTTCTTCTTCAAACTTAAATTTGGTATCACGGATTGTTACACAGGTCTCCTATACCCTTGGCAAAGATAGTATGGAAAACATCCATCTCATTCTTAGGTAAGCACAGCCCGATTTCAATATCTCCTCCACCTTCCGAATCCTTGCTCCTTGAAAGGGAGCATAGCACCGAAACAAATTCAAACTTTTTGGGCTTACCCAAACCAAAATCTATAGTATTGTAATAGTCCAAACTTGGAGAACCGGCAAAGCCCATTATCCATTCCCCAGCTTTGATTGCTCCTTCGATTTCCGCAAAGAACACCTCTGCGCCTTTCAAGACTCCTCCCTCTTTGTTGTGCACCTTTTTATGAATAGCTTCTCCAATCAATTCAGCTGCCATAAAAAAGCCGCCTTCTGCCACTAATTGTGTGCTCTTCCCGTGTGAAAAAGCAGGCATTATGCAATTCCCAAAGTACGCTGCAGGTATTGGAGGATTCAAACGAGCACGACAATCTATAGCAACCATGAAGTGCTGAGATTCATCTTCATCTTGCACCCCCTCGCCAATAGCTGCCCGCGTTTTTGCCATACAAGTCCATAGGTAAGCACATACTACCGTAATAGATGATACGTGTGCTAATGTTGGTAGTTTGGTCATAACCAAGTCCTTAAGTGCTTGGATATCTGGCCGATACATGAAAAATGTGGCTCGAACCTTCTTAATAATTGAAGCCGCCGGAGGATGTTGAGCTTCTTGAGAATTCTCCTGCTGCAGCCGCCGATGCTCAATCTGTCCTCCAGTTATTGTCCTATAAATAGTACTGAGCCCCTTGGGGTCTTTGATCACCTCCCTATCATAAAATGGGAGCTGGAACGATGATGGTTCATCATGATTATCATCTCTGCTGTGGAGTTGTTTAGCCAATGAAGCCCATGCTCGGACGAAATTGAACATGGTTCTTCCATCGGCAACGACGTGGGAATTTGTTAATCCAATACTGATGCCATGGTCGGGAAATAATGTCACCTGAACAGCTAATGGTGGAGCCACAACGCAGTCTTCCCCAGACACATTATTACAAGTCCCTTGTAGGAGTTGAGGAACAAGAGGGAATAACTCATCATCATCTCGAGCGTGATTCCCCGAAAGATGATTAAAATCGGCACTGGTACACTCGGCAAATATTAGTGAAACAGAGTCGCCATCCAAGTAACGAATTTGAGGGTTGGTGATTGAAATATTTGGAGGGGTTACCAAATTACCGGCCAATGGAAAGAAGTGTTTGAGAGCAAGGGACAATGAAATTTTGAGACTGGGAACAACGATATGGGTGAAGTTGGTTGTGGAGCATGGGAAATCATAGAAGAGAACACGTCTCGTCGTATGAAATGTTTGCCACATTATGTCAAAAAAGGTGAGGGGGAGAGAGGTATCGGCCACGGCGGCAGGCGGAGGCGAGACTTGGCTGTTTTCGAGCACAGTCACTGTGTAGGTGGTGGTGGCAGTCACCATATGATTGTAGCCTGTAGGTGTACCGACGCAATAATCCTACATGTGGAGAAGGACCGACACAATTGCAGTAAGCAACTAGAAGATCCTATCTTTACTTTTTTATATAAGAAAAATGTTTTGCTATAATACTCCAATTGATAAAGGTGGCTGAGTTATTGCATATGGATGTGAATCATATCATTCTCCAAAAAAGCGTATATCAATTCAATTTAATTGGCAGGTAGAAAATTAATTGCCTTTTCATATCAAACACCTAAAAAATTAAAAAACATTTATAATTCATTAATTTTACACCAAACATGTAAAAATTCAAAAACATATTTTTACTGAACCGGTGGACTCTGCATACTTGTTTTAACTAACAAAGTATTTGTTACAGGTCACACATTAGTTGGCATATGATTACTAGGCATACCTTGTTATTTCTGTTTGGTAAAAATATGAGATTACCGGTAATTGTAATTATGAATATTTGGTATGAATTCAAAATTATTGAATATATTTTTTCTAATATTGATCTTTTGCTAAAATATTTGAAAATTGTTGAATATATTTTTTCTAATATTGATCTATTGCTAAAATATTTGTGTAGTAATTTTAGTTGAATGATTGACTCATATAATTATTGTCAAATGTAATCTGTAACACCCCAGTCTCACATTGAAAGATAGAGAAAAAATTTGTCTCCATATAAGGAAATAAGTTACTACCAATAGTACCTTCAAGTCATGACCTTTTGGGTGAGCATGTGGTGGGCTAAGATGACCCAAGAAGGTACTATTGGGTCAGTGGTTTGAGACCTTATTTTGATGGATTTGACCCGAGATTTGTTTCGGACTCAAGATTTGACACCGAGTTGTTTCATAATCAACAATCATGAAAGTACCATCGAACTAATTAATTCAGTATTATTTATATAGTAAATCATATTAAAATTTTTAATATGTCTATAAATAACAATTCAAGATTTATTCAATTAGTGAACACAAAATTTTCAAATATATCGTTAATAATAAATTAAACTTATAATAATAAATAACAAACAACATCACATATTTTATATGGACAATGAGTTATTTTAGTTAAATTAAATGTATGGACAAACAAATTAAAAATTAAATATAAATTATGTGACTAATAAGAATATTTGTGTCCCAATTATTGACTATAAAGGATAATTGTGTCTAAACAAAAATTTCAATATGGCCACTATGCGGTTATTTTATGTTACCGCCTATTTTTTGTCATCTGATTCTTGAGAATCTTTACACTCTACCGAGTATCTGATTATTGGAATATAAGATTACCAATATAACAAACATGATTTATAAAGATGATCAGCTCACATTACCAGGTATTTAAGATGACCACTTTAAATGACATATATTATTGGACAGAAAATCTAAGGTCTAAATTCATTTTTTTCTCCACTTAAATAGATCTAAGCCAAATCTAGGTGGTCCTATATTGTTAGTATTTATATTTTGTGGTTTTAATGATGACATTGTTTATATGGGCTAAATTGATTTTATATTGACTTATAATCTATTTGGGTCATGTTAATCAAATATTTTTATGCATATTATTTATAGGATTAATTACATATGTTAGTACTTTTTAGAAAATAATTACAAAAATCTTACATACATAAAATAATTACAAAAACATTACATTTTTTCAGTTTTATTTACAATATTATTATAATTATAAGTCCTTAATTTAAGGGAAGATAACCTACTAAGCAGACTCTCTGCCTTATCATTCGCATGACGACATGCGTTAGCCGTTCCTGAAATCTCCTATGTGATTCTATCCTCTCCACCCCCAAGCTTTCCTGGGCTCTTTCTCAAAATCCTTCTCTTAAGGTTTCTCAATATAACGCCTTATGCTCCCCTTTTTCTTTTTTTATGGGTTGTGTACGATTCAAAGCACAGAAATATATGAAATCAATCATTTTCAAACCTAATAATTTCAATATTTATAGGATGTTGTAGAAGAAGTTTTTCACAAGGTTTTTGCTGAACCAATTTGTCTGCATTTCTGTGTTGCCTCAGTTGGTCCTTTCTTTTACCAGCATAATGCTCGTCAACTCGTATGGATGATGATGAATTTTGTGTGTATTGGATTTACAATCAATTCTTGAATTAAACTATAAAATATACCCTGCAGATTACTGCAAAATTAAGATTCACAGTTCTAATCATTTATACAACACCTTATGATTTAATTAGATTATGTGGAGCTGCATTGGGAGGTGTAAGCGGTGTTGGTGGTGGTGGCATATTCGTCCCAATACTTACCTTGGTCAGCAACTGATAGAAGAGATTGGTAACCAAGCCTTCATAGCAAGGTAACCAAACCGTCATACCAAGGTAACCAATCAACCTCCACAACTTCAGTTTTTTCATAATGCATTTGGTAACCAAACCTTCATACCAAGGTAACCAAACCGTCATACCATAACCAATCCACCTCCACAACTTCAGTTTTTTCATAAATGCATTTGGTAACCAAACATTCATACCAAGGTGACCAAACCGTCATACCAAGGTAACCAATCAATCTCCACAACTTCAGTTTTTTCATAATGCATTTGGTAATCAAACCTTCACACCAAAGTAACCAAACCTTCATACCAAGGTAACCAATTCAGTTTTATTAAGTTATCAATTTATTTTGAATGTGATGCAGTTCGTAACCAAACCTTCATGCAGTTAGTTATCAAACTTTCAGACCAAGGTAACCAAATCATACTGCAGGTATGGAGATAGATTGGTTACCTTGGTATAAATGTTTGGTTACTTTGGTATAAACGTTTGGTTACCTTGGTACGAAAGTTTGGTTATCAACATTACATTACACATCACTCTCTTATCTCTTTCCTTCTCTCTTTCATATGCAGTGTATAATAAATTGGTTTAACAGTCTAACAAAATTGGTTTAACAGTTGGGCAACCCAAACAACTTAAGAGAGTACGTGTACAATTCCGATTCGACCGTCAATTGCATAATAATTGATTATGGTTGTTTTGTTCTTGCTTGGGTAACAAATCAGATCGAAATCTATCCCACCACTACCTACGGCTTCAATCTTCACTTGCCGCCCATCACCTTCCGTCGTCCGTGATATATCTGTCTTCGTTCACCTCTTGTCATACTCTTCTCCATCTATTTTCAGTTGTATTTTTATTTAATATCCAAATGTATTAATTTGAATTTGAATTATTATTTTGAATTTTAATTTATTTTTGTTGTTAGATCCCAGATATTTGAATTTGAATTATTAGTTATGGCAGTTATTTATCCTTGATTTTAGATTTTCTTATTAATGTGAATTGCGTTATTTTTGTAATTATGTTGTGTGTGTTTTATTTTTGTAATTACTTTCTAATTGTTGTATATTAGTGTTAAGGACCCTTATTTATATAATATATAATAGTTTGCATGAGTTATTGCATGGATTAATCACTTTGTTTGCTAGCTCACAAAAGTTATTGCAGGTTGGAGTGAGTAAAACAAGTTGGTTATTTTTGTCACATGCTTTCAGTTTTTATAACTAGAATATATATATGTTTATATCTAATCCTGATTTGCTTTGAAGACTAATTCAAATACGTATTGGAGTATAATTAGGAGATTGATATCTGGAGGTTATAAAAGGTAAGTGTCTTGAAACTGAAATTGAATTCTTATCTAAATTATAATTCGTATTTTGCTGAGAGATTTTTTAGGAATTGGTTTTATTAAGAATTCTTATTCAAAAGTTGGAACAACAGTTGTTTTAAAGATACATGCTAACAGTCAGTTGGACTCTTTCAACTAGTCTTTGGATATTATTTGACTACTTCATAGCTGTATTCCCTTATATATCTACTGAGTTGTTATTGCTAACGTTCATCTCCTATTTCAATTAAAAAGTAATAGTCGTTGGTTGGATGAATTGTAACGGTACATGACATAGCCGTTGCTCTATTCCTTTATATATATTGTTACTCGGCTTCAAGTAGATACAAGACTACTGAACATAAACTCTTTAAGAAAGCTATCCAAGATACACACAAATCATCTTATCACTCTTTTAGTCTTTGTTTACAGTGTTCTTGTATTCCTTATTTCAATATCTATTGTAAACATAGTACAAGTCTAGGTTGGCTTGGGGTATTTTTTTTATTTTAGTAATATTCAGTCTTTTCAACGAAGCTATCAAAGTCTCAGAGGTGTTGCAGAGGTGCAAAGGGGGCAGAGGTGTCCAATCGATCGTCGTTGTAATAGGGAGTTTTATTTTCTTTGTAATTGCTGAATATTATTTTAATAAAGTGAGTCTCCAATCCTAATTGGGATTGGACATGGATTACGCCACTAGAGTAGAGGATAGGGGCTGAACTACATAAAAATCTTGGCGTGATTTACTGTTGTTTTGCTTCTGTTTTAAGCTTTAATATTCTACAGATTTTGGTTTAAGTCGAAAAATTTTTATACTAATACGGACAGGTATTAGCTGTCCGTTTATAACAGTCTAAGAACATAACTAATACAGACAGAGTTAGACCGTTTGATTATAGCCTGCTATAGTAAACTTTAAAAATTGGCCACTGTAGATCACTTCTGAGTATTTACACCTATTCACCCCTCCTCTAGGTTTGCTTAATTATAGAATTTCATTTGGTATAAAAGCAAGGCTCTACTAATATTGATCTTTGCAGATCGTAGGGAAAGATCCTATGGCACACCTCAATTTTCAAGAAGGTCAATCCACAAGCCGGCAAAATTTTAACTTTTGGAAGTTTAAAATGATGATTTATCTCAAACGAGACCCATGGGAATGGTGGGTTGTTGAAAACGGCCCTGTCATTCCAAGATATGATGATGGAAAACCTAAGACTCTCATGGAAATGGATTCAAATGAATCATACATGGTATCCTATGACTCCAAAGCCATGAACATGCTGCTAAGTGAGATGATTCAAGCTGAAATTGACAAAGTTTCTGCATGCACCACTGCTCAAGAAATATGGGATACAATCATCATGAGCCATGAGGGTACTACAAAGGTAAAAGAAGTTAAATTAAGTTTGCTACTGCAAGAATATGAACTTTTCAGGTTAGAGAAGAATGAATCCATCAAAGAAGCTCAAGCTAAATTCCTCACTCTTATGAACTCTCTAAGTATGCTCGGTCGGAAAATTGATCAAAGGGAGATAAATAGAAAGATACTTAGAGTCATGCCCAAACGGTTCGCACCAAAAGTTACAACTCTTCAAGACTCAACTACAATCACTACGTTAGAAACTCTAACTTTGTTTAGAGAACTTGAAGAATTCGAAAATCAACTAAAGAGGTATGATGAAGAAGATGAAGGACCTAAAAGGAAGACCTTAGCTCTTCAAGTTGAAAGCTATATAGAAGGTGATGATGAAGATTTTGATGAAGAAATAGCTATGATGTCCCAAAAATTGAGAGAGCTGATTAGAAAGAAGAATTAATCAAAGTTTCAAGGCAAGACATTCAACAACAAAAAAGACGCCAAGAAAAAGCCACAAGAAGATACCTGTTTTGAATGTGGAAGGCCCGGACATTTCAAGAGAGACTGTTTTCAGTTAAAAAGGAAGAACAAAGCAAGTAATTCAAAAGGAAAGGCATTAATGACATGGAGCGATGATGAGTCCAATCATAAAGAACAAGAAGATGAAACTGCTCAACTGTGTTTCACTGGATTATGCAATCAAGAATTATCTAAGGTAAATTCTAAACTTGGTGATATTACTATTTCTTATTATCTAGTTTTAAAGAATGAAAATATTTGTATTAAAGAGAAAAATGCTCATTTAAAAATTTGGATAAATGATTTAATGAAAGAGGTAGAAACATTAATTGAAGAAAAACAAGAAATAGTTAAAGATTGCACATCAAGTGAAGTATCTAAGTTAAATGCTAAAATTGATTATCTTGATAACTATAATAAAATTCTATATAATCGTACAAACAAATTAAATGAAGAATTCAATTATCTTAAAAAGGAAAATGATGTTTTAAAAGAAAGTTTGAAAATGAGAGATACTTGTATTGATGCTTTTAATTATGGAAAAATATTAAACATACAAAATAATAATGAGGAAGAAATAATTTCATTGAAAAAGGATCTTACAAAATTTGTTCAAGGGGAAGAGAATTTAAATATAATGTTAGGTGCTCAAAGGTCAAGTCTAGATAAACAAGTAATTGGGTACAATCCTGTTAAGAACATTACAAGCACTAGTAATAAAATTAGAGTAATAAATAATAAACCAAGGAACAAGCCTCTTTATTGCTCACCTTTTGTTACTTGCAAAAATGGTGGTTTAAAAGGACATTTTGATACAAACTGTAATAAAATTAAAATAAAACAAGTTTGGGTAAAGAAAAGAGATTTAATTGCTATTGACAACATCGGACCCAAACATATTTGGGTATCAAAACGATGAGCTACTTCTTTATTTTGTAGGTATGTTTAAAAGCTAAAGTACGATCACATAAATGGGTACTCGATAGTGGATGTTCTAGACACATGACGGGTGATAGTACTAAATTCATTTCACTAGCTACGAAGAAGGGAGGAACTGTTACCTTTGGAGATGACACCACATGCCAAATCGTCGATAAAGGTAAAATTAGAAATGGTAAGGTTTTCATTGATAATGGTCATTATGTTGAAGGATTAAAATATAATTTAATTATTGTAAGTCAACTAATGAATAGTGGACATAAAGTAATTTTTGAAAAAGATAAATGTGCTATTATTCATGCTTCTCACAATGTTCCTTTAATTTCTCAAAGGGAAGGTAATATTTATACAATTAATTTTGAAAATCAAAATGAAGATATTTGCCTAACTGTTATTCAAGATCAAATAATTCTTTGGCATAGAAGGTTAGGACATGTGCATATGGAATTGATTAACAAACTAGGTACCAAGAACCTTGTCAAAGGATTTCCAAAGCTAAAATATGAAAAGACAAGGATTTGTAATGCATGTTAGTTAGGTAAGCAAGCAAGAAATTCCTTTATCAGCAAAAATTAGGTATCAACTTCTTTACCTCTTCAATTATTGCATCTTGATTTGTTTGGACCCGAGAGATATACTAGCTTAGGAAATAATCATTATGCTTTTGTTATTGCTGATGATTTTTAAAGATTTACATGGGTTTTATTTTTGAAAACTAAAGATCAAGCTTTTGCAGAATTTGAAAAGCTTATAAAGAATGTTGAAACAAAACACAGCCTCAAGCTAATTGGTATTCGAAGTGACCATGGTGGGGAATTTGGAAAAGTCTTTATACCATATTGCAGTGAGAGAGGTGTTACACATGAATTTTTTTGGACCAAGAACACCACAACAAAATGGTGTAGTGGAACGCAAAAATCGTACTCTCCAAGAAACTGCAAGAACGTTACTTCAAGAAAGTAAACTACCTAAAAGATTTTGGGCAGAGGCTGTAAGTATTGCATGTTACATTCTAAATAGAGTATTGATTAGACCCATATTATTGAAAACACCATATGAGTTACTAAACAAAAGGATTCCTAATATTAATTATTTTAAAGTGTTTGGTGTTAAATGTTTTGTTTTAAATACTAATGGTAATATTGGAAAATTTGATGCAAAATCAACCGAAGCTATTTTTCTTGGTTATTCAGTACATAGTAAGGCATATAGGGTTTATAATCTTGACAAGTCAAAGGTTGAAGAATCAGTACATGTAATATTTGATGAATTTAACCATGATCTGTCGAAAGATGAAGATTCTGCATGAAATAAAAATTTGAGTCGTGGAAGCCAAACTGCTAAATCCGGACAGCCTAAGTCGTCCGAATCAGAAGGAAAGACAGCTAAAATCAGACAGCCTAAGTCATCCGAATTAGAAGGAAAAATAGCTGAAATCAGACAGCCTGACTCGTCCGTTTTAGTTGAAAACTCAGACATGCGTCCTAAAAATAGACAGCCAGACCCGTCCAATTTAGAAGAAAATTTAAACGAACACACTAATGCAGAATGTGACATACCAAAGTTTGAATCTAAAGAACAGATGACTACTACCAAGCTTCCTAAATCATCTCAAACTATGAGAAATCATCCTCCAAATTTGATCATAGGAGATCCCGACACTTGGATGAACACAAGAAGGAAAGCAAAGAATTATTGTGCATTTTCAGCCTTTCTTTCTCAAGTTGAACTAAAAAATGTCAGGGAAGCAATTCAAGATTAAAATTACACAATCGATATGCAAGAAGAGTTAAACCAATTTGAACGATGTCAGGTATGGGAGCTTGTTAAGCCTCCTAAAAATGCATCTATTATTGGTACAAAATGGATTTTCAAAAACAAATTAGATGAAAATGGTGTTATAACAAGAATCAAAGCTAGATTGGTATCTCAAGGCTATAATCAACAGGAAGGTATAGACTATGGAGAAACCTTTGCCTCTATTGCAAGGTTGGAAGCTATAAGAATTTTATTAGCCTATGCATGCTTTAGACAATTTAAATTATATTAAATGGATGTGAAAAGTGATTTTTTAAATGGTTACTTAAATGAAGAAGTATATGTTAAGCAATCACCCGGTTTTGAACATGAAAAATATCCACATCATGTGTTTAAATTGAAAAAGGCTTTGTATGGATTAAAACAAGCTCCAAGAGCTTGGTATTAAAGACTAAGCAAGTTTTTATTAGAAAATGATTTTAATCGCGGTAAGATTGACTCTACTCTTTTTATTAAAACTAAAAATAAAATTTATTAATTGTTCAAATTTATGTGGATAACATAATTTTTGGAGCCACTACTAACTCTTTGTGTGAGTGGTTTTCCCAATGTATGCATAATGAGTTTGACATGAGCCTTATGGGAGAATTAAACTATTTCTTGGGACTTCAAATCAAACAATCCAATGAAGGGATTCACATTCACCAATCCAAGTATGTAAAGGAGTTATTAAAGAGATTTGGTTTTGAAAATACCAAACCAAAGTCAACACCAATGAGTACTACCATCAAGCTTACTACGGATGTTACAAGTAAAAATGTTGAAGTGACAATGTATCGAGGTATGATTGGTTTTTTACTTTATTTAACTGCATCAAGACCGTATATTATGTATAGTGTATGCCTTTGTGCTAGATTTCAAGCTCAACCGAAAGAATCTCATCTTAAAACGGTAAAAAGAATATTTAAATATTTATCTGGTATAATTAATTTTGGCTTATACTATCCTGTATCTCTTAGCTTTGAACTAATTGGATATTCAGATGCAGATTATGCAGCGTGCCAAGCTGATAGAAAAAGCACAAGCGGTGCTTGTGAATTTTTAGGACAAAGCCTTGTGGTTTGGCACAACAAAAAGCAAACATCAGTTGCCTTGTCTACTACGGAAGGTGAATATTTGGTGGCAGGTAGTTGTTGTTCATAAATTTTATGGATGATTCAAACTCTTCATGATTTTAATGTGATATGTGAAAATGTGTCTATTATGTGTGACAATACTAGTGCAATTAATATTTCAAAAAATCTTGTGCTTCATTCTCGTACTAAGCATATTGAAGTGAGACATCATTTTTTAAGAGATAATGTTGTTAAAGGGATAATTAAATTAGTATTTGTCCCTACTGAACATCAATTGGCAGATATTTTTACAAAACCTTTAAGTGAAGAGCGTTTTTGCACTTTGAGAAGAGAACTTAGAATTTATGTATGTGGTTAGAATTTTTATTTCAAAAAAATTAATTAAAAAAAATTATTTCAATTTATTATATGATATAAAAATTATATTAGGATTCAACTCACATTATATAACTTATTTGTTTTATACTTGATTTATGTGAGTTATTATTCTGATCTTATTTACATAACGGTAAAATTGATATTTTCAGTTTATGGGGGTATGATTGGTATTTGTTATGTTGGTTTTTGAGTGGGAATAGTTTTTTTATCAGTTCTTACCTGTTACTATTTTTTTTAAAACTCTTCATCTCCCACTCTTCTTGGACCAAATTCTAAATTGATCAGGTATCTAAAACCTTTTAGTATTCTGTTATCTATGTTTTTCCTTATTCTTTACTTCTTCTCTTTATCATATGATATCTGTAACATATTATTTTAACAAAACCCTTCATCTCCTCTGCTCCTTCTGTCACGTCTTTTGTTCCTCTGTCTCTTATATCACGCTTTTCTCTCACCAACCTAGGGTTTGTTCTTCTTCCTATTTGCTTCAAGCTTTCACATAATCTCCATAGAAAATGGCCAAAACAAGGGGCGGGTTTATCATCAATACTGATCGGCAGGCGATACAACGACCCAAGACGGTGGAAGTAGCACCTCACGCGCCGGATCATCAAGATGAAGTACCGTCCTCGTCCAGGGAGCCAAGGGCTGAGAGACGCCTGAATCGAAGTTTGTCCAAGATGGTCTCTAATTTGGGAACTTCTTCCAAGAAGATGAAGAAGACAGGGGAAACATCTAAGGGTAAAAACCGAGTTGTTGTGAGTATACCCATTTCCAATGTTATTTCTAGCACTCACGATTCAACTATTATTTTTCGTTCCCAAAAATTTGCAAATCAATTTCAGAAATTAATGGTCAATAAACCAATTGTGTATGGCAAACTTGTCGACCCTGTTCTTTTCCATACTATTGGTGTTGCTAAATTTTTTAATCAAATTGGTCTATCTAGTTTGCTATTTCCCCCAATATATGCTTATCCCAAATTGATTAAACAATTTTATGGGAATCTGTCTGTTGCACATAATCAGATTAAAACTTTTGTGAAAAAAAAACAATTTTAATAGACTCTGCTTTGCTAGGTGTTTTGTTTGACATACCTTGTTTTGGCCCTTCCCCATTCACTCTAAAAGGGCTACTGGAATTTGAAAACCTGTCTGTTGTGCAACAATTGCGAATGTGGTTAGTTATGGGTAAAATGCGCAAATATTTTAAATAAGAAAGTGGTTATAAAATATTCATTGTTATCGGGGAATATTCGGTTGGTCGTGGAATATTCTTGCTGTCGGAGAATATTCGTACGACGGCGCAGTCTTTTGTGGGCCCCATAACGGAAAGCGATCGGATGAAGAAAACGACAAGTATGAGTTTTTTAAAAAATAACGGCGTAGTTGTTACCGTTAACACTATTAAAATACCCGGTGGTTAAAACACAGTAATACGCGGTGTTGCACAGTAGCACACGGTATTACACCAATTATTGATTCTTACGTAAGAAGACACTACTCTATAATTGTTACAGTAGTTACTGTTTAATATTTTATTTTATTGATTCAATAATTGCTATGTTGATATTTTATATTATTGTTGTTTCAATAATTGTCACTGCACAATATTTTCCATTATCAGATCAATAATTCATATTATTTGAATAATATTATTAGATAACATTATTGACAATGTCTAGAAAGTTCTGTCGAGGAAAGAGGTTAGGTCATCTAATTGCGCGCCAGTAAGGAGAAATCCTTATCGGAGAGCCCCCTCTTTTCTGGGAACGGCCTAGTTGTCATTATTGTGATTCTGTAATATTATTTGTAAATAATTAATTATTGATTTATATGATAAGAAAAATATTTATTTATGTGGATATAAATGGAGGAATTTTTAGAAAAGTGACAATTGTTAAAAATTGATATTTTATCTTTTCTGATAAAATAATTCATTTAAATATATTATTATATTATAATAATATAATAATGGTGATATTTTTATAATGAATGTGTGACATATGAATAAATGAGGAAGAAGAGTATTTTTGTACAATAAATGCTAAAAACATGTTAAACATGTTGGTGGGCCCTATTTTTGACAGAAATTTTATTATAGCCTTCAAAATCGTCCGTATGTGGATTTCGGTAAATTTCTGTTTATAATTTGGAAAAGCTTAAAGCTACAAAGTTTTAGAGAATTGAATTTCCTATGGAATGGACATAAGATTCGAATTTTTCTGATAAAAGGGCTATTTATTATGAATTATTGAAGTTCCGAAATAATTGATTTTTGGAATTTAAAATATTTATTTTAAGAAAAACATTTTTTACAATTGGGTGGGCCCCACATGTGTGGGCGTGAAAAAATTTAATAAATAATATTATTTTATTAAATTTTCTACTTTGGTGTTCTAAGTATTTTTCTATAAATAGGATGCTTAGGTTAGAATTGAAAATCACATCAGAATCTGAAGTTTTCTCTCTCTATATTATTGAGCATATTTTTGTGAGTATTTTGATAATTTGAGTGTTGCTATACGGTGCAAGTTCCCTTCAACATTATATCTAATATTTTAGTCAGAAGTACAGTCCTTTTGAGGTAAGGGATGTTTATTTTTTTTTATAAATGATATTATTTCTTTCAATATCATTATGCCGGAATATTGGTAAGATTTTTCTTATGAAATTCTTGTCTTTTTGTGTCGAGGTTACTACTCACGTATACGGTACTATTCACAGAAAAATTAAAATTTTCTTTTCTTTGTCCAAGTTGTTTATTATGATTACTAGATTTGATTGTATCCATGTTTTGATCTTCATTCTTGAATTTTGCTCCACAATGGTTTATTATGGAGTATTTTTGAACTTGGATGAACTAAAATACGAATCCTTAATCCTTGTCCTTTTATCTCACTGGATTTGTTTTCTTTAAAATATTTTAATCATTCTCAATCCTAAATGGTGATATAATTGAATATCTTTGGCCTGTAATGGAAAGATGAACAGGTGTTGAGATGAACATGACCAACTGGGAATACGATTGAATATTTTGGTCGTATTGCAAATATGAGTATTTGATTCAAGATATATATTGATTGATGTCACATGGATAAAATATTGATGATGGACTTTAAAATCATAGAAGATAGTAGATTTCATTATCTACTTAACTCTTCTAATGAATTGTTATTTCCGCTGCGAATATTGATCTAAAACTTGTTGTCTATTATATTATATCATATTTTTCCCTGTTGAGGAATAAAGATAATTTGTTTTATATTATCTTAGTCATAATTTTTTTTACTAGGCTAGTTGAGCTCACCCTTTTCCTTTTTGTTCCATTCTTCTTCTCATGAGGCGAGAATGTAGCGAGTTTTAGTCAGGTATGGAATGATGGTTCTAGAAAGTTATTTTCGTAGTCCTCACTATTTTTGTAAAATAATGTATCAATAATTGTAATGAGGACTTATTTGAGTTTGAATATTGTCTAGAAAACAATATTTATATGTAAACTCACAGTAAATGCGTTGTCGTATTTTGCACAACAATTGTAATAATGAAGTTGTAGTTATTTTCTGTACCATGTATTTAGTGACTCAGAATGGGTGATGTATACCTATTTTGGGGGCGTCACAATTGTCCCGCATCTGAGTTTGTTTCTTTACCCAGAGTTCTTGAAACAACTCCATTAAATAATGTGATTCATAAGCTTATTCGTACAAATCTTATTCCTCGAACTGGTGGTAGGTCAGAAATGACTTATCAAGATTTGATATTGTCATCATTTTGTCAAAAACAAAATTTAATTGTGCTCTTTTAATGATAAATCATATGGAAAGTTGTGTTAAAACTAAATCTAAATGTTTTCTATATGGTGGCTTTTTGACAAAGATATTTACTCATTTTGATATATCTTTTGAGAATGAAGAAGTTTTTCAATTAACTGAAGTAATTTATGACTTAGTTTTTAAAAATTCTAAACTCAAAATTGGGGCTGACAATGTTTTTTTCTTGGGACATTGAAGAATATATTCTTGATCCTACTGCTCCTACTGTTTCTCCTTCCCATTCTCCTACTACTCATTATATTCCAATTCCTCCTCCTCAAAATTCAGATCTGTCTCATCTTGTTACTGATATGAATTCAAAGTTCGACACAATGCTTGAACTCATGCATAATTTTTCAGCTTCACTCAATTCCTTATCTGATAGGGTACTCAGAGTTACTGAGAAGGTTGAATCTTTAGATGTGCAATTCAAGGATATGTCTAAAAAGATTGAAGATGGGTTGTTTGAGACTGATAAACACTACTAGAAAATCAGCCTATAGCGACGGTCGCCGACCGTCGCCATAGAACCCGTCGGTAAAGTCTATAGCGACGGTCTTTTGGCCTATAGCGACGGTCGCCGACCCTAACTATAGGTCATGAAAAAATCGTGTATAGATGTCTATAGCGACGCTCGGTGACCATCGCTATAGGCTTGTGCTTTATAAAACACTATAGCTACGGTCGATGACCGTCGCTATAGCCTTTTTATATTTAAAAAAAATAATTAATAATGCAAATTTATTCAACAAACACAAATACAATATAAAATAAAATATAAAAAATATTATATACATCATTTAAAATCATTCACATTACAACATTACAATATAATAATTGAATGAACTACCAACCACCCAACATTACAGTGACTACAGCAACTACCAACCACCCAATGTTTTCAAGACTAAACTGATATTAGTACAGTATGGATTATCACCTAAGGAAAAGAAAAGAAAAGTAATAAACATATTGGGGTACTATTAGTTCAACACATATACTCTGTCAACTGAAGGAAGTAGACATTAATTTCGGTTTCATTTTTTTATGTGTATAATGAACACCTGACCACATGCATGGGTTGCAGTTATTAGGCTTCCGATCCGACAAAACACCATATGAATCCAATTCCACAGCAGCACGAAACTCCAATAACGCCAATCCTGCATTTCCATTTCAAACCATATCAATAAAGATCAGCAAACAAATTCATATTTGGGAAATTAGTATTATTGTTCACCAAAGATTACCTTCAGAATTCAGCGAGCAATGCCCTTGAATTCCCAATACAAGACTCAAAAGTGCAAAACACAAAAGTAACATTACATTAATTTCAAAACCCTGAAATCAGAACATTCATTATCCTATCAATTCACAATACATGAACACCAGTCACCAGATTAGCAATTCACAATACAAACATGTATTATTCAATATGTGAAACTGTTTTGGGACTTGGCAAATGAGGGAAAGGCTTTATATAGGAATCACCATTTTTGGAGCACAAATCAGTAAATGTTAAGAGGATAAATGTCACAAATCTGTATCACAAAAATTCAACCCTACGGGAAATCATCCTCAATCGTTGGTACCTATCAGACAGCGCTATCGATGTTCAGTCATACTCATATTCAGTAATGTTCCCAAAAAGTCAACCCTTTGGGAAATTATACTCATGTTCAGTCATGCATGGTCCATAAAAGAAAGTGATGGATTACCTGAGAATACAAGAAGGTTCCAAGGATTGCTATGGCAGCTCCTAGAGCGTTTACAGGCTAGAGCGTTTATAGGCTGGACCGGTGTTCGGAATATGATGATAGAGGATACTATAACAGATATACGTTTCATGGTGTTTCCAATGCTAAATGTCAAGGGAGAGATCGCATCCAGGGACATGTATGAAACCTTATTGTAGAGGTGATAAAATACACTCTGGGTCACCACCCACCTGTTGAACAAAGTTATCAGCCGCACAAAGCATTTCTACAACAAATGGAAAACTAAAGAAAAGGACATTAATTCTTACAAACAAATAGACAAAACTCACTTGTGAAATCACTCAAAATTCAAAACATAAGCAGTAAACAGTTGCCGCTCCTAAGATGACACTAGTGGAGAACTACCTCTTAAGCAAACAGAATTGGAAGGATCAGTGCATGAGTTGGGTTAACCAAGACGTTCAATGCATACATAGAAAAATTGTAGGAACTATACCATCAAGCTTTAGCGTACTTTTTCAAAATATAAGTTTTAAGAATTTTCAGGTTTGACAGCCATCCATCAGTTCGCTTTTACAATATTTCTTGCAGCCTAAACATAAAAATTGAGGCTTTCAACTATGAATTTTTTTTTGGCATGGAACACAACAAATATAAACCTCATGTTCACAAAACTTAATGTTAGTCGTGTTACAACGTATTTATTTATGTAGGTAAGAATGATACTTAAAGATTAAATAGAAAAATTAATTTGATCACATGAACAAATATATATAATAATAATAAAATGTTGGTTGCATGTAATTGATCATCTGACTAGGTGCAGTAAAATGGCAGGATTTAAGAATCAAGAAATCTCCAGAAATGCCATGTTCACTCAAAGGACTATATGTAGTTACTTTCAAAATGACCTTGCAAGTTTGCAACTGTCGATACACAGTATTTATTTTAACAGCATGCGTAAAATTAGAAACAGAATAAAATAGAATAAATGAAAATCTATGGATAATTTTACCATTAACCACAACAAATCAGATAAAACTAGTCGATTGAGATGTCTTCAATTTGAATAATTATTACATTCCAAATTACAGTACACATATAAAGCACTGCCACGACATCAATACAAAAAAAAGAAAAAAATACAAAGTAGACCGAAAAAACTAGAGTTGGTAAAGGTAGCTCTTTACCAGATGAAATTGGGTCCAATTTGAGAGATGGCAGTTTTCCATCCAAGTGCCCACGTCTGTGGGCCTTCCACAACAATTGAAAATGGTGTGGGAATTAAGAGAGATAACATGGATAAAAATGCATAGTAGTTCATTCCACTAACAGACTTCCCCTTCATTCCCCTCTTGGAAAATATGTTCCTAAAACCAAACGCCAAGTTTGATATCATTGCCCCCATAAAACCTGAAGTTGACAGCAAAACAACACATTAGAAGCATCAGCCCCTGAAAGCGAGATATAAAAAAATTACACTCAAGCCCCCACTTTCTTTTAATATCAGAATATCACAAAGTGCCAGGACCCTAGTCACCCAGCTTAACAAGAAACTTGTGACTACTTTATATAAAAGTAATAAACATGTTGGTGACTGCATTTATGTTTCATAGCAAATATAAAAGAGATTAAAATCAGTGAAATGTTAAACATTTACAACTTCGACCATTTACTACCCAAAAAAGAGAGTAATAAAACAAATATGAATTACTAAATCAATAGAAGTATACTAATTTAGGCTCCTATCAAAATGAAATAACCATATACAGGTTCATAAATCAATAAGCTCAATATGCTATAAATTTTCATTTTGGCTAAAATTCCAAAATATGGCAACTCCAAAGACTTAAGATCTCAAATTTCCTGCCTATTCCCAACAATCACACAGATCATAATTCAAGAAATTATGTTGAATGCAACACATCATGAAAAGATAAACAGTTAAAAATTAAGAGGGATTTCTCCAGTTACCAATCATGTTAAAATTCAGCTCCGTTAAAGCAGCAAGGCCGCAGCCACCAATGATCGGAAGAAGAGACAAGTACACCGGCATCGGAAATGTCTCACCCAAGATGAACCTCGATACCAAAACACTAAAAGCAGGTTCACCACTCTTGATAATATGAGTAAATGAAACGGCAACCTTCGACATACTCACAGTAGCTGCTACATGTCCAATGGTATGAGCCACAGCAACCTGAAACACAATAGGGTCATAGAAAACAAAGAATTACCAAAGATAGATCATCAAACCCTAAGATTTAGCAAACACAGAAATTCAAAACCCAAATAAACAACATAGTACTGACCTTTAGGATATTAGGTTTTCTAGATTGGTCTCGGGGGCGGAGGCAGGGTTGACGGGGAGATGGGCATCGGCGACGATGAGCAAGTTAGGGAAATCATCGGAAGTGTGGGTTCCGAGGATCATCTTGTGAATGGAGAATGATCCGTCGGCACATATGGTCGGAGGCGAGGGGAGCCAGTGGACGGTGAGAGATGGCCATTCCAGTGCGTGGGAGATTATGAGATCGTACAAAAATGGGGTGTTTTTTTTTCCATACACTGAACTCGTCCTCCTCCTGATAATCTCCCCTCTGTTCTTCCACAAAGATGTACACACAAATCAAACTAATTAAACCAAAAAATAATGATGGATCAATGAAATTGAAAGTGGTTACCTTAGGGGTAACAGAAATTAAGCTTGAACTCAAAACCTAGAAGAATCCGCCATTTCCAAATAGAGATCGATGATGGTATACCCTTGTTCGCTCCGTTCCAACTGTGACGCCCCCAAAACAGGCATACATCACCCATTCTGAGTTGTCAATACATGGTACAGAAACAACTACAACTTTATTATTACAACCTGTAATGTGACGCCCCCAAAATTAGGTATACATCACCCATCTTGGGTCGTCAGATACATGGTACATAATTCAAATACAACTTACTAATATAACTGTCGTGTACAATACGACAAAACATAGCTGTGAGTTTGAATACAATTATTGCCTACTAGAGAGTATACAAACTCAAAAAGAGTCCTCATTAAAATTATTAATACACTATTTCACAGAATAGTGAGGACTACTAATGTTATCCTCTGGACCGTCACTCCGTTCCCCGACTAGTCCCTGCTATGTTCTCATTTACTGAAGAGAACAGTGAAAGAAAGGGTGAGCTTAACTAGCCCAGTAAGAAATATTATGACTAAGATAATGCAGAATAAATTATCGTTAGCCTTCAACAGTATTAAACTGATAAAATATAACAACATCAAGTTTAACAGCAGCGGATTAAGCAATCCATTAAAAGAGTCAAGTAGAGAATAGAATCTACTATCTTTTATGATTTAAAAAGTTTTTCATCACTTTTATCGCTGAGACTCAACTTAATAAATAATCCACATCATCCCTGCACTACAGCCAAGGATAATCATTAGGGTCACGACCACAAATTTCATGCACTACGGGCCAAGAATATTTGTGTATTCATCAATGGTCATGATCATGCCAACAATTGTCCATCAATGCACTACGGGCCAATGAGGACTTTTACCGCATCATTTGTAACATTACGGTCATGATTACACCGAATAATCTCTGGTCATAATCATACCAAGTCCATCCATGCACTACAGGCCACAAATGACTTTCAAAAAATATAAACATGAGGATGATGACAATGATATAAGAATTCAATAAAACAAGTTCAAGAATTAATTTGTCCAAGAACCAATAACGTCCAAATTGTCAATAAGGTACTGTTTTGTGGGGTAAAATTCAAGAATGATCAGAAGAATATTTCCATGAAAAGATACTGGATGAAGCGCAAATATCAAGGATATTCTACTAATTTCATGGAGTATAGAAGTCAAAACTTTAACCAACTGAGTATAATAAAGAATGGAATAACAAAAGAAATCACCATGCATGCGGTACTTCGCATCGACAGGTTATTCCAACATAATAATAATAACAGAACCAGGTCAGATAAAATTTGCACCGACAGGATGTTCCAACAAATTAATAAAGACGGAACCAGGTCCGGTGTAAAACACACAGACAGGATGTTCCAACGGAATAATAATAAAGGTGGACCCAGGTCCGGTGTAAAACACACAGACAGGATGTTCCAACGGAATAATAATAAAGACGGAACCAGGTCCGGTGTAAAACACACAGACAGGATGTTCCAACAGAATAATAGAAGAATGTCACCAAGTATAGGATAGACCGCGTATACAGGTTATTCCAACAGAATAATAAGAAATGGAATAACAACAGTTCTCTTCATGAATAAGAAAGAATAACACCCCTTACCGTAACAGAAACTGGATATAGGAAAAGAAAAGTTAAGTAGCAAAAAGCTTTTCTTCTATCTCTCTATAGTTTCTCTCTCTAGAGTTCAGTGAATTTGTAAGAAAATAATGAAGGAATGAGCATCTATTTATAGGAAAATGGAATGCATAGTAACTAATCCATGAACGGTCCAGATTGATTTACTTTAATCTGACGGTCCATATTTAAAGAAAAATCTTTTAAATAAAATATAATATATTTTATTTATATAAAAAGATTTTTACTATGCAAACACTATGCAAAACACTATGCAACACTATGCATAATAAAATATAATATATTCTATTTATATAAAATAACTTTAATAAAGTATTATGTTTTATATAAAAAGATGTTTTTGTTTTATTACGTTAATAATACGAATAAAACAAAACGTCATCATCACTATAATAATTCATATTATTAATCGACAATAATTGAATCAAACTGAGTGACTTCTCACATAAATATCAATAATCAATACCGTGTGCTACTATGCAACAACGCGTATTACTGTACTTTTACTACCCAGTAGTTCAACAGTATCAACGGTAAAACTTCCGCCGTTATTTTCAATAAAATATTTTTGTCGTTTTCTCAATCCGACAATAATTCTGTTGTGGGGTCCACCAATAATTTTATCGTCGTACGAATATTTTCTGTTTAAAACGAATATTCTCCAACCAATCGAATATTATATGACAACTTGGATACTTTGCAAAATTTATAAATATTACCCACAACTATAACATTATATTAAATTCATTCCATAATATTCAAAATTGATAATTATAGAAAATCCATTTTTATTTAAAAAGTTGGGTTCTTACAACCTCCCTTTCTTAAGAAATTTCACCCTCGAAATTAGGGTACGTACCTGGTATGTCGAAGAGGTAAGGATACCTTGATTTCATTTCAGATTCTAACTCCCAAGTCATTTCCTCAACATCGTGGTTTCTCCACAAAACTTTGACTTGAGGTATAACCTTGGTGCGTAGAATATGTTCCTTCTTATCCAAGATTTGAACAGGAACCTCTTCATACGTTAAATCTTCCGCTATTTCGTCCGGTTCTAACTCAATAATGTGGTTCGGGTCTTCCACATATTTACGTAGCATGGATATGTGAAAAACGTTATGAACACGAGACATACTTGGCGGTAAAGCGAGTCTATAGGCCACAGTTCCTACTCGATCGAGGATTAAAAATGGGTCGATGAATAGAGTATTGAGCTTTCCTCTCTTTCCAAATCTCCTAAATCCTTTCCATGGAGCAACACGTAACAACACATGATCTCCTATATCGAATTCCACGTCCTTTCGATGAAGATCAGCATAACTCTTTTGTCGATCTTGTGAGGTTTTTATACGTTGCCGGATCGTTTGAATCTTTTCCGTAGCCATACGTACCAAATCCGGTCCCAACAACGTTGCTTCACCCACCTCATCCCAACATACTGGAGAACGACACTTTCTTCCATACAACGCCTCGAACGGAGCCATGCCAATACTTGCTTGATAACTGTTGTTGTAGGAAAACTCCACCAATGGTAAGAACTTGTCCCAACTTCCCTTGAAATCAAGGACACGGAGTCTTAATAGATCTTCAAGAGTTTGAATAGTCCTCTCTGACTGTCCGTCCGTTTGAGGATGATATGCCGAGCTAAATCGTAAATTTGTGCCCATAGCTTTTTGCAAACTAACCCAAAATCGCAAAGTGAATCTTGGGTCTCGATCAGAAACTATGGATACTGGCATACCATGCAATCTTACAACCTTGTTTATGTACATACGAGCAAGACGTTCAAGTGTATAAGTTTCTCGCATCGGTAAGAAATGAGCAGACTTGGTCAATCTATCAACAATGACCCAAATCACATCTATGCCTTGAGAAACTTTGGGAAGACCAGTAACGAAATCCATGGTAATGTGCTCCCACTTCCATTCTGGAATTTCAAGTGGTTGCAATGGACCTTTTGGTATTTGATGCTCCGCCTTGACTCGTTGACACGTTAGACACTTTGAGATAAAAAGCGTTATCTCTCTCTTCATATTGCCCCACCAAAATGTATGCCGAAGATCGTGATACATTTTGGTACTCCCAGGATGGATTGCAAATGGTGTGTTGTGCGCCTCCATCATGATTTTATACTTTAAATCAGGGTCGTTAGGAACACAAAGTCTGGAGTTGACTCGAAGTATTCCTTCTTCATCTATTCTTGCTTCTGGCATCGCACCTTCTTGTACTTTCTTCCTCATACGCATCAGCTCCGGATCTGTAACTTGAGCAGCTTTAATTTTATCAATTAAAGTCGATTCTACTCGTATATTCTCCATCATCACATGGGTCCTTGGAGTATTTATCTCTATCTCCATCTTTTGCAAGTCATACAAAATGGGCCTTTGCGTTGATAATATTGCACTCGCACCCGCATATAATCTTCTACTCAATGCGTCAGCTACCACGTTCGCTTTTCCAGGATGGTATTGGATGGTATGATCATAATCTTTCAACAGTTCAAGCCAACGTCTTTGTCGCATGTTGAGTTCCTTTTGAGTGAAGAAATATTTGAGGCTTTTATGATCCGTAAAGATCTCCACTTTCTCCCCATACAAGTAATGCCTCCAAATTTTAAGTGCGAAGACAACAGCTGCTAACTCTAGGTCATGAGTAGGATAATTTCTCTCATATTCTTTGAGTTGTCGTGAGGCATAGGCTATGACTTTCCCATGTTGCATGAGAACACATCCTAACCCTTTGCCCGAAGCATCACTGTAGATGACAAATCCCTCCGAACCAGATGGTATTGTCAGAACAGGTGCTAAAATGAGTCTCCTCTTGAGTTCTTGAAAACTCTTCTCACATTCCTCGCTCCAACCGAACTTTGTATCTTTCCGAGTCAGCTGAGTTAGTGGAGTAGCGATTCGAGAAAACCCTTCTACGAATCTCCGATAATAACCAGCTAAACCGAGAAAGCTACGTACTTCGGTCACTGATTTAGGTTGCTCCCAGCTTTGAATAGCTTCAATCTTTGTTGGGTCAACAGATATTCCATGACTTGATACCACGTGCCCAAGGAATACAACTTCCTCAAGCCAGAACTCGCATTTCTTCAACTTGGCATAAAGCTTGTATTCACGAAGCTTTTGGAGTATCAGCCTCAAGTGTTCCTCATGATCTTCGCGGCTTGTGGAATAAATAAGGATGTCATCAATAAAGACGACCACAAAGTGATCCAAATATTCCTTGAATACTCGGTTCATCATATCCATGAAGGCAGCAGGATCATTAGTCAATCCAAAGGACATGACTAGGAATTCATAATGCCCGTACCGAGTTCTGAAAGCCGTCTTTGGAATGTTATCGGTTCTAATCTTCAATTGGTGATATCCGGAACGAAGATCAATCTTTGAAAAGAATTTGGCTCCTTGCAACTGGTCAAACAGGTCATCAATACGTGGCAATGGATACCTATTTTTGATGGTGACATGATTTAACTCCCGATATTCAATACAAAGTCGCATACTCCCATCTTTCTTCTTCACAAATAGAACAGGAGCACCCCAAGGAGAAGTACTAGGACGAATAAAGCCAATGTCTAACAATTCCTGCAGTTGAGTGTTTAACTCCTGAAGTTCAATAGGAGCCATTCGATATGGGGCTTTGGAAATGGGTTTTGTACCGGGTTCAAGGTCGATACAAAATTCAATTTCACGCTCTGGGGGTAGGCCAGGAAGTTCTTCAGGGAATACGTCAGGAAATTCATTAACAATAGAAATATTATTCAAAACTGACGTATTTTTGTTTAGATCTGTGACATGAGCTAAGAAAGCTTGACATCCGTTTTTCAATAAACGAATAGCTTTATGGCTTGAGATGATAGTGATTGATTTTAATGGTTTGGTTGCTTGAATTCGCATAGTAGGTCGATTAGGAATATGAAAGCTAACAACCTTATGAAAACAATCAATTTTTGCATGATGAGTAGTTAACCAATCAATCCCTAGAATTACATCAAATGCAAGTATTTTTAATGCAATAAGATCGACAGGTAATGCGTGGGTACCAACTTGAACCAAACAAGACTTATAAACCGTGGATGTAATGAAGGTTTCTCCCAACGGAGTTTCCACAGATAAGTCAAAGTCTAATTTCTCCGGAGTCAAATTTAATCGTTGAGCGCAAGTAGGAGAAATAAAAGAATGGGTAGAACCGGTATCAAATAAAGTGTAGACTTTGCTAGAGTTTATGATAAGCTTACCCGTGATGACCTCATGCGGGTTCCTTGCTTTCTGGGAGGTCACAACAAAAGCTCTCCCTTGCACTACCGGCTTTGACTTTTCTGGGACAGCATTTTGTGCCTCCATCCTAGTTGAATTTGTCTTCGGTGAACGACAAAATCGGGCTAAATGGCCTTCTCTTCCATAATTATAACATACTTTGGACGGCATCGCGTAATTTGGACTGATGTGTCCCTCCCCTCCGCATTTGAAGCATATGATAGGTGGTCTTTCTCCTTCCTTAACAACGGTTGCTGGTGTTGACGTCTTTCCATCATTGTTGAATCTCCTCTTCTTGAAATGTCCATTCTTATTGTTTTGGCCCTGATTACCACCGAAGTGGTTACCATTTCTGGCCTGTTGATTTCCTCCACGCTTGTTGTCACCGCTTCGATGACTGCTCTCACTGGTATTAGCATTTTGTCGGCTGCTCTCTTTTGATTGCGTTGACTCGTTATCGCGCTCTACCAACTGAGCCCTATTTACAACATCTGAATACAAACACAGTTTATGAGAAATAAGATGTTGACGTATCTCCGGCTTCAAACCTCTTAAAAACAATCGTGCCATTCTCTCTTCATTATCCACCAAGTGGGACGCAAACCGGGATAACTCAGCAAATTTTACCTCGTATTGCGACACGGTCATATTATTTTGCTCCAATTTGATAAACTCAACCTCCTTCATGTGACGAATACTTTCGGGAAAGTATTTGTCATTGAACAGCTCTTGGAACTTCTCCCAAGACATCTTCAGTACGGAAGGTTGAGTTCGTTTTACCGATTCCCACCAGTAATCTGCCTCTCCGCGCAATATAAAGGCGACAAAGGGAACTTTTTGCTCCTCGGAGCATCCCAAGACATCAAATATTTTGGTGATCTGCTTTATCCATGCTTCCGCAATAAGTGGTTTTGGCTCTCCCTTAAACTCCGGTGGTCCCAGCTCCTTGAACTGTTTAGCGGTGACCGCCCGAGAATTTCCAGTGTTTTCACCTACATTTTGAACAGGAGCCGCTCTCGCTTGCTGTTGCATGAATTGCATAAAGCCTCTGAACAATCCATCATTCATCATTTGGTCATGAGGATTGTCGCCATCCTGATGCACATTCTCCTGATTATTGATATGTGGAGACTCAACGGTCTCTTGTGCTCCATTGTTATTCTCAACATTTTCGGATGTCATTTTCAGATACTGCCACAAAACAAAGATTAATTGACATGTAACATAATATCTCTAAACTTTGACCAACCAATTTAAATATAAAATAAATTTAAGTAGGTCATACTAGCGAAGGAATTCCCCGTCTCTCCCCTCCTAGTTCTAGTCTCACATCTTAGCCAGGGATCATATCCCTAAGCTCTGATACCAACTGTGATGCCCCCAAAATTAGGTATACATCACCCATCTTGGGTCGTCAGATATATGATATATAATTCAAATACAACTTACTAATACAACTGTCGTGTACAATACGACAAAACATAGCTGTGAGTTTGAATACAATTATTGCCTACTAGAGATTATACAAACTCAAAAAGAGTCCTCATTAAAATTATTAATACACTATTTCACAGAATAGTGAGGACTACTAATGTTATCCTCTGGACCGTCACTCCGTTCCCCGACTAGTCCCTGCTATGTTCTCATTTCCTGAAGAGCACAGTGAAAGAAAGGGTGAACTCAACTAGCCCAGTAAAAAATATTATGACTAAGATAATGCAGAATAAATTATCGTTAACCTTCAACAGTATTAAACTGATAAAATATAACAACATCAAGTTTAACAGCAGCGGATTAAGCAATCCATTAAAAGAGTCAAGTAGAGAATAGAATCTACTATCTTTTATGATTTAAAAAGTTTTTCATCACTTTTATCGCTGAGACTCAGCTTAATAAATAATCCACATCATCCCTGCACTACGGCCAAGGATAATCATTAGGGTCACGACCACAAATTTCATGCACTACGGGCCAAGAATATTTGTGTATTCATCAATGGTCATGATCATGCCAACAACTGTCCATCAATGCACTACGGGCCAATGAGGACTTTTACCGCATCATTTGTAACATTACGGTCATGATTACACCGAATAATCCCTGGTCATAATCATACCAAGTCCATCCATGCACTACAGGCCACAGATGACTTTCAAAAAATATAAACATGAGGATGATGACAATGATATAAGAATTCAATAAAACAAGTTCAAGAATTAATTTGTCCAAGAACCAATAACGTCCAAATTGTCAATAAGGTACTGTTTTATGGGGTAAAATTCAAGAATGATCAGAAGAATATTTCCATGAAAAGATACTGGATAAAGCGCAAATATCAAGGATATTCTACTAATTTCATGGAGTATAGAAGTCAAAACTTTAACCAACTGAGTATAATAAAGAATGGAATAACAAAAGAAATCACCATGCATGCGGTACTTCGCATCCACAGGTTATTCCAACAGAATAATAATAACAGAACCAGGTCAGGCAAAATTTGCACCGACAGGATGTTCCAACAAAATAATAAAGACGGAACCAGGTCCGGTGTAAAACACACAGACAGGATATTTCAACGGAATAATAATAAAGGCGGAACCAGGTCCGGTGTAAAACACACAGACAGGATGTTCCAACGGAATAATAATAAAGACGGAACCAGGTCCGGTGTAAAACACACAGACAGGATGTTTCAACAGAATAATAGAAGAATGTCACCAAGTATAGGGTAGACCGCGTATACAGGTTATTCCAACAGAATAATAAGAAATGGAATAACAATAGTTCTCTTCATGAATAAGAAAGAATAACACCCCTTACCGTAACAGAAACTGGATATAGGAAAAGAAAAGTTAAGTAGCAAAAAGTTTTTCTTCTATCTCTCTATAGTTTCTCTCTCTAGAGTTCAGTGAATTCGTAAGAAAATAATGAAGGAATGAGCTTCTATTTATAGGAAAATGGAATGCATAGTAACTAATCCATGAACGGTCCAGATTGATTTACTTTAAATTGACGGTCCATATTTAAAGAAAAATCTTTTAAATAAAATATAATATAATATATTTTATTTATATAAAAAGATTTTTACTATGCAAACACTATGCAATACTATGCAAAACACTATGCAACACTATGCATAATAAAATATAATATATTCTATTTATATAAAATAACTTTAATAAAGTATTCTGTTTTATATAAAAAGATGTTTCTGTTTTATTACGTTAATAATACGAATAAAACAAAACGTCATCATCACTATAATAATTCATATTATTAATCGACAATAATTGAATCAAACTGAGCGACTTCTCACATAAATATCAATAATCAATACCGTGTGCTACTATGCAACAACGCGTATTACTATACTTTTACTACCCAGTAGTTCAACAGTATCAACGGTAAAACTTCCGCCGTTATTTTCAATAAAATATTTTTGTCATTTTCTCAATCCGATAATAATTCTGTTGTGGGGTCCACCAATAATTTTATCGTCCTACGAATATTTTCTGTTTAAAACGAATATTCCCCGAACAATCGAATATTATATGACAACTTGCATACTTTGCAAAATATTTAAATATTACCCACAACTATAACATTATATTAAATTCATTCCATAATATTCAAAAATGATAATTATAGAAAATCCATTTTTATTTAAAAAAGTTGGGTTCTTACATGTAAACTGTGAGTTTAAATACAGATATTGTCATCTAGACAATATCCACATACAAATAAATCTTCATCATAATTATTGATACATTATTTTATAAAAATGGTGAGGACTACTAAACAACTCTCTCAAGAACCATCACTACATTTCCCGACTCGTACTCGCTACATTATCTCCTCCTAAGAAGAAAAATAGAACAAAAAGGAAAAGGATGAGCTCAACTAGCCCAGTAAAGAATATTATGACTAAGATAATATACAACAAATTATCGTTAGTCTTCAACAGAGAAAAATCTAATAGAATACAATAGACAACAAATTTTAAATCAATATTCGCTGCGGAAAATATTAATTCATAGAAGAGTTATATAGAGGATGAAATCTACTAATGTCTATGAATTTAACAGTCCATCAACAGTATTTTTATCCCTGTAACATCAATCAATGCACATCTTGAATCATATATTCATCCTTGCACTACAGGCCAAGGATATTCATCTGTTGGTCATGTTCATCTAAACACCTGTTCATCTTTGCACTACGGGCCAAATATATTCATCAGAAATCATTCAAAACTGAGAATGATGAAAAATATTTTTAAATAATCGAATCCAGTGAAACAAAATGACAAGGATTAAGGATTAAGGATTCGTACTTTATTTTATCCATGTCCAAAAATACCTCAAAAATAATCATAGTGGTGTAAAATTCAAGAATGATCAAAACATGGATACAATCAAAGCTAGTATCCACAATAGATATTTTGGACGAAAAGGAAAAAAAATAATTTTTCTGTGAATAGTGCCGTATTCGTGAATAGTGCCGTATACGTGAATAGTACCGTATACGTGAATAGTAACTCCGACACAAAAAATTCCAAATTTGATAAAAACTTCAGATCAATATTTCAGCATAATGATATTGAAGAAATAATACCATTACAAAAAAAATTAATATCCTTTACCTCGAAAGATCAGTACTTCTAGCTGAAACACTGGATATAGGCTATAACTTGAACTTTCACCGTATAGCAATACTCAAAGTATACTCCAAATACTCACAAGAATACGCTCGATAATATAGAGAGAGAAAACTTCAGTTTCTGGTGTAATTTTTAATTCTAACATAAGCACCCTATTTATAGGAAAATGCTTAGAACACCAAAGTAGAAAATTTAATATAATATTAATATATTATATAAATTCTTACGCCCACTCTTTGAATTCTGAAAATCTGAATTCAAACCACATGCTAGACCCACTAATAACAAAAAAACGTTTTTTATATTTAAAATATTTTAAACTTCCAAAAATCAATTATTTCGGAACTCCGGAACTTCAATAATTCATAATAAATAGCCCTTTTATCAGAAAAATCAAATCTCGCGACTTTTTATAGGAAATTCAATTCTCTACAACTTTACAGAAGGAAGTTTTTCTAAATTCTAAACAGAAATTGACCGAAATCCACAAACAGGCGATTTTACAGGCTATAATCAAATTTCAGTCAATAAATGGGGTCCACCGACACATAAAACATGCTTTAAATATTTTTGGTAACAAAAATACTCCTCTTCCACGTATACTCATATATCCCACATTCATCGTAAAAATATCATCATTATTATATTATTAAAATATAATAATATATTTAAATGAATTATTTTATCAGAAAAAAAATAAAATTTTAATTTTCAATAATTGTCACATTAAAAATTTTCTCCATCTATATCCACATAAAATCAATATTTTCCTCATCATATGAATCAATAATTAATTATTCACAAATAATATTACAGAATCACAATATTGACAACCAGGCAGTTCCCAGGAAAGAGGGGGCTTTCCAATAAGAATTTCTCCTTACTAGCGCGCAATTAGGTGACCAAACCTCTCCTTAGACAGAACTTTCTAGACATTGCCAATAATGTTATCTAATAATATTATTCAGATAAATATGAATTATTGCTTCGATAATGAAAAATACTGTGTAATGACAATTATTGAAACAACAGCAATGCAAAATATCAACGCAACAATTATTGAACCAATAAAATAAAATACTGAACAGTAATTACTGTAACCATTATTAAGTAGTGCCTTCTTACGTAAGAGTCAATAATTGGTGCAATACCGTGTGCTACTGTGCAACAACGCGTATTACTGTGTTTTAACCACCGGGTATTCCAACAGTGTAAACGGTAACAACTACGCCGTTATTTTTAAACAACTTATATTTGTCGTTTTCTTCCTCCAATCGCTTTCTGTTATTGGGCCCACACATGGCTGCGCCGTCGTACGAATATTCCCCGACAGTACGAATATTCCACGACCAAACGAATATTCCCTGACAACAATGAATATTTTATAACCACTTGCTTATTTTAAAATATTTGCGTATTTTACCCATAACTATCCACATTAATCAAATCAACCCTTACTATTCAAAATAATAATTAAAGGAAATTAAATCTCATTTATTAATTATTTGGGGTCTTACACCATTTGTCTGTACCGAGAGATAAAGAGTGAAGATAGTGAAATGATTTGGGGGAAGCTGGGAGGGTTTTATTTTTAAAAGACCTCTATACCGACGGTTCCGTGTCGACCGTCGCTATAAATACCTTATAGTGACGGTTCCGTGCCAACCGTCGCTATAGCTCGTCGCTATATGTCAAATTTCTAGTAGTGAAAGAAGCCATTAATTTCTCCTTTTTGATGATGTCAAAGGCGGAGAGATTTTGGATTTTGGATTGGATATTTGAAGTTTAACTCTTTTTGTTTATGTTTTGGATATGTTTGGATATTTTGGGATTTGATAAATATTTGAATCTGTAGGTAAACATTTGAATTCATATTAGTTGGTTAAGTAGATATATGACTATATGATTCATGCTTACTGTTATGCTTTGGATACTATGTGTTTAATATACGTTATTTGATATACATGCAATTAACATGTGATATTTTATTTACATGCCATGTTGAAAGATTTTGTTTAATAAATATGCCTAAATTAAGGGGGAGCCATATATTTAGTGGGAGTATAATATATATTGTCAACATTAAAAAGGGGGAGAATGTTAGTATTTATACTTTGTGGGAGTATTTAGTGGGAGTATGATATATACTGTGTGCTACTGTGCAACAACGCTTATTAATGTGTTTTAACCACCGGGTATTCCAACAGTGTAAACGGTAACAACTACGCCGTTATTTTTAAAAAACTTATATTTTTGGTTTTCTTTCTCCAATCGCTTTCCGTTATGGGGCCCACACATGGCTGCGCCGTCGTACGGATATTCCCCGACAGTACGAATATTCCACGACCAAACGAATATTCCCCGACAACAATGAATATTTTATAACCACTTGCTTATTTTGAAATATTTGCGTATTTTACCCATAACTATCCACATTAATCAAATCAACCCTTACTATTCAAAATAATAATTAAAGGAAATTAAATCTCATTTATTAATTATTTGGGGTCTTACAACCTCCCCTCCTTATGAAATTTCGTCCTCGAAATTGACATACGTACCTGGTGTTTCGAAAAGGTGAGGATACCTCGCTTTCATTTCCGTTTCCAACTCCCAGGTTATTTCCTCTATAGCATGATTCCTCCACAAAACTTTAACTTGTGGTATAACCTTTGTGCGTAGGACATGCTCCTTCCTATCCAAGATCTTGACAGGTACCTCCTCATACGTTAAATCTTCGGCTATCTCGTCCGGTTCTAACTCAATGATGTGGTTCGGGTCTTTCACATATTTACGAAGCACATATATATGAAAAACATTATGAACACGAGACATACTTGGAGGTAACACGAGTCTATAGGCTATATTACCTACTCGGTCAAGAATTTGAAATGGACCAATAAATCATGGATTGAGCTCTCCTCGTTTCCCAAATCTTGTAACTTCCTTCCATGGAGCTACACGCAACAATACATGATCCCCAATACTAAATTCCACGTCCTTTCGATGAAGATCCGCATAACTCTTTTGTCGATCTTGTGCCGTTTGTATACGTTGTCGAATTATTTGGATCTTTTCCGTAGTCATACGTACCAACTCGGGTCCCAACAAAGTTGCTTCACCCACCTCGTCCCAACATACTGGAGAGCGACATTTTCGTCCATATAATGCTTCGAATGGGGCCACACCTATACTTGCCTGATAACTGTTGTTGTAGGAGAATTCCACCAATGGTAAATACTTATCCCAACTGCCCTTGAAATCTAGGACACAGAGTCTTAATAGATCTTCAAGAGTTTGAATAGTCCTCTCTGATTGTCCGTTCGTTTGAGGATGGTATGCCGAACTAAATCGTAAATCCGTACCCATAGCTTTTTGCAAGCTAACCCAAAATCTTGAAGTGAATCTTGGGTCACGATCCGAAACTATGGATACTGGCATGCCATGCAATCTCACAATCTCATTTACGTACATTTGAGCAAGACGTTCAAGGGAATAAGTCTCCCGTATCGGCAAGAAATGAGCAGACTTGGTTAATCTATCAACAATAACCCAAATGGCATTGATGCCTTGAGAAACCGTAGGAAGACCTGTAACGAAATCCATGGTAATGTGTTCCCACTTCCATTTCGGAATCTCAAGTGGTTGTAATGGACCCTTTGGCACTTGATGTTCCGCCTTTACACGTTGATAAGATAAACACGTTGAGATAAACTTTGCAATCTCTCTCTTCATATTGTTCCACCAAAATGTATGTCGAAGATCACGATACATTTTAGTACTTCCAGGATGAATTCCAGACGGTGTATTGTGCGCCTCCATCATGATCTTGTACTTCAAATCAGAATCGTTAGGAACATAAAGTCTGGAATGGACTCGAAGTATTCCTTCTTCATCAATTCTCGCTTCCGGAATAACACCTTCTTGTACTTTCTTCTTCATACGCATCAGCTCCGGGTCGGTGGCTTGAACAACCTTAACTTTTTCTATTAAAGTTGGCTCTATGCGTATACTTGACATCATTGCACTCATTCCTGCATATGATCTTCTACTCAACGCGTCAGCTACCACGTTCGCTTTTTCCAGGATGGTATTGAATAGTGTGGTCGTAATCTTTCAACAACTCGAGCCAACGTCGTTGCCGCATGTTGAGTTATTTTTGAGTGAAGAAATATTTGAGGCTTTTATGATCTGAATATATCTCCACTTTCTCCCCGTATAGATAGTGCCTCCAGATCTTTAGCGCAAAAACGACTGCTGCCAACTCTAGATCATGAGTAGGATAATTCATCTTATACTCTTTAAGTTGTCGCGAGGCATAGGCTATGAATTTTCCATGTTGCATGAGAACACATCCTAACCCTTTGCCCGAAACATCGCTGTAGATAACAAATCCATCCGTACCAGATGGTATTATTAGAACAGGTGCCGAAATAAGTCTCCTCTTAAGCTCTTGGAAACTCTTCTCACATTCCTCGCTCCAAACGAACTTTGTATCCTTCTGAGTTAGCTGAGTTAATGGAGTAGCGATTCGAGAAAACCCTTCCACGAATCTCCGATAATAACCAGCTAAGCCCAAAAAACTACGTACTTCAGTCACCGTCTTCGGTTTCTCCCAACTTTGTATTGCTTCAATCTTTGCCGGGTCCACATATACTCCATGTTTTGACACCACGTGCCCAAGGAATGCTACTTCCTCAAGCCAGAACTCGCATTTCTTCAACTTAGCATATAACTTGTTTTCACGAAGCCTTTGGAGTACCATCTTCAAATGGTGCTCATGATCTTCACGGCTTTTGGAATATATGAGGATGTCATCAATAAAGACAACAATGAATTGATCCAAATAATCCTTGAATACTCGGTTCATCATATCCATGAAAGTCGCAGGAGCATTAGTCAATCCGAAAGACATGACTAAGAATTCATAATTCCCATATCGAGTTCTGAAGGCAGTCTTTGGAATATCCTCAGTTCTAATTTTCAGCTGATGATATCCAGAACGAAGATCGATTTTTGAAAAGAATTGTGCTCCTTGTAACTGGTCAAACAAGTCATCAATACGAGGTAGAGGATACCTATTCTTGATGGTGTCATGGTTCAATTCCCGATAGTCAATACAAAGTCGTATACTCCCGTCTTTCTTCTTTACGAATAAAACAGGAGCACCCCAAGGAGATGTACTAGGACGAATGAAACCGATGTCCAACAATTCCTGTAGTTGGACCTTTAACTCCTGAAGTTCAATAGGAGCCATTCGATATGGGGTTTTAGAAATGGGCTTTGTACCAGGTTCAAGATCAATAAAGAATTCAACTTCACGTTCTGGGGGTAGACCGGGAAGTTCTTCAGGAAATACGTCAGGAAAGTCAATAACAACAGGAATATTATTTAAATTTGACGTATCTTTATTCAAATCCATAACATGGGCTAAGAAAGCTTGACATCCGTTTTTCAATAAACGAATAGCTTTATGATTAGATATGACAGTGATTGATTTTAATGGTTTAGTTGCCTGAATTCGAACAACAGGTTGATTAGGAATATGAAAACTAACAACCTTATGAAAACAATCAATTTTGGCATGATGAGTAGTTAACCAATCAATCCCTAAAATCACTTCAAAAGCAAGTATCTTTAAAGAGATAAGGTCAACAGGTAAGGTGATGGTGCCAACTTGAATCAAACAAGATTTATAAACAGTGGATGTGATGAAAGTTTCTCCTAACGGAGTCTCCACAGATAGGTCAAAGTCTAATTTCTCCGGAGTCAAGTTTAAACGTTGAGCACAAGCAGGAGAGATAAATGAATGGGTAGCACCGGTATCTAGTAAGGTATAAACTTTGCAAGAATTTATAAATAGCTTACCCGTGATCACCTCGTTTGGGTTCCTCGCATTTTGACCAGTCACAACAAACGCTCTTCCAGGAACCATTGACTTTGGCTTTTCTGGGACAGTCTTTTGAGTCACCGTCCCCGCTGAACTAGGTTTCACTACCGTACAATCTCGAGCTATATGTCCTTCATTTCCATAATTATAGCATACCTTGAACTGTTGTGGGCAGTTTGGACTGATATGTCTCTCTTTCCCGCACTTATAGCATATAACCGGTGGTCTTTCTCCTCCCTTAAAACCAGTTGCTGCCGGCACTGTCGTCTTCACATGGTCGTTGTTAAATCTCCTCTTTTTAAAATCTCCTCCTGACTCGCTTCTTCTATTTTCATGGCCATGATTACCACCAAAGTGGTTACCATTTTTGTCTGTCTTTTTCTTTCTCCACTGGTTATCGTTATTTTGTTGACTGTTATCTCCGGTATGATCCTGATTGTGATACCTCGGTTGACCGTACTCGTTATCTCGCTCTAACAATTGAGCCCTGTTAACAACATCTGAATAGAGAGAAAATTTATGAGAGATGAGATACTGACGTATGCCAGGTTTTAAACCTCTCAAAAACATCCGCATCATACGTTCCTCATTCTCCACCAAATGAGGTGCAAACCTGGATAACTCGGCAAACTTTGCCTCGTACTGAGACACCGTCATGTTGTTTTGTTCTAATCTGATGAACTCCACTTCCTTCATATGACGAACACTTTCAGGAAAGTATTTGTCATTAAATAGTTTCTGAAATGTCTCCCAAGACATGCTGAGTGCGGCTGGATGGGTACGCTTCACAGACTCCCACCAGTAGTCTGCCTCGCCACGGAACATAAAGGTGGCGAATGGAACCTTCTGTTCCTCCGTGCAACCCAAGACATCGAATATCTTGGTAATTTGCTTGACCCATGTCTTCGCCATAATCGGATCTGGCTTTCCCTTAAATTCTGGTGGTCCCAACTCTTTGAACTGCTTGGCTGTGACAACCCGTGAATTGTTATCATTTCCTCCTGTATTTTGAACACGAGTCTCCCTCGTCTGATTTTGCATGAACTGCAAAAAGCTTCTAAACATTGTGTCTTTCATCGTCTGATCAGTGGTGTTGTTCACAGGAGGAACATTACCAGCCTGTTGCACGTTCTCCTCGTTGGTGAGTACAGGCGTCTCCACGGTCTCATTTCCACTGTTAATATTCTCAGTCGACATTCTCAAATACTGTCATAAAACAAGGGTTAATTAAGGAAATCAATATATCACATCATATCCTTATATACTGACCAACTAACAAATAAGCTTAGGTAGGACACACTAGCGAAGGATTTACTCGTCTCTCCCCTCCCAGTTCTATTCCCCGATCTCCGCCAGAGATCATATCCCTAAGCTCTGATACCAACTGTGACGCCCCCAAAACAGTTATACATCACCCATTCTGAGTTGTCAATACATGGTACAGAAACAACTACAACTTTAGTATTACAACCTGTAAACTGTGAGTTTAAATACAGATATTGTCATCTAGACAATATCCACATACAAATAAATCCTCATCATAATTATTGATACATTATTTTACAAAAATGGTGAGGACTACTAAACAACTCTCTCAAGAACCATCACTACATTCCCCGACTCGTACTCGCTACATTATCTCCTCCTGAGAAGAAAAATGGAACAAAAAGGAAAAGGGTGAGCTCAACTAGCCCAGTAAAGAATATTATGACTAAGATAATATACAACAAATTATCGTTAGTCTTCAACAGCGAAAAATCTAATAGAAGACAACAAATTTTAAATCAATATTCGCAGCGGAAAATATTAATTCATAGAAGAGTTATGTAGAGGATGAAATATACTAATGTCTATGAATTTAACAGTCTATCAACAGTATTTTTATCCCTGTAACATCAATCAATGCACATCTTTAATCATATATTCATCCTTGCACTACAGGCCAAGGATATTCATCCGTTGGTCATGTTCATCTAAACACCTGTTCATCTTTGCACTACGGGCCAAAGATATTCATCAGAAATCATTCAAAACTGAGGATGATGAAAAATATTTTTAAAGAATCGAGTCCAGTGAAACAAAATGACAAGGATTAAGGATTAAGGATTCGTACTTTGTTTTATCCATGTCCAAAAATACCTCAAAAATAATCATAGTGGTGTAAAATTCAAGAATGAACAAAACATGGATACAATCAATGCTAGTATCCACAATAGATATTTTGGACGAAAAGAAAAAAAATAATTTTTCTATGAATAGTGCCGTATACGTGAATAGTACCGTATACGTGAATAGTAACTCCGGCACAAAAAGTTCCAAATTTGATAAAAACTTCAGATCAATATTTCAGCATAATGATATTGAAAAAATAATACCATTACGAAAAAAATAATATCCCTTACCTCGAAAGATCAGTACTTCTAGTTGAAACACTGGATATAGGCTATAACTTGAACTTTCACCGTATAGCAATACTCAAAGTATACTCAAAATACTTACAAGAATACGCTCGATAATATAGAGAGAGAAAACTTCAGTTTCTGGTGTGATTTTCAATTCTAACCTAAGCACCCTATTTATAGGAAAATGCTTAGAATATCAAAGTAGAAAATTTAATATAATATTAATATATTATATAAATTCTTACGCCCACTCTTTGAATTCTGAAAATATAAATTCAAACCACATGCTAGACCCACTAATAACAAAAAAAACGTTTTTTATATTTAAAATATTTTAAACTTCCAAAAATCAATTATTTCGGAACTCCGGAACTTCAATAATTCATAATAAATAGCCCTTTTATCAGAAAAATCAAATCTCGCAGACTTTTTATAGGAAATTCAATTCTCTACAACTTTACAGAAGGAAGTTTTTCCAAATTCTAAACAGAAATTGACCGAAATCTACAAACAGACGATTTTACAGGCTATAATCAAATTTCAGTCAATAAATGGGGTCCACCGACACATAAAACATGCTTTAAATATTTTTGGTAACAAAAATACTCCTCTTCCACGTATACTCATATATCCCACATTCATCGTAAAAATATCATCATTATTATATTATTAAAATATAATAATATATTTAAATGAATTATTTTATCAGAAAAAAATAAAATTTTAATTTTCAACAATTGTCACATTAAAAATTTTCTCCATCTATATCCACATAAAATTAATATTTTCCTCATCATATGAATCAATAATTAATTATTCACAAATAATATTACAGAATCACAATATTGACAACCAGACAGTTCCCAGGAAAGAGGGGGCTTTCCAATAAGAATTTCTCCTTACTGGCGCGCAATTAGGTGACCAAACCTCTCCCTAGACAGAACTTTCTAGACATTGCCAATAATGTTATCTAATAATATTATTCAGATAATATGAATTATTGCTTCGATAATGAAAAATACTGTGTAATGACAATTATTGAAACAACAGCAATACAAAATATCAACGCAACAATTATTGAACCAATAAAATAAAATACTGAACAGTAATTACTGTAACCATTATTAAGTAGTGCCTTCTTACGTAAGAGTCAATAAATGGTGCAATACCGTGTGCTACTGTGCAACAATGCGTATTACTGTGTTTTAACCACCGGGTATTCCAACAGTGTAAACGGTAACAACTACGCCGTTATTTTTAAACAACTTATATTTGTCGTTTTCTTCCTCCAATCGCTTTCTATTATGGGGCCCACACATGGCTGCGCCGTCGTACGAATATTCCCCGACAGTACGAATATTCCACGACCAAATGAATATTCCCTGACAACAATGAATATTTTATAACCACTTGCTTATTTTAAAATATTTGCGTATTTTACCCATAACTATCCACATTAATCAAATCAACCCTTACTATTCAAAATAATAATTAAAGGAAATTAAATCTCATTTATTAATTATTTGGGGTCTTACACCATTCGTCTGTACCGAGAGATAAAGAGTGAAGATAGTGAAATGATTTGGGGGAAGCTGGGAGGGTTTTATTTTTAAAAGACCTCTATACCGACGGTTCCGTGTCGACCGTCGCTATAAATACCTTATAGTGACGGTTCCGTGCCAACCGTCGCTATAGCTCGTCGCTATATGTCAAATTTCTAGTAGTGAAAGAAGCCATTAATTTCTCCTTTTTGATGATGTCAAAGGCGGAGAGATTTTGGATTTTGGATTGGATATTTGAAGTTTAACTCTTTTTGTTTATGTTTGGATATGTTTGGATATTTTGGGATTTGATAAATATTTGAATCTGTAGGTAAACATTTGAATTCATATTGGTTGGTTAAGTAGATATATGACTATATGATTCATGCTTACTGTTATGCTTTGGATACTATGTGTTTAATATACGTTATTTGATATACATGCAATTAACATGTGATATTTTATTTACATGCCATGTTGAAAGATTTTGTTTAACAAATATGCCTAAATTAAGGGGGAGCCATATATTTAGTGGGAGTATGATATATATTGTCAACATTAAAAAGGGGGAGAATGTTAGTATTTATACTTTGTGGTTTTAATGATGACAATGTTTATATGAGCTAAATTGATTTTATATTGGCTTATAATCTAATTGGGTCATGTTAATCAAATATTTTTATCCATATTAATTTCATAATATATAATAGTTTGCATGAGTTATTGCATGGATTAATCACTTTGTTTGCTAGCTCACAAAAGTTACTGCAGGTTGGAGTGAGTAAAACAAGTTGGTTATTTTTGTCACATGCTTTCAGTTTTTATAACTAGAATATATATATATATATATATATATATATATAATCCTAATTTGCTTTGAATACTAATTCAAATATGCATTGGAGTATAATTAGGAGATTGATATCTGGAGGTTATAAAAGGTAAGTGTCTTGAAACTGAAATTAAATTCTTATCTAAGTTATAATTCGTATTTTGCTGGGAGATTTTTTAGGAATTGGTTTTATTAAGGATTTTTATTCAAAAGTTGGAACAACAGTTGTTTTAAAGTTACATGCTAACAATCAGTTGGACTCTTTCAACTAGTCTTTGGATATTATTTGACTACTTCATAGTTGTATTCCCTTATATATCTACTGAGTTGTTATTGCTAACGTTCAACTTCGTCGTTGTAATAGGGAGTTTTATTTTCTTTGTAAGTGTTGAATATTATTTTAATAAAGTGAGTCTCCAATCCTAGTTGGGATTGGACGTGGATTAGGCCACTAAAATAGAGGATAGGGGTTGAACCACGTAAAAATCTTGGCGTGATTTACTGTTGTTTTACTTCTGTTTTAAGCTATAATATTCTGCAGATTTTGGTTCTAGTCGAAATTTTTTTTATACTAATACGGACAGGTATTGTGATAACCCGGGATTTTGAATAATCCAAATTTTATGACTAATTTTTTTTATTTAATATTGACATTGACTGTTAATATTGTACTGTGTATCTGTGATACGAGTCTTGAGAAATGTTCAAATTAAGTATCGACTAAGAAAATAAAGTAGAGTTATGCTTAACAGCTTTAGAAACCCTAACCCTAATTTTTGGAAAGGGATTCGTTAGAAAATACAATTAAAATAATTGTATTGTTGAGTATGTGTTTGTACTGTACAGAAATATTGACCAATGATTGACTGGATAAGGTTTAATAGTAATAAACCCTAATAAAAGATTAGAAACCCTAATCTCAGGATTAGCAACCCTAACGTATAGTTAGAAATCCTAATTATATTACGGGAAACCCTAATATCATATCTGGGATTCCTAAGCCCTAAATTAGGCAACCCTAATCCTAATTGGCAAGCCTAAGGTGTTTATTAAACTTAAATATGATTAAAAAATCCTAATTATATTTTTGTATCTTAATTTCTATTTTTACAAACCCTAATTGTAATTTAGAAATTTTATTTTTCTAATTAAAACTCTAATTTGGAAATTTTAGAAACTAAAGTGTAAAATCGAAAGGTTAGGACCTTAGGGTTAAACCCTAAGGGTTAGACAAATGTCTAGTTTGCCATTAAATTTAATTTACAAAAGACCAAAATGCCCTTTTTACTTTCTTTATTTGGCAACTTGCAAAGATTGCCTAGACCTTAGTTGTTCACCAACTAATTTGACTTGTGTGACTTAATTTATCAGCATATCAGTCCATATATCATATCTATGCATTACATCTTTGTTTTATAAGTGAATATATAGATTTGGGAGAGAGAGAAAGTCCAAAAAACCTTGGTCATTTTTCAACTTTGCTCTCACCAACTCTCTCTCTCTAACCCTCCGAAATTTTCAAGTAGATCAGTCTCCTAATCAGCCCTTAGAACACCAAAGATCAGTTAAGGAAATCTAGATCAAAGCTTGGACTAGAAAAGGTATAAACCCTATCTCAACCTAGATCTTGTATACTATGTTCAAATTTGTGTTTTTGTGTTTTTATAAGTGTTAGATAATGTTTTTAGTTGATCTATGTTGATCCATGATGGATCCATAGTATCAAATGGCTTTAAAAAGGTGTTTTTCAAAATTTGTCCAAGGACAGTTAAGAGGTCTGACAATCAAATTTCAGTCGCTCTAGATCTTTATGTGTTTATGGTTTTTGTTGTTTAATGTTTGGAATCTATAGTTTGGTATGTTGTCTTTCATCTGAAAGTGGTTGTATAGCCATTAGATGTCTGGATTCGAAGTTATTTAAGGTCAAAACCTGTTGACCGACGTTGACTGGGCTAAAATCTGGGCAGCCCAGAACCTATGAAATAAAGTCTGACAAGATTTCTAAGCCGCTTGATCTGTCAGAATTTTAGTGTTATGATGTTGTTGTTGTATTAAACTTGTAGTCTGTTGTATAAGCTTGAGATCCATGGTTTTAATTTCCATAAACAGATTTTAGATCGAGCAGAATTATTGGTCAAAAGAGGCCACCTGGTCACGGATTGTGTTTCTGGGAAAAACCCAGAAACAGATGAACACTCGTTCTGACTTAGTTTGACCGCTAAATAAATCGTGATTATTTTGTTGTTGGTCATATTTGTTGCTTTAGTATTGTTCCTTGACGTATGAACAATAATTTTGAACCTTTAGATCACATAAAACATGATTGGAACTTGGATTAAATCGACCTTGAAAGTGGCTGGTCGAACTTTCTGGGTTTCTGGAAACCCAGAAATGTTCTGACAGCGAGTTCGAAGGCTTGGATCGCGCATCTGAATTATGTTATGACTTTGGTAATGGTTGATTCTTGTAGAATTACATGAATACTACAAGATGATGGTTAGATGTTGCTCAAAAACAGTTTGGATTGCGAATTAGTGACGATCAAAGTTGACTCCTCGCTAAGCTTTACCGTCAGTGTTCTTGAGCCAAGAACACCTAAGGCTACAGAATGTGTCGCTAAAGACCTATAGCGACGATTACTTTAATTTTAATTTCTGAATTTCTGAAAATTAATTAAAAAATAGAAATAAATTATAAAAATTATTAAAAATTATTTTAAAAATTATTTTAAATTATTAAAAATTATTTTAAAAATTATTTTAAATTATGAAAAATTATTTTAAAAATTATTTTAAATTATGAAAAATAATTTTTGACTAATTGGAATATTTTTATTTAATATTTATAATTATTTAAATATTAAAGGTATTTAATTTATTTAATTAGTTTATTAAATAAATTTGAGAAAAATTATTTAATATTATGAAAAATCATTTAAATAAGAATAATGTATTTCAAAATATTTTGAGTTATAAAATGTAACTTTTAATATTTTTAGAGAATTTTCATTAATAATTTAATATTAATGATATTAGATTTATTTGATTATTAAATTAATTAAATAAGATAAAAATGATTTTAATGATTTAAAAATCATTTTAAATGAGAATAAAGTGTTAGAAAATATTTTGAATTATAAAATATAATTTTCAATATTTTTGGAGAATTCTAATTAATAAATTAATTTTAATAATGTTAGATTTATTTAATTGTTATATTAAATAAATGAATTAAAAATGATTTTATTGATTTAAAAATTATTTAAAAATGAGAAAAATGATATAAAAATATTATAAGTTATAATTAATGACTTTTAATCTTTTAATGATAATTTCATTAATATTTAAATATTAATGGTGATGATTTTAATTACTTTAAAAATCATTTAAGTAGAATATTGATGATTTAAAAATATTTTAAGTTATTAAAAATAACTTTAATATTTTGACAAGTATGTTATTAATATTTTTATATTAATAATGATAAGATTATTTGATAATTAAATCATTTAAAAATAATTTCGATGTTTGAAAAATTATTATAAATTATAATAATTGTTTGTAAATTATTAAAAGCTTTCAAAAAATATTAGAAATGATATTTGACTTATCTAAAATAATATTGAAGCTTAGAGACCAAATTTTATTTGACAAATAACTGTGTTAATTGTCGGATAGGGTGACCAGAACACCGAGATGAGATCGAAGTCCAACCAGACCGAAATAGTTAGACTTGTTAAGTGTTTATATAGGTTATAAACACTGATGTGGTTATGTGGTAATGTGTTTAGGATAAGTTTGACTGTAGAATACAGTGCTATGTGTTATAATTGATTGTGCTAATTGTGAGATCAACATTGTTGATTATAGGTCTTACGAACGCAGATAAGTAATTTGTGTAGCTGTAATCAGTGGAAGAGGCAAGTTCTCTAACTCAACCTTGAGTTAATTTTATTAATTATTATTGGTGGTTAATTATTGCTAATTAGACCACGTCCAGGGATTTATTGTTGAAATTGAATTATTGATTTAGAAAATATATATTCATAGAATTACTGTTGTTGGATATTCATATATGTAGAAGCTAATATTAACAGTACAGATAATACATGTTTATCGTCGAATTATGTTGAGAAATATCTTAGCTAATTATTCTGGCTAGACAAACATTTGTTTGAACTTGATAGGTTCGAGAAGCGAATTCAATTATTATTGACAGATCGATGCCAATTATTTCGGCTAGATCAAGAAGTAAATAGAATTTGAAATCACAATATTTCGTTGTTAAATCAAATCTTAATTCTGAGACTGAGAAGAACAACCTTTTATACAAAAGGGAACATTTTTAAATCGTATATTCGATCATTGCGCGCGACTTAAGTATTATGCATAATATAGGGTACAAGGAGTTGGCCGGCTCAAAGTACTTGCAGAGGAGTATGATTTAATCTTTATGGTTATCTGATACATCTGAGTATATATCAAAGTAAATTTTTGATATCTACCCGAGAAGATAAGTTCTAGATCTTGTGTGATCACTCAACATAAATCTGGAAAATATTCCACTTTGATATTTCGTAGAATTAGTTCTTGACTATTCATTTGAATATCGTAAAAAACTTTGAAAGCGTTGTACTCTTTCATTATCGAATTATTATTGCGTAGAATGTGAGAAGGATTGATATTGATTTCTATATCTTTATTGTACGTCTTAACTTGTGGAGCAAATTTGTTGCTCACCCTTGCTATATATAAAACTTTTCAGCTAAGGACAAAGTTGCAGAAGGTGTTGCGAAGAAGAATAAAGGAAAAGGCATAGTTATAAATTAATACAATGAACATTATTATTATTATGTTGTATTGTAAATCCTTTTTGTATATCTAAGGGGTATGTTTGTAATGTTAAGGTTAGCAAACCTGGGACTTATGTATTAACAACATATGTTAATGAGTTATGTATTCCTATTTATAATTTGAATGGGTAGTTAGATGGTATTAAATTGTGGATCGTGAACACCAAACTCGGGGGTCAGGTAACCCGGATTTGAGGGTGTCACATGTATTAGCTATTCATTTATAACAGTCTAAGAACATAACTAATACGGACATGGTTAAACCGTCCAATTATAGCCTGCTATAGTAAACTTTAAAAATTGGCCACTGTAGATCACTTCTGAGTATTTACACCTATTCACCCCCCTCTAGGCGTGCTTAATTACAGAATTACATATATGAATTATGATCCTCCTCATTTCAAATAAATTAGAAAGTTTCTATTTTATGATCCAGATTTAAAATAGGTTGAAATGTGAGATCATGATGATGGGAGAGAGATGATGATTAAAAATATACAAAGAATGAAAACTCTCTATTTTATTTGACATGGAGAGGATCCTAGTTTGACATACAAAGAATAAAAACTCTCCATTTCATTTGTATATATATGTAAATGGATTCTTATTATCTTCTCACCCCCACCAAAGTACATCTATCAATTTAAAATTTAATATGCTTTTAAAACGGAAGGAGTAAAATTCATTTTCTATTGCCCAACAATTGAGTGGTCATAATTTTATAGGGTCCATTAATATCTTATAAATTCATTACCAAATCATTGAGTTGCTTTAGCAACACATTTCGGATTTTAGGGTTATTAACAAACAACCCGACCCTTTTTTAGTCTCTTAATATAATTCGTTTAAAAAAATTATATTCGTCTCTTTTAAAATTTTTAAATAAATATTAATTATTTAATTTTTAATATTAATTATTGCATTCGTTCTTAAAAATATTATCGTTTAAAGTTTTTGCACATTGATTAAGAAAGTAATTTAATACTATCATTTAACAATTAAAATTTATTTAAAATTATATCACTACCTCTTTATATAAAATTAAAAATTATTAATACAAGGAAAAAAATTTATTTGAATAATAAAAAAAAATATGAGTGATATAAAAAAATAAATTAATTAAAATAAATTTTTACTTTTAAAACGATAAAATTTTATGGACGAAAAGAATAAATTATATTAAGGGACGGAGGAGAAGTTATGAAGGGGATGGCGAACATGCCACTGCCACTGCCACTGCCGAGAGTATGATCGGTTTGGGTGGAATGGCACAGCTATGTGGGGTAGGATTAGGGTTAGGGTTGGGTTTTAGGGGACAGTACTTTAAAGTGAGCTGGGAAGGGCTGCCTGGTTGGCAGGTGTTTTACATTGACAGCCCATGTGTTGTCAAATGGGCTTTTAAAAACCCCTTTCCCCCCATTTATTTATTTATTTATAATTATTCTATCACCGATTATTTTTAAGAAATAATAGCTATTGGTCCACTGGTGCAATATAATAATTATTAATTATAACTATTTTTTAGGTTCTTATTGGAACGTTCTTCTCACGGTGAAGCAAGCGCGTGAGAAAATGATTGTTTTTAGTAAGACACAATTTTGACCCCTCGACTTATACAAAACTATTATTCAATTTCAATTATCTTTTTCAATTACATAATTATGAGACGAATGATATATAGGTTGGGTCAATTTATTAAAAAATTGAAAATGAAGACAAAGTTGAGACCGTTGGATGTGATTAGGTTTTGGGACAGACATCAACCAAGATGCAACTTCCCACATGGTGCCTGTGCCCACTCCACTGTCTACGCAGCCGCGTCCCACTCGGCTTGGCTCCCCTTTATCTATTTTGATTCATAACAATTAAATAAAAGGTGACCCCAATAATCTTGTATTATATTACTTATTTATTATGAATCAAAAATTTATAGAAATCATCTTCTCGTACAATATATAAATCAACGGCCAAGATTAAAAATAAAAATTTTGCATCCATTATTATTTGTCATCCGCAGCTATTAGTAATAGACGTAATAAAAATTCATTTTCTATTGGCCAACAATTGAGTGGTCATAATTTTATAGGGTCCATTAATATCTTATAAGTTCAGATAAGATGATTTTCTATGCACTTCTTTTTGGAGTACAAAATTAGAGGCTGGTTAGAAGATGCCAGCTTATGATTATTACTCCATCCTCCTCTTTTTAATTCAGGTTTTAAAGTTATGAACATAGTTTTTTTTAATTGACGTTTTAAATTTAGATACATAGTTTAAAAAATATAATTAATGTTTTGTTTGATTAACTATATTTAGTGCAAAAATTTAATATTAACCTTTTCAAATTTATTAGAAATATAAGAGAGGAACAAATTAATCTTTAATTATAAAGATAATATAAAAATTAAACATTTAATACTTCCTTGAAATCTCCGAATGACAAATAAAAGAAATAAAAACCTCTTTCTAAAAAAGACAAATAAGAGGGAGTACTTCATTAGGGGAATTGTTAGCATGAATTTAACTTTGATCAATTGACCAATACAGTGTCACAAAAGTTGATCTCTATCAGCGTGTCAGCACTCAATTGACACCTGGTGTCGTGGCCGGGAAAAACTCTCTCCCTCACTTTTTTCGACCTATTCTGGCTAACTCACCCTCCAATCAGCCGTCTTCCTTTCTATGATTTCCCTTACTCTACATCCTACTTTACCACAACCCATGTTCCCGATCTCAAGTGTGAAAAAAAAGGTAAGAATTGTGAAGCATAGAGAGTGAGAAGCTAAGTTAGAGCATTCTGAAAGTGAGGGTGTAGAGAGAAATAAGAATTGTGGTTTTTCAAATCCACGTAAAATTTTGGTGTTAGTATTTTATATCTCATAATTTGTATTTATCCGAATGCATTTATGTGAGCCCGATTTCTCCACATCAAGAATTCCTTATCTATGGCTCTCAAACACTTCTTTCCCTTGGCCGGTAATTTAATAAACCCTTCAAATATTTCAATCACAACCCCTAAATCCGTTACTTGGATGGGACTCTGTTTCACTAACATTTGTCGAGTGCACTGGTAAATATTTTAATCATGTTATTGGAAATCACGTACAACATGCTGAGGAATTAACCGCTCTTGTTCCTCAACTAATATTAGTCTATCGATCTTCTGGGGGCATAGTATTAATTATCTTCACTTTTAGCAGTAGTACAGATTACACTATTTCCCAACCAAGGTTGCCGATGGAAGCTCCATGTTTAATTTTATCTGGGCATGGGCTTTATTTGCTTTATAACTCCGCCGCGGCAGCATCAGAGATGATAATCGTGATGACGCACCATTATTGTTAATCCATCAACTTCCATTTTATTGTTTAATTTAAAGTTGTGCATTCCATTGCTGATGGATGTCCACAAAAAATCAATACGAGCACTTGGGGTGGCCGGATCGCCCAATTTTGACTATTATAATACTGTAGATTTTGGGTGGGGTAACCCCAAAAAATTCGAATGTCCCGGAGCCTTCGTCTCGAATGCATTGTCCCTGTCGAGGTGAAAGGATTCACAAGGAAATGTGAAAATTGGGCTTTGCCTCCACTTAAGTATCATATATATATATAAGGACTAATTACATATGTTAGTACATTTTAGAAAATAATTACAAAAATCTTATATCCAAAAAATAATTACAAAAATCTTATATCCAAAAAATAATTACAAAAATATTACACTTTTTTAATTTTATTTACAATATTACTATAAATATGAGTCCTTAATTTAAGGGATTAATAATATTAATGGGGGCATGTTTTTTGAAATGCGTAATAACCGTCATCTATTGTCTGTGTAGGACTCTTCGTTTTAGTCTTAATACCTTTACACGCTTAAACCCTCTTTTTTCTTTTTCCTTCGTGTTTCAGTATTATGCATTGATCGTTATCGAAGTTCAGAATCATTTCGTTTTCGTCACCATCGTTGCTTCATGTTTTCGTGATTACATAGTGTTCTAAAACCCTCTTTTCTCTTTCATTCGTTCGTATTTGAGTATTCTCCGTTGTTTGTTATCGAAGTTCATAGTCATTTCGTTTTCGTTCTGTTTTCGTCACCATCGTTGTTATTTGTTTTCGTGATTACACAGTGTTCCAGTTGGTTTATTATTCTTTGTTATCGATTCTGGTTGTGTATATTTTCAGGTCAGTTATTTTGAAATAGTTTAACGTATTATATATTAATGTAGTTTATCAGTCGAATGTTGTATTGATTGTTGTGTGTGTTTATGTTATTTTTTATGTTTTGTATAGAATGGTTGATACAAAGAAGAAGGATGGGAAGAGGAAGAGAATATCAGAGCGTGAGTATGTCAAGGACGTGAAGAAATTTGTTGTGGATAGGAAGGGGAAGGGGAAGGGGAAGGAAAAGGATGTAGATCGGAAATCGAGTAAGAATGAAAATAGGCTGTTGATACACAGTGATATCAAGCATTCTCAAGTGCAGTTAGATTCTGAGTTTGATGTTCCTATAGTTAAGGCCAAAGGTTAAGTAATTATGCAGAATATAATTCCAACACAGAGAAATTTAAAGGTGTGTTAATTTTAATTTTCTTATGGTTACCATTATATAATTATTTGGTTACTTATTAGTATGTATTTGGGTACTGTAAACTTATAATGATTTGGTTACTTATTAGTATGTATTTGGTTACTGTGATATTATATTATTGTGTTACTTTTATGGGTTGGTTACTTATTAGAATGTATTTGGTTACTGTGATTTTTTATTAGTATGTATTTGGTTACTGTGATTTTTTATTAGTATGTATTTGGTTACTTATTTTTATGTATTTGGTTACTGTAAACTTTTAATGTTTTGGTTACTTATTAGTATGTTTTTGGTTACTGTTATATCAGGTTTTGGTTACTATCATATTACAGTTTGGTTACTATTTTGTATTATTTGATTTATGTTAATGTTTCACTGAAGAAAACTGTTTGTTACTTTTTATTATATTTTGTTTAATATGTATTTGTTTTATTTTGTTCAGTTTGCTTAAATTATTATTGATTACATGATATGGTTACTGACGTAATGCTGAATTGATTACAATCAGTTTGCTTATAGTAACCATCATGTAATTACTTGGTTACTTGTTAGTATGTATTTTGATATTGTAAGCTTACTAGTTTGATACCATTTATGTTTTCTTAAGTTGGGACTTTGCTTACCTTTTTATGTTTAATATGTTTTTGCCTAGTATACATGTTTTAATAAATTGAGTTTAGTGTATAGGTTGTTTATGTATTGGTTACCATGAAAAGATGGTTTGGTTACCATCATAGAATTATTCGGTTACTTGTTAGTATGTGTTTGGTTACTGGGTTTAGTGTATAACACTATTTTTGGTATAAAGTTTTTTATATTGGTTACTAATAACTGTTCAATTATGGTTTTGTGTATTTACAGTTATGGGATCTTTACTATGAGGAATGCAACAGAAAATTCACTGGAAAAGTAATATATTGGTGTGACATGGAAGTCCCCATAATTATTGCTAACAAATTGAATGAAAGTCAGCTGGAGAAGCTTTGGGCAACATGTTTTGGAAATTTTTTAGAGTTTGGTGAGCATCAAATGTATTCACAGATTATTCACCATGCTCTTGTAAGGGAGGTTCACCAAAGGGATGATGGTGAGATGTGGTTTTTGTTTGGGGAGAAAAAGGTTAGGTTTTGGCTGCCTGAGTTTTGTCTGATTTCTGGGTTGAGATGGCAAGGCAATGATGATATAAGTGCATATAAAGGTATGCAAAATCTGATTATTAAAAAATATTTTGGGGCTGAAGCTGTTACTCGTAGTAGTATAGGTAGGGTATTCAGGAAGGCAATTTTTGATGATGATGACGAGGCTTTTAGGATGTCATTGATTTTTTTGGTGTTTAATTTTATTCTTTCAACAGTTTCTGAAAATTTTGTTGATGGTGCAATGGTAAATTTTATATGTTATGGTGATGTTAGTAGTTTTCCTTGGGGGAAAGTTGCGTTTGAAATGACAAAGTATTCTTTGTCAAATGCTTTGAAGGGGCATATAAAGAAAGGAAGGAGTGGTGGTTCAACATATAATTTCTACAAGGACCATTATATTAAATTGTATAAGTTGAATGGTCTTCCATATGTATTTCAAGTGTTTATGTTTGAAACTATTTCAACTTTTAAATCTCGCGGTATATGCAACGACGAGCATCTGTCGGATGTTCGTTTATGTAAATGGAAGGAGCTAGTGAAGCCCCCTTCAAATGACAAGTTGAATGAGCTAGTATTCTGTTCTGGACAGATATGCAGTTTACTATTAAGAATGCAATTTGCTACCCTTAGTTAATTATTTGGTTACTGATTATTCGTGTGAAGTTTACTCTTAACATAGTAGTTAGTTACCTTTATATACTAATTTAGTTACTTATTATATTATGTGTATGTTAACAATAAAAATGTTGTTGGTTATTAGAATATACGCAATTGGATACTGATTATATTACACTCATGTTACTATTAACAATTTTGTTGGTTACTAGAATATACAAAGGTTGGTTACCTTTATATATTTAGTTGGTTAATGATTTATATATATTTGGTTAACAGTATATATGTTTTTGTTTACTGATTTTGTTTTATGATTATTTATTTTATCTTTTTGTTATTGTAACTGTATAATGTTTGTCAGATGTTATACTAAAGTGTACTTATTATTTTTCAGCTGAGGGTAAAAAGTTTGATTCCCACGGCTGAGGAGAACGAACGTCTTGATTTGGGCAGGTTTCAGTTTTTCAGTGGGAGGGATGCTGACAAGAATGTTGAAAAGAAGTCGAAGGATGACAACATTGGAAGTGATATATCGGTCATTAAAGATGCAATTGATAAACGGTTACGGCCGTTGGAGAAAAAAGTTTTTGAAATTAAGAAAGACATTGTAAAATTGCGGGCTGATATGAAGGATGAGCTACAGATTTTACATGTTCAACTATGCAGAGACTTTAGATTAATTATAAGAGATGAGTTACAGGGGATAAAAGATGGTGGGGTCAAAGAAGTTGACAGTGATTCTGATGATGATTCTGATTTTGATGAGGGTGGTGATGCTGATGATGATGATGAAGCCGATGATTCTGATGAAGTTGATGATGTTGTTGATGAGCATGCTGATTAGGTTGGTGATGATGGTTTGAAAGCTGATGAGAAGAATGATGAATTTGAAAATGAAGTTGGAAATGAAGGTGATGATGTTATGCTTGAAGACCGTCATGTTGTTGAGGATGTTGAGGATGTTATGGTTGAAGCCCGTCTTATTGTTGAGAATGTTGTTGAGGATGTTATGGTTGAAGCCCGTCATTTTGTTGAAGATGTTGTTGAGGATGTTGGTGATGTGTCAAATTTTGTTAAGAAGAAGGATGGTAATGAATCTGAGTATGGTAATGAAGTTGAACTTGATGGTATGGTTGAAGAACATCATGAAATAATAAGTAATGTTGTTCAAGAAATTGTCAAGGTTAGTCTTTTTTTGTTTGTTTTGTTTTGTGTTAGATGTCTTTTTTTTCAGTTTTTTTTAATGATCAATTAATTGTTTTGTATTTTGAATAGACTGTGAAGAATGATGTTGACATGTCAACTTTTGACATTTTAAGCCAATGTACGGGGAAAGAAATTGTTGTTTATGTTGCTGCTGAGGTTAGTGTTATAACGACATGCCAACTTTTTTTTTACATGCTTTAGGTTTTGATTACTGTTATACCATTACATGCTTAAGGTTTTGGTTACTGTTTCAATTTTACTCAGTAACCAACTCATAAATATATAGTAACCACTATAATGTTTCATAGTAACCAAATCAACATTAGTTAGTAACAAGTATAATGTTTCATAGTAACCAATAATGCATTAGACAGTAACTAATATAGCATTAGACAGTATAATGTTACCAATACATAATGTTATACAAGTATAATGTTTCATAGTAGCCATTACAGCATTAGACAGTAACCAATACAACATCAGATTTTTATGTTAAAATCTAATTGTATTTGTTACATTTTCTTTCAATTGTAAAAAGGGAATAAATTCAAGGCAGAAAGCAAATATGTACTTGATGAGATGGTGCTGACTACACAGGACATAGTTCTGTGTGATGAATTGGAGAAGACAGTTGATAAAGCAAGTGGTAGACCTATTCGCGAACATGCAAAGAGTGTTGTTCTGTGATCTCCATATACTCCAACGTTTGGTTCGGCTGGGTTATCGTCTAATGCATCGGGTGCTAGTCAAAGAGTTGATGTTATTTCTGCATTCCCCAAATTTTGCATGCATATGCCGCCAAAATATGAAGAGGCATTGTTTGAAAATTGGTTTAAAATAGGACTTAACAACATGAAAAGGTATGTTTTTTAGTGTTAACAATGTTATAGTTTTTTTATGAAACAAATAAATTTGTTTTTGGGTAGTGTGTATACTAATATGGTGGTTGTTAATCTCAGCGTTTATACTAATATGCTTTTATTTTGAAGGACGAAAAAATTTTCTGGGAAGAACGACATTATCGAACCTTCTTTTGTATTTGGGTCTATCCCAATCTCTTCAAAAATGTGGTTTTATAAATTAAAGACTCCTGGGCAATGGTTAGACGATGATGTGAGTTCTTTTTTTCAAATTATGTTTTTATAGTTATGGTTACATTTTTTAGTTGTTTAAGTAACTAGTGTTAACAGTGTTGTTTATTGTCATATAACTGTTTTGATACTGTTATATAACTGTTTTGTTACTATCATAATACTGTTTGGTTACTATCATACAACTATTTGGTTACTATTATATAATTGTTTGGTTACTATCATATATGTTTTGTATATGTTTTGGTTACCATCATATAAACTGATATGTTATTATATAAACATGTTTTGGTTACTATGATATAAGTGATTGGTTACTGTCATCAAATTGTTTTGCAATGTTTTGTTACTATCATATAACTGTTTTGTTACTATTTTATAACTGTTTAGGTACTGTAATATAACTATTTGGTTACTGTCATATATGTTTTACATGTTTCGGTTACTATCATACATGTTTTATTTTAATTTTTTTAAATTATTTTTTTATAGTCATGGTTACATTATTTAGTTATTTAAGTAACTAGCGTTAACAGTGTTGGTTACTGTCATATAACTATTTTGTTACTGTCATATAACTGTTTATTACTCTCATAATACTGTTTGGTTACTATCATACAACTATATGGTTACTATCATATAATTATTTGGTTACTAACATATATGTTTTGTATATGTTTTGGTTACCATCATATAAACTGATATGTTAATATATAAACATGTTTTGGTTACTATGATATAAGTGATTGGTTACTGTCATATAATTATTTTGGTAATGTTTTGTTACTATCATATAACTGTTTGGTTACTATTCTACAACTGTTTGGGTACTATCATATAACTGTTTGGTTACTGTCATATATGTTTTGGGAAAAGGGTCAAAAATGCCCCTGATGTTTACCCCGATGTCCCACTTGCACCCTAAACTATTTTTTTTTCAAAAGTACCCTTAACGTTTCACTTTTGGGTCGCTTCTGCCCCTGCCGTTAACAGATTTTTTTAAAAAAACGAAACTTTTTTAAAAGTAATTTTTTAAAAAAAATATAGAATTTTTTTAAAAACAATTTTTTTCAAAAAAACAGAATTTTTTTTTAAAAAAATAGACTTTTCTAAAAGCAGATTTTTAAAAAAAACAGAATTTTTTAAAAACAATTTTTTTAAAAAAAATAGATTTTTTTTAAACCAATTTTTTTTTAAAATTTTTTTAAAAAAACGGAACTTTTTTAAAAGCAGTTATTTTTTTAAAAAAAATATTTTTTTAAAAAATAGTTTTTTTTAAAAAAACAGAACTTTTTAAAAACAGATTTAAAAAAATAGAATTTTTTTAAAAATAGAATTTAAAAAAAAAAACAGAATTTTTTAAAAATAGACTTTTAAAAAAACAGAAATTTTTTAAAAAAATAGACTTTTTTAAAAGCAGATTTTAAAAAAATAGAATTTTTTAAAAACTGCTTTTTTTAAAAAAATAGAATTTTTTAAAAACAAATTTTTTAAAAAATGGAACTTTTTTAAAAGCAGTTTTTTTTTAAAAACAACTTTTTAAAAAAAATCTGTATTTTTAAAACAGATTTTTTAAAAAAAACAAAATTTTTTAAAAGTAGTTTTTTTATAAAAAAAAATAGAATTTTTTTAAAAACAACTTTTTTTAAAAAACAGAATTTTTTAAAAATAGATTTTTTAAAAAAAAACAGAATTTTTTAAATCAGATTTTTTTTTTTAAAAAATAGACTTTTTTAAAAGCAAATTTTTAAAAAAACAGAATTTTTTAAAAATTTTTTTTTTTAAAAAATAGAATTTTTTAAAAACAAATTTTTTAAAAAAACGTAACTTTTTTAAAAGCAGTTTTTTTTAAAAAAATAGATTTTTTTTAAAAACAGCTTTTTAAAAAAAATCATAATTTTTTAAAAAGCATATTTTTTAAAAAAAAAACAGAATTTTTTTAAAAACAAATTTTTTTTTGGTATTTTAGTAGTTTTTTTAATTAGTATTTGATGTAAATATGTTACGTTTTGAATTTTAGTATTTTGATTAAATAATATAAATATGTTATACAACTTATTTTATTTAATTAGTTGTTTTGATTAGTTAACAAAATAATTTGAATTTTATTATTTTGATTAAATGATGTAAATATGTTATGCTTTTTTTTATTTTGAATTTTAGTATTTTTTATTTTGATTAAATGATATATATTGTTTTATTTAAAATATATTTTATATTTAAGCTTGTCACGTCATTAAATTTTAACGTCGTTTGTCTTTTCTTAACGGCAGGGGCAGAAGTGACCCAAAAAATGTAATGTTAAGGGTACTTTTGGAAAAAAAAATTAGTTTAGGGTGCAAGTGGGACATCGGGGTAAACATCAGGGGTATTTTTGACCCTTTGCCCTATATGTTTTATATATGTTTTGGTTACTATCATATATGTTTTATTTTATTTTTTTTTTCAAATTATGTTTTTATAGTTATGGTTACATTATTTAGTTGTTTAAATAACTAGTGTTAACAATGTTGGTTACATTCATTACATAATGTTATTTTTTAGCAACTATTAATATTTTTTGTTTTTTTTTGGTTCAGCACATCAATGTTGCATTTTATTATTTCCGTAAATTGGCTAGACATTCTGATAGTGTGCATATAAGGGCAATGACTACGGATTGTTGGTTTCATGCCAAGATGACCTCTCTTTTTGAAGAGTATTCAAGTAAAAATGCAGACAAGAGTGTATTGTCTGGGGAGGGTGATGTTGTTGAATACATTCATGGGCTGTTTATGGATGTCAACACACCATGGAGAAATGTAGACTATGTTTTGTTCCCCATCCATATGTCATCACCGGACCATTGGTTTTTGTTAACGTTTGATGTGCATCGTAGATGTCTATCTGTTTACAATTCTATGCAGCCTAAAAGGAAATCCATGCAAACAAAAATCATGGATGTTTGTGAACCTTATATATTTATTCTTCCCACTATACTGCGCAAGTGTGGGTTTTGGAGAGATAGGTGTGGCACTGACTTTAGCAGTGAACCGTATCGTAATAAGGAGGAAGATGACATAATTGAGTTGGAATTCGCAGAGTCGGTTCCTGAACAAGTCGAGGGGTAAGGTTACACTGTTTAAAATTTTTGAATTATTACATATAAGTATTTTGGTTACTATCATATAACTGTTTTGGTTACTTTCATATAACTGTTTTGGTTACTATCATCCAACTGTTTGGTTACTATCATCCAACTGTTTGGTTACTCATGATGTATGTATTTTGTTAGTGTTTGCTTATGATTTGGATAATGCTCTTGTTACATCAATTTTGTTGCAATATCATTTTCATTATAAGATGCTGAATATACATGTTGTTTATATTTTGGTTACCATTAAATTTGGATTTGGTTACTGTTATCTACATATTTGGTTACTAATTGTGTTATATTTTTGTTACTGTTTTTTTTGTTTTGGTTGTATTTAATTTATGTTTTGGTTAATTTTATATATAACTGTTTGTATACTGCATAAAATGATATGTATTATTTATAGGTTAATTCTAGTTTTTGATTTTTGTTATCTTTTGTCCATTTGTACAGTGATTGTGGGTTGTTCACGATTTGTTTTACTGAGCATGTAATTCACCAGAAATTTGATGAAATTCCTATTCCATTCCCTATTGCGAAATATCAGAAGAAGTTATGCACAAACCTATTCATTCATGCGAGGAACAAACAGTTGGATGGAAATGAGACTGACAGAGAATTCCCAGGAAGATTTGTTTCAGATTTTGATTAGTTCAGAACAAGTTGTTTTGTCTTTATGAATTGTTTTTAGTACCAGTTTGATGAAATGTACAGTTTGGTAACCAAATTTGTATAAAAGGGTAACCAGATAATGTTTTGATAGTAAACAGAGATTTATAATATTGTTAAACGTATATGTGAGATTATACATTGGTTGTCTAAAGGAACAATATCACTTTTAATTATAGATTGCTGGATATACATATTGTTTATGTTTTGGTTACCATTAAATTCTTATTTAGTTACTTTTATCTAATTATTTGTTTACTTGTTTGTTATATTTTGTTTACTGTTATAACAAATAAGTAACCAAATAGTTTAATGTTATTGTCACCATATTTTTTATATTTGGAATATCAAGTGCTCAGTGTACTTTTAATGTAAATGCACTATATTAGGGTTTGTTGATAGTAAGTTGTGTTTGCTGTATTGTTTGAGATGTAGAATTTGTAACCAAATATGTATTAAAAAGTAACCAATTATGTTTTTTATAGAAACCATAGAGTTACAAGATTGTTTTAGGACATATATCAATTTTGAAATATAAACAAACAATATCACTTTCAATAATATGATATATTATTAAATAATAATATATCATTAAGTTGTGTTCACAGTTTGTTTTATGTTAAATAATAAAATGATATATTGTTAAATAATAATATGATATATTAAATAATAATATAATAATATAATAATATATTAAATAATAATATGATATATTATTAAATAATAGGATGCTGTGTTCACAGGTTGTTTTATATTTTTGTTAGCATTAAAACATTTTATGGTTATTGTTATGTAACTATTTGTTTACTGTTATGTAACTATGTGGTTACTGCTATGTAACAATTTGGTTACTTATAATATTTAAGTTGTGGTAAACAGATTTACACAAAAATATTTTAGAATATTTAACAATTAAACAATGTATATATGTGTGTGCTTTATATTGGAAACTCATAATGAAATCATAAATCAAAATATTAATCAATAACATCAAGTTCTCTGTACACAATAAAAATGTATATATATGTGTTATTGTATTTACAATCTTAATGTAATTGAATATATCAGATCTTTTTTGGTCTTAAAACAGGTGGATTATTGCATGTTTTCCTGTTGTGCCCTTTCTCTTGGCACCTGCTGCATTTGTTTTGAATTTTTATTTCAGACCAGTGTTTGTATCTCCCTATTTTTGGTCTTCCCGCTGGTCTTCTTGTGTTCGGTGGTTTTACACATATGTTTCTTACTTCATCTGGTATATCCCAGTTTTCTTTGTCGTCTAACGGCATGATGGAAGCTGAATATGTGTCAACCAAAGTTGTTTTATAGTAATTTTTCGAGCAAAAATCCTAACAGCTTAAATTTCGCTTGTTCATAACAGCAGCAGCGTGTGGACAAGGCATCTCATGGTACTGAAATTCACGACATGTGCATGTTTTTTGGTCGATGTCCACAATATATTGTTTGGTGACATCATAAACAGTGAAAATCACTAAGTTTGATGTCTCAACCTACAACACAATTTAAATGTTGTTAGTAACCAGTATAATGATCATTATAATTACATACAGTAAGCAACTCAGCAATAGTCAGTAACCATCATTTAATATTAGTAACCAAACAAGCATCATTTAGTAACCAAATAAGAATCAGTTAGTAACCAAATAAGAATCAGTTAGTAACCAATATAATGATACAGAGTAACCAAATAAGCATTAGTTAGTGACCAATATAATGATACATAGTAACAAACTCAGCAGTAGTCAGTAACCATTATAATTATATGCAGTAAGCAATTAAGTATTAGTTAGTAACCAAAATAATATTTCATATTAACCAAATTACCATTAATTAGTGAACAAGTCATTATTATCCAGTAACCATTATAATATTGCACAGTAAACAAGTAAGTATTATTCAGTAACCAATTCATCATAAATTAGTAATATTATGCAATAACCAAGATAATATTAGTCAGTAACCAGTTCAATGTTACATAGTATCCAACTCAGCAGTATGCAGTAACCATTATAATGTTATGAAATAAGCAATTAAGTATTAGTTAGTAACCAATATAATATTACATAGTAACCTAGTTAACATTAGTCAGTAAACAATTCAACATTAATTAGTATTATTATTCAGTAATCAAGGCAGCATTAGTAAGTAACTAATATAATTTAAAATATGATGCAATAATTTATAATTTGTATTAGTTAACTTAAGTTTCTTTGATTTAATGATATTAGATTGCAACATTTCTTCAGCTTTTGTGGAAAGTGTTGTGAATGTTGATAGGGCTGCTTGTTTGTTTGTGAAATACCATCTTTGAACCAGACAACGTAAGCATTCAATCATTGATGCAACTGGAAGATCCCTAATCATCTTGATTGCGTTGTTAATAGATTCGGCAGTGTTTGAAGTCATTGTTGAGTATCTACTTACAGTCCCATGTAGCTTGGTGCACTTCTCCAACTTGACCTCTTTCTCCAAATATGTCCTTATTCGAGGATCAATGGCATCAAGTTCATCCATGTGTTTGTTGAATTGTTCAATAGTGTATGCTCTACAAGCTCCGTTGTAAGCTTGTTTAAGTTCCTCTCCTTTTTTTTGAATCTATTTTTTATATTTTTTAGTACATGGTATGTGCAGGAACCATGCATGACATCCGGAAACACAAAATTCTGTCCTTGTATAATGGCTTCATGTCTATCTGAGACAATGCATTGGCCTTCCCTAACTCCACAAGCAATTCTCAAATTAATGAAAAACCATCTCCAAGATAATTCATTTTCGCTGTCAACCACTGCAAAAGCAATCGGAACAATATTTCGATTTGCATCTTGTGTGCTAGCTATCAGTAGTGCTCCCCCGTAAGTTGATTGTATGAAAGTTCCATCGATTAAAATTATTGGAAAGCAATGGTTCCATGCTTGAATGGATGCTCCAATGGCAAAGAATAAAAACTTGAAACGGCCATTTATTTCCAATTCAAGGGATGTGACGGAACCTAATATGAAACAAGAGCATTATCATTAGAATTCAAGTATTATTCAGTATCCAAATCACTAGTATTTTGTAACTATTCAGTTGGTTAATGGTATCCAATTGTTTGAGTAGAGTAACCAAATCAGTTTAGTTGAGTAACCAAAACAGTTTAGTTGGGTAACCACCTAAGTATACAAAAACCAATAAAATGTCATTAGAATTCAAGTAGTATTCAGTATCCAAAACACTAGTATTTGGTAACTATTCAGTTGGCTAATGGTATCCAAATTGTTTGAGTAGAGTAACCAAATCAGTTTAGTTGGGTAACCAAAACAGTTTAGTTCGGTAACCAACTAATTATGAAAAAACCTATAAAATGTCATTATAATTACAAGAAGTATTCAGTATCCAAAACACTAGTATTTGGTAACCACTCAGTTGGCTAATGGTATCCAAAGTGTTTGAGTAGAGTAACCAAATCAGTTTAGTTGGGTAACCAAAATAGTTTAGTTGGGTAACCAACTAATTATGAAAAAACCTATAAAAAGTTTAAATTTGTTACCTGGATTTGTTTTCTTCAACATGTGTAACCAAGATGGGATCATTGAGTAGTCGTGTGGATTTTCTTTAACCTTTTCCAACGCTTTCTCCTTTGATCTCCATGCTTTTTGGTAAGATATAGACACAATGTATTCTGTCATCATGTCCTCCACAATATCAGTTGGTGTGTATATTTTTTTCAAATTTGTTAATTTATGCATTATGCATTCACTGACCAACCCACTATTTGCCTGTCTGTGGTCTCCAAGCATTACGTTAGCTGAACACGTGCGGATGTCGTTGAATTCTCTCACCTTGAACAGACTGGTTTTTCAAATACTTGATGCTCTCATTTTCCAATTGCAATTTTCATCATATATGCACACTAGCACAAAGTCTCTATGACTTGTTCTTTGTACTTTGTGTTGTCTGTTCTTCCTTATTGAATGCAACCTCATAGCTTGTGATAGGATTTTTTGTCTTTGTAGGTTTGATGTAATCGTACTTCACGTTCATTCGGATCTGTTATCACATCATCATATTGTTCTTCTGTGTATGATCTGTCATCTTTTATGTTTTGTTGTTGTTCAATAATTTCCATTGCAATGTGATCAGCATATTGCGTTCCATTTCGACAATCGTGTGTTGGTAGTGGAACTAGTGTTGAATCCCCTTGTGTTGATCTAATTGGCGTTACATTGTGAATTATAGTTTCTTCTACATTTGTCAAGTTTTGAAATATTGTTGTGCGTCCCCTTCTGTGTTCAGTTTCTATAATCACTGGGAATTTACCATTGCTCTTCAGATTTTCTACTGACTTCAATAAAGAATCTTAAGGTTGCTTCATCTGATATACTGATCTGTGGAATATCGTTTCTAATCTAAAATTTAATTGACAATGTTGTTGCGTTTGTGTCTAGACGTAATGCACTGCATATCATGTTTTGCATATCTGTGAACGAACAAGTTGATGGAACTAGTATGCAGGTAACTTCAAATTTGGTGTATTGGTTACTTTCAGTCCATGTACCGTTGAAATAAAGTAGAACTGGAATCATCTCCATTGTCTGTCAACAGAATAAGTATTTTTAAGTAACCAAATCAATGATAGCTAGTAACCAAACTACATGATGTTGGTAACCAGAACATAAAACACATTTGTAAATTCATCTTACAATAGTAATAATCAGTATATTTATTTTTGTTACCAATTAAATTATATCAGTTGTATGCAGGTAACCAACGTAGCCAATAAGTAACCAACATATTAAAACAAACCAAACTCTCGATGATATTATACATTAATCATGACAACATTTTTCAGTAACCAAATCCATTTTAGATTGTAACCAAAGTAACCAAGTCAGCATTATAATTAGTAAATAGTGTAACCAATGTAACCAGTGTAATAACCAAAGTAACCAAGTCAGCAATATAATTAGTAACCAAATCCATTTTAAATTGTAACCAAAGTAACCAAGTCAACATTTACTCAGTAACCAAGTTAGCACTATAATTTTACACAGTAACCAAGTCAGCATTAGTCAGTAACCATTATAGTTTTACACAGTAAGCAAGTCAACATTAGTCAGTAACCAAAATAATGTTACATAGTAACCATATCAGCATTAGTTAGTAACCAATTCAACATTATTTAGTAATTTTATGCCAGTAACCAAGGCAACATTAGTCAGTAACTAAGACAGTAATACACAGTTTAATGTTTTACAGTAATCAAAACAGAATTGTCAGTAAACAAGACAGCATTAGACAGTAACCAGTATAATGTTAATCAGTAACCAAATAAAAATTATTCAGTAACTAAGTTATCATTTTTCAATAACCAACCAGTATTGTTCAGTAACCGATTCAGCATTAATTAGTAACCAATATATTGTAACACATAATCCAATATATTATGCGAAAGTAACCAATACAGCATTAGACAGTAACCTATTCAACATTAGAGAGTAACCAACAGTTGCATGAAGGTAACCAAATTATTTGATGAGTAACAATTAATATAAAAAAATCAGTAGAACTCATTTAAAAATTATAAAGCCATTAAAATAAATATTATTTAGCAAAAAAATACACAATAAATAGTAACCAATTTATATCTATTTAGTAACCATAATAGAAAACATATCAATGAATCAACAAATCGTTATATGAATTTGTAGTAAACATTTTAAATCGTGAAAAACTTAAGAAAGGTTAGCAATATAGGAATTCGTAAAAAAAAAGACGAAACTATATGTATACGATTTTTAACCTCACATACCTCAATATTCAGATTTTTGTCGGAAGTTTCTGCGATTTTGTTACTGAACTTCAACAATGACGGTAGTTCGATTGGTTTTGGTTACTGGAGTTGAAGTTGATGTTGATTTTGTATGTTATTTTTCGGTTTAAGCGTGTCGTCGCGACGAACAGTTCCGTCTTCTCCGATCTCACTCGTGCATGAAGAATTGGATTTCTCTGATTTCAAAATATGAATGTTATGTTCCACTCGCTTGATTCTAGGAGCGGTTGGGGGATGAGAGAGAATGTAACCGACGTGTATAGAGAAAAAAGATCTGCGTAATATTATGTTGGCGTTATTTTTGTAATTATGTTGTTTGTGTTTTATTTTTGTAAATACTTTCTAATTGTTGTATATTAGTGTTAAGGACCCTATATATAATCCATAAAATTTGGGCAGGTTTGAGCTAACTCGGGGGTTTTGTGAATTTATAAAAGTATAAATTCAAGCCCATCCAAATTAAGTTTAAGCGGGCTATGGGTTGGACGGATTTTTGAAAACATAAAAAAAAGGGTTATTAACACTAATATACAACAATTAGAAAGTAATTACACTATTAGTGCATCCACAAAATAATTACAAAAATAACACAATTCACATTAATAAGAAAACCTAAAATCAAGGAGAAATAACTGTCATAATTAATAATTCAAATTCAAATATCTGGGATCTAACAAAAAAAAAAATCAAATTCAAAATAATAATTCAAATTCAAATATTAAAATTCAAATTTTCATGTCCCTCACAGTAACACTCTCCTCCGCTACTCCGCCGCGAATCTCCGTCTTCACAGGTTGCCCTCTCATCTGCTACTCCGCCGCGCATCTCCGTTGTCCAAAACGCCAATGAGAAGAAGAAGAAGAAGAAGAAGAAGAAGAAGAAGAAGATTCGTCCTATAAAAAGTTCAAAAATAAATAGATGTAACTCTTACTGTTCTAAAATTTTTTTATGACTATTTTATTACCCACAAAAACTAAAATGGTTACCTTTGTGTGAATGATTGGCTACCAACTGCATCATATTCGAACTAAATTGGTAAATTTAATAAAATTAAATTGGTTACCTTGGTCTGAAGGTTTGGCAACGTCATCTTCCTCCTCCTCCTTCACCGATGAGACAGAGCGAGAGTCAACCACAAAATGGTCGATGGAATGGAGAAAGGAGGTGGATATTTGATTTTTCACAATTTCTTAATGTCCAAAAATTTCAATTCCAATTTCATGTCCAAAGGAAATATAAGAACACCGCATAGGAAAGAGAGAGATAAGAGAGTATTGTGTAATGTAATGTTGATAACCTAACCTTCGTATCAAGGTAACCAAACTTTTATACCAAGGTAACCAAACCTTTATACCAATGTAACCAATCTACCTCCACACCTGTAGTATGAATTGGTTACATTGGTCTGAAAGTTTGGCAACCAACTGCATGAAGGTTTGGCTACCAACTGCATCACATTCAAAATAAATTGGTAACTTAATAAAACTGAATTGGTTACCTTGATATGAAGGTTTGGCTACCCACTGCATGAAGGTTCAGCTACCAACTGCATCACATTCAAAATAAATTGGTAACCTAATATATGAGACCCCAAATTTTATGAAAAAAAGTATTCAATTTTTCTATTTTAGTAAATGGTTAAATTGATAAAAGTTTAAAGTTAAGGGTGACATTTGAAAAAATTTCAAAGTAAGCGATGATGAAGTTTTGTTTTATTCGTATTATTAACGTAATAAAACAAAAAAAACTTTTTATATAAAACAGAATACTTTTATAAATTTATTCGTTTTATTAGGCTAATAGTAAAATCTTTTTATATAAAACAAAATACTTTTATAAAGTTATTCGTTTTATTAGACAATAATTAGATTATATTATATTTTATTATGCATAGTGTTTGTATAGTGTCTGCATAGTGTTTGCATAGTAAAATCTTTTATAAAGTTATTTGTTTTATTATATTATAAATAGAATATATATTATTTTATTTAAAAGATTTTGCTTTAAATATGGACCGTCAGATTAAAGTAAATCAATCTGGACCATTCATGAGTTAGTTACTATGCAGTCCATTCTTCTATAAATAGAAGCTCATTCCTTCATTATTTTCTTACGAATTCACTGAAACTCTAGAGAGAGAAAATTATAGAGAGAAAAAAAGAAAAGTATTCTGCTATTTCCCTACTCTTATTTCCAGTTTCTTTTACGGTAAGGGATATTATTTGTTGTAACCGTAAGGGGTGTTATTCATTCTTATTCATGAAGAGAACTTATGTTATTCCATTCTTTATTATTCTGTTGGAATAACCTGTATACGCGGCATACCCTATACATAACCTGTATAAGCGGCATACCCTTTACTTGGTGAAATTCTTCTGTTATTCCATTCTTTTATTATTATGTTGGAATAACCTGTTTATGCGAAGTACCGCATACATGGTGAAATTCTTCTATTATTCCATTCTTTATTATTCTATAGGAATATCCTTTCGGTATGAATTTCACCTGACCTGGTTCCATTATTTATTATTCCGCATTTAATATTATGTCGGAATATCCTGTCGGTGTGAATTTCACCTGACCTGGTTCCATTTATTATTCTATTTGAATAACCTGTATACGCGGAATATCGTATACCTGGTGAAGTCTGTTGTTATTCAATTCTTTATTATTCTGTTGGAATAACCTGTATACGCGGATTACCGTATACCTGGTGATTTCTGTTGTTATTCCATTCTTTATTATTCTGTTGGAATATCTTGTCTGTGCGTTTACGCATGACCTGGTTCCATTATTTATTATTCTGTTGGAATAACCTGTATGTGCGGATTACGCACGCATGGTGAAATTCTTCTGTTATTCCATTCTTTATTATTATGTTGGAATAACATGTCTATGTGAAGTACTGCATACATGGTGAAATTCTTTTATTATTCTATTCTTTATTATACTGTTGGTTATTGGTTTTACAGTTGTATATCTTTGGCCTGTAGTGCAAAGATGATATGTTGTTGAATATCTTTGGCCTGTAGTGCAAAGATGATCTGTTATTTGATAGCTTTAACTCGTAGTGCGAAGATGGACAGGTGTATGACATGATCATGACCACTAGTGATACTAACGAATATCTTTGGCCGTAGTGCATGGATAATTCAATGATGTGATTGGTATGATCATGATCATTGGTTTTATAGTTGAATATCTTTGGCCCGTAGTGCAAAGATAGACAACTGATTGGTATGATCATTGTTATTACATTTGAATATCTTCAACCTTGGGGTAAGGATATTGAGTAAACGTTCTATTAAGTCTTTGTGGCAAGAAGAAACTGTTAATTCACATTATTATAAATATGAATTATGAATTTAACTAATATCTTTGGTGGTTCAAGTGAAGACAAGTGTTGAAAGCTCTATTTGTCTTAAGTATAACAAAGAATTGTTGATGAGTATTACAGGAATAAAATATCAACAATAGACTTTTAATCTAGAGGAGATAGTAGACATTATGTTCTACTTAACTCTTCTAATGGATTGTTCGTTCCGCTGCAACTATGGTTGAAAATTTTTATTATCTACCATATGTTCTAAATCTCTGATTTATTCTGATAAATGTTGTTGATAAATTAATTATCTAAGCCATGATATTCTTTACTGGGCTATTTGTGCTCACCCTTTTTGCTTCACAACTCCTTTCAGGTAATAAGAGTGTTGCTGGGTCGAGCAGGGATAACAGGAAAATAGTGGGATGGTCCGAGACTGTCGAAGTTTCTCAATACATTATAAAACGACATGACGTACAATATATAATTGTATTGAGGACCTAAGATGTGGGTGTCGTATTTATACGTCATTTAATAATTGATTTTGGCGAACCACAATAGGGTGATGAGAACCCAACTTTGGAAGCGTCAAAAGTGCACCTCATTAGAATGAATATGATAGTAATATTCTCGTTCTTCTTTGGGGTCTTAAAATATTTGTTGCTGTATTTTATATGGCATTGTAACAATTTGAGTTTGGATACTGTCTACAAGACAACATTGTATTAAAACTCACAGTTAATTGTTGTCGTACTCTGTACGACAGTTCAATAGTTGTATAAATGAAGTTTGTATTTGATTTTTATAATGTGATATCTGGCGACTCAGGATGGGTCGTGTGGACCTATTTTGGGGGCGTCACATAATAGCACTGAATTGGTTACCTTGGTATGAATGTTTAGCTACCAACTGCACTATGAAAAAACTGCAGGTGTGGATGTGGATTGGTTACCTTTGTATAAAAGTTTGGTTACCTTGGTATTTTTGCTTCCCATCAAACTAAAATATACCCTAATGCCTCTCAAAGTTTCCAGGAGCAGTGCTCTTGGTATCTTCATCACTGAGGCTAAAAATATAAACATCTAGTAGTCCTTTCCGAGCTAGGTTTCATTTCCACTCAAAACATGTTGAATCAATCCTTAAATCTTATTGCGCTTTCCAGATTAGCGTTCTTATATCCATTGGTTCGCCATCCAACTTCTCCCACTATGATTTTCATATCAGGATATCCGACTTTCCTTAGAGGCCAAACAAGAGTATCAAAATTTTCATCAAATACGTTGGTGTCAAAATAGTCACCATCTACATAGGCTTGTTTGATCCATCAAAACAGGCATAGTCTAATGGTATGTAATCGACTAATCATTGCCATAGAAGCCGAGATATGTTTAAATATTAATCATGAAAGGGGAATCATTTGAAAAGAGATACTGGGCTATTTGGATAATGAGATCACGGGTTTCAGGCCGAAATTCCCCAGCAGAAGGGACTGGAATTGAGTCTGATTAGTAGTAAATGTCAGCACTGAAAGGAATTGTTTCTTCAATCTGATATCCAAATCCTGCATGATTGAGTGCTTCCTGAACATTGATGAGGGCTGGTTTATAGTAGGAAAAAAGAGAGAGAAACAGGAACAGAGATCAAAAATGGGTCTGTTGTGTTTGAATGTGTTTGAATAAGAAAATAATAATTAACGGGAAGAGATAAGGGAGATAATCGTGGGCCACGATTAAAGGATACCCAAATGTATTAATTTTGTAAATAAATATGGAAAAATGTATTACTTTTTTAATTATTTTATCTATGCACCATTATTGTAATTATATCTAAAAATGTACTAAAATATGTAATTAATCCTAAAAAAAAATCTTTACCCAAATTATATAATTTGTGGGCTCGGGTTACTCGTGGGTTGTTCAACCCAAGTTTCACCTCTAATTAAAAGTACAAAAAAAAAGAAAGAAAGAAAGATAAGGGATATTTACATATAATCATTTCTGTAGTACTCCGACAGTTTCAAATTATTTGATTATTATTGACTTTTGAAAGCCAAATAAAGACAATTTTAAACTCAAAATTGAGATGACTCATTAAAAATTACAAGACAATAAAACTTACAATGAATAATATTTTTTAAATAATTTACAATATTCATTATTGTATTAATTTATATTAAAATAATATGTCAATTTTGAGTTTAGAAAAACTCTTAAATTGGCTTTAAAAAATCAACAATGATCAAATAACATGAAATGAATGTAGTATTTAATGATTAAATTTTTTATTAAAAATATGTCTAAAGTATTAGTGACATAGGAAGAGTTATCTGTCAAGATTCGATATAATTTATATTTTGGTATTTATGAAAATTTTAAATATTTGATAAATTTTTACTTATTAATTTGTAGTCAGGTAGTTTTAATTATTATTTAGTAATTTTAGGAAGTTTTTAATTCTATTGTAATTAGGAAGCTTTATAGGTAGGTTTTTGATTCCAAATCAATTTGTTACTTCCTTATAGGATTAGGATTCCTTTTAGTAGTATAAATATGGTGCAAGGCTGATGTAATTAGGATATCTCATTGTTATTATTATTCTGGTTTATGAAATACTTGGCTATTTAGCCAATTTATCCCAAACTTTGTGAATTCCAGTTATTGCAAAGTACGTAGATTCAAATTTTGTGATTGTTTCTATTCTCTTTATCGTCTATCGTTGTGTCAACTGGTATCAAAGTGAGGATTCAAGCCAGTGAATTGATGGCTGCTGAACATATGGATGACAACCCACCTCCTTGTAACGACGAGGGGATAATGGTCATCTGGACTGCAGTGCAGAATCTAGAGGCCATAACTGGGACCTTGATCGGTAGGTTCAATAGGCTGGACGTTAGTTCCGGAGATTTTGCTGTGACAATCAACGAAAAGTTGAAAGGGCACTATTCGGTAGGGTCGACATGCGTCAAGGTGAAGATCGTGACACTGGCAGAGATAACAGGCTACATATCAACCATCGGGGGCATGGACAAGAACAAGTGGACAAAGAATCAATTCAGATTTGTGAATCGAAAATGTCTAAAGCTACAAAGGCACATATTGAATAAGTATGAGATTATATTGACTTCCTTAAGAGTAAATGTGATTGGTTCGATTATGAGATTTATGTTCGTCATCGTAAAAATTTATTGCCCCAATATAATGATCTTTTGGAGGAATTAGAAGAAGCACATTATAGACTTACCAGATTAAAATATTAGTATCAAGTTGAGAAAAAAAAGAGCTAGACAAGTGCGTCAAAACGATATTTCTTTTTTCAATGAAGTTAGAAGGTGTTCCAAGAATATTATATCCAACAGGAAAAATCTTCAAGAAAGTTGTAATGTCATCAATCCTATTTTTAATAGAAAGTGTGATTTGTCCGTACCATGTTATTTGTCTGTTCCATGTTATTTGTCCGTTATAATAGAGAGTGTAAAAGACAAGAAGGAAGAAGTTGAGGAAGAGAATATCGTTAAAGACGAACAAAGCTTAGTGGTTGAAGAGGATCATGATTTGGAGTCAACACGACATAAGGATACAGACATCGTAAAATTTGAGATTGATTGTAAGACCCCAAATTTTATGAAATAAAAGTATTCAATTTTTTCTTATAATTATTAGTAAATGACTAAATTGATAAAAAGTTAAAGTTAAGGGTGATATATGTAAATTTTTCAAAAAAAAGAAAGCGGTTATAAAATATTCATTGTTGTCGGAGAATATTCGTTTGATCATGGAATATTCTTTTTGTCGGGGAATTTTCGTACGACGGCGCAACTATTTGTGGGTCCGTAACGGAAAATTGTCGGATGAAGAAAACGACAAGAATGTGTTTTCTATAAATAACGGCGTAGTTGTTACCATTAAAATTGTTGGAATATCGGGTGGTTAAAGTACAGTAGTATGCGTGGTTGCACAGTATCACACAATATTGCACAATATTTTTGGATTATTGATTCTTACGTAAGAAAGTACTACTCAATAATTGTTACAGTAATTACTATTCAATATTTTATTTTATTGATTCAATAATTGCTACGTTGATATTTTATATTATTGTTAATTCAATAATTGTCACTGTACATTATTTCCCATTATCAGATCAATAATTTATATTATTTGAATAATATTATTAGATAGCATTATTGGCAATGTTTAAGGAAGTTCTGTCTAAGAAAAGGGTTTGGTCACCTAATTGCGCGTCAATAAGAAGAAATCCTTATCGGAAAGCCCCCTATTTACTGGGAACGACCTGGTTGTCATTATTGTGATTCTGTTATATTATTTGTGAATAATTAATTATTAATTTTTATGATAAGGAAATATTTATTTTATGTGGATATAAATAAAGAAATTAATATTGAGGTATTTTATCAGTATTTTATTGGAATGAATGTATTAAAAATCATTCGTATGTAGATTTCGGTCCTTTTTCGTTTGGAATTTGAAAAAACTTTCTTCTACAAAGTTGTCGAGAATTAAATTTTTTTATGGAATGGACATAAAATTTATATTTTTTTGATAAAATGAATATTTATTATGAATTATTGAAGTTTTGAAAATAAAAGTTTTTAATTAAAAGTAAACATGGGTGGGCCCCACTTTTGTATTTTGTGGAAAAATACTGAATTTGGTGGGCCCCACTTGTGGTGTGCTGAATTTGGTCAAGAAGGTGTGCGTAATTTTTTTTTAAAGAATATAAATATTTAATTAATTTAGTATACTTTGGCGTTCTGACATTTTCCTATAAATAGTATGCTTAGTTAGAATTGAAAATCACACCAGAATCAGAAAATTCTCACTCTATAATATCGAGCGTATTTTTGTGAGTATTTAGATACTTTGAGAGTTGCTATTCAGTGCAAGTTTTCTTTAGCATTATATTCGATATTTCAGCCAGAAGTACTATTTTTTTTGAGGTAAGGGATGTTATTTTCTTCGTAAATAATGTTATTTCCTTCAATATCATTATACCAAAATATTGGTATGAATTTTATTGTGAAATTTATACATTTTTGTGTCGGGGTTACTATTCACGTATACAAGACTATTCACGAATACGGTACTATTCACGAAGTATAATTTTTCTTATGAAATTTCTACCTTTTTATGTCGGGATTACTATTCAAATATACGACACTATTCACAAAAAAATTATATTTTCTTTTCTGTGTCCAAGTTGTCTGTTATAGTTCCTATCTTTGATTGGATCTATGTTTTGAACTTTATTCTTGAATTTTGCTCCACAATTGATTATTGTGGAGTATTTTTGAACTTGGATAAACTAAAGTATGAATCCCTAATCTTTGTCATTTTATCTCACTGGATTCGTTTTCTTAAAATTCTTTATATCATCCTCAGTTCTAAATGGTGATATAACTGAATATCTTTGGCCTGTAGTGCAACGATGAATGATTATCTGATGAATTCTTTGGCCTGTAGTGCAAAGATGAATGATTATCTGATGAATATCTTTGGCTTGTAGTGCAAAGATGATCTGTTGTTGAATATCTTTGGTCTGTAGTGCAAAGATGACATGTTGTTGAATATCTTTGGCATGTAGTGCAAAAATGAATTGTTGATGAATATCTTTGGCCCGTAGTGCAAAGATGACCTGTTGTTGAATATCTTTGTCCTGTAGTGCAAAGATGAACTGTTGATGATTATCTTTAGCCCGTAGTGCAAAGATGAATTTATTAGTGTGATTATGAACAGGAACTATGATTTGGTATAACCATGATCTTTGATGTTTCAGGTAAAGACATGTGATAAAAATTATCTTCGTCCTGGGTGTGAAGAGGAATTTAGAACCACAATTAGGATTATGAGTTATTCACATGATTGTGTACATGAACTGTTGATTGATGTTACAGGGATAAAACATTATTGGTGGACTTTTAACATGGAGAAAATAATAGACTTTATGGTCTATTTGACTCTTCTAATGGATTGATCGTTCCGCTGTAACTATGACTGAAAAGTTTTATCATCTACCATATGTTCTAAATCTCTGATTTATTACTGACAAAGACTATTGATAATTTAATTATCTGTAGTCATGATATTCTTTATTGGGCTAGTTGTGCTCACCCTTTTATTTCACAATTCCTTTCAGGTGATAAGACTGTAGCTGGGTCGAGCGGGGGTAACAGGGGAATAGAACGGTGGTCGATAGCTGTTGAGGTTTCCCCTAAAATAGTATGTATATAATTTTGTTGAGAATTTTAGATAAATGTGTCGTATTTTATACGACATTTAACCATTGATTTTGGTGAACCGAATAGGGTGAGGTAAACCCAACTTTGGAAGGGTGTTTTGCCACTATCATACAAGATGTCAAATGACCTACGACTTCGTGTTATCATAAGACAAGGTTGTGTACATCCATTAGCTGATTATATCTATGAGCACTACCTATATAATCTTGGAGTTTGGTTGAAATATAACTCTCAATTGGAGATAATGGAGATAATTATATGTCAAGTAAAGAATCGCCATTGGAAAGAACATGATAGCAATCTTTTCATTTTTCTTTGGGGTCTATTTGGTCAACAAAGGATAATTCTCGAGTCATATGATATCTATTATAACTTAGATGCATGGCCTCCCATGTACAAAGGTTTCCTTGAGTATTTTCCAAAAAAATTAATTTCTAAAACAGTTATTGACGGTACCTTTATGTAAGGTACCATTGTAAGGTATCAATGTGAGGTGCTATCCAAGTAAAGGGATGAGAGTCACAGTTGGTATCCACAGCATATGTATTGTCGTATTTTGCACGACAATGTAATAATGAAGTTGTAGTTGTTTTCTGTATCATGTATTTGGTGACTTGGAATAGGTTGGGTGGATTGGACCTATTTTGGGGGCGTCACATTGATCATGAGATTGTTCATAATCATGTGTTCGACAACTTGGAAAATTTTGATTTCACCGTTCCTAATCATTTGTTGTGAGTGCAGGTTAATATGAAGGCTTTGGTTGTTTCAGGATTATTTCCAAAAAATTTCTTTGAGAAACAACAACGTGGATACATAGTACAAAGAAGAGGGTGAATATCTAACTGTTGGTGTTTGATATTACTTCATTTTAAAATTCAAGGTCGAATTTTCTCCAAGAAAAGGGGAATGACACGAGAAGAGTAATCTGCCAAGATTCGATATAATTTATGTTTTGGTATTTATGAAAAATTTAAATATTTGATGTATTTTTACTTATTAATTAGTAGTCAGGTAGTTTTAATTATTATTTAGTAATTTTAGGAATTTTTTCAATTCTATTGTACTTAAGAAGCTTTTTAAGTAGGTTTTGGATTCCAAATCAATTTTTATTTCCTTATATGATTAGGGTTACTTTTAGTAGTATAAATATGGTGCAAGGCTGATGTAATTAGGACATCTCATTATTATTATTCTAGTTTATGAAATGTTTGGCTATTTAGTCAATTTATCCCATATTTTGTGAATTCTTGTGATTGAAAAGTACGTATATTCAATTCATGTGATTGTTTCTATTTTCTTTATCGTCTTCCGCTGTGTCAATTAGACTGTCTTAAATAAAAACTAGATATTAGTAAAAAAATAAATAAAAATAAAAATAAAAGTTCGCATAAAAGTAAAATTCCGTTTAGGAAACGGAGGTAGCATTTAAGTAATTCCCATATACTAAATATTTTGGGTTAACAGGTGGGCCAAGCTGGCCCCAAGCCCAGACTACAACCATTCCTTCAGCTAATTCTTCTATATCTGAAGACTATAGAAAATTGTCAATGGGAACGCTAGCTGAACATGTTGTTGCTAGCTTGTGGCAATGTGGCACAAGAGCACGTGGCAGGAGCGCGACAGGTGAAGAGCATGCGGGCGTAGGCGGGGTGTGGTGCGAGCGCTGTGCACGCAGAGGTGAGGTTGGGCGCGTGCAGACTTAGCAGAGCATTGTTGAGCATGCGAGGGCGCTATTAGGCGTGCAGGGGCACAACAGATTGTGTGTGGGCACTGCGGAGTGCTGTTGGGCACGCGGGGGCACCGTTGGGCGCAACAGAGCGTTGTTTGGGTGCTCACGGACTTGGTAGAGCACCGCTTGGCGCGCCAGGGTGCGGCTAGGTGTGCGAGGGCGCAACTGGTGAATTCAATTTAACACTAGAATAAGACCCTCATTCTAGCGCCAATGTTAACGCCAAGATCAGCCTGCTCACAAAATCATTAAACGAGTGAAATTTTGCACAAAATACAAACAAGCACACTCAAAAGCCTGACGACCGGGGCCGTCGGGGGATAATTCCAGTGTGAGAGTAAATACAGACTAGAAAATGTCAACAATTGATGCACGTTATTACTCTGGTGTGTAAACATAGATCACTACAAGAAAAAGGGCTATTTCTGACGGAATTTTTTGTCGGAATTAAGTCTATTCCGTCGAGAATACGTTAATTTCGACGGAAAATTCTATCGGGAATTCGGTTGAATTTACGATCTTCGAGCTTACTTTCGTCACAAAATCAGTCGAAAAAATATATTTACGACGGACTTATTGTCGACAAACTTTTCGTCAAAAATACTGAAACCTCAAAATTTCGACGGAAATTTCGACGACATTAGATACTAATCCGTCAAAATAGACTATTTGTAATAAATTAAATTCCTTAATTTCGATGAAAATTCCATCGGTTATACCTTATTCCGTCGGAAATATTAATTTTTTAAATATTTTTTTTGATTTTGCATTTCCAGGTTTTTAAACCACTTTTTTGTACCTGTAACCTATTTTATTCCAACAAAACACACAATATCTAACAACCAACAACAATATATACCATAATCAACCCATAATACAATGTTGTATATACTTTTCGTTGAATACATTCTAACATTAAATAATATTGCCAATTACAAACTAAAGTACAAAGAATAACAAAACCTATACAGAAAACTTATAAACTACAATGATGTATCTTATAAAGTCCAAAACTAAACTGCAAAATAAAACTACAAAGATATAAACAATGATCATGTATAGATAACAATGGTGTTTGTATGTAGAGTCTACCTTAATATAGTATAACTTATAAACTACAACGTTTTACAAAACAACTAAACAGATTATATGAGAGACACTATATATCAACCTAAACTAGTACTACCACCATTATTATCAGCATCATCTGGCGGGGGTCGACGATGCTGGTTGGGAGTCCAAAAATCTTGTTCGCTATCACCATCGATAGTATCATAACCTTGTTGATATAATTAAACATATAATCCATTAGTCCGTATGAGAGAATTAAATAACATGCAAATTAATTAACTTAAAATATATATAATACCTGAGTATGTGGGGCTGACTCCCTAAGGGCCAAAAGTCTCAGAGAGTAAGGTAACTACCAACTGGAGCACCTCGTCGCGTACCGCGATCAACTGCTCATGCGGGATACCCATACTTTCTGCGGTGGGCCCTGCTGCAATATCCTGAGCTAGCTGGTGAAGGCGAGCTCGGCTGGGCAACTCCTGATGACAGATAACCGAATTTGTACAAAACATCTCCGACACCACCGCCATGACCCTCTGGAAAATCTGGTCGTCCAAGCCAGCACCTGTAAAAGACGGTCCAACAGTTGCTCTCGGACGCTGGCGCAGGCTAGAGCCTGCAGAAACAAATAAATCATTACTAATAATATATCTTATTAAATTATATTAACTTATCAGAAAGAATATTACTTCCAAGTAATGTATACACCAGTATCCTCGGCAGGCCCAACACTCGATACATATTGGTACTACTACTAGGGGGATCCTGAGATGCGACCCATAATCTCAGCTCATCATCCCGAGATAATACAATCTCGAGCGGAGGGATGGTGGATTCTAACGGCTCAACACCTCCCCTAGCAGCCTCCAACTCTGCTATACGTTGGTCTCGAAGCTTCTAAAATCAGTCCTGTAATTTATTTTGCCACATGTGACTTAATGAAATGATTTTATCAACTACCTAATAAAAATTATATACATTAAATTCGATTAGTCTTACATGTATAACTAATGTTGCGGGAGACATGCTAGAATCTTTTTACGTGTGGGCTCTATCCCAAAACTCTAGCATGGTAGGAGGTCGGCCCAAGCTATCCTGCATGGCCTAATAAATACATACAAATAACATTTAGGAAGTATGATTATGGCAATAGAGTAACTAAAGAACTAAATTGAGATTCTTACCGACTTCACTTCCTCAAATGACTGTGAACCGGTAGTGTGTACGACTACGAGATGGCCACGATTCTTTTTTGCCTACTTATACTTTTTCTTGAAGTCATCAGCGTCCCAGTGTGCACACATAGCTGCCCATGCTGGATCAAAAACTATGCGATGCTGATGATCGCGTATGGTAGTCCCAGGTTGCTCAATAATTGCCTGGGCAGCCCGCTATCTCATCTCGTACAGCTAGTCAAAATATTTCTTTGTGATATGTGCAGTAATAACATTGTCGCTGACTGCTTATGAGACACCATCCTCATATCTAAAATAAATCTATACAAAGAATGTTAACATATCAAAAATTTATGATAATACCTAGAATCGTACTTAATTTAAGTTATGTAATTCGACTTACATGGAACTCTCGCAGCATAGTAGTCATATAGTGTGCATCATACTGCGTGAATCGCGTGAATCGTATACAACCCTGTAGGCAGGTGTGTCAAACAAATGGCGTGTAGCGTATGCTTAACGACCGGGTTTAGGATACTGCAATTCGAAATATATATGTTACTTTAATTCATGTAATCATATAAAGTAATTTATATGCGTGAGTTATATTATAGTAGACACGTACTGCACCAAGTCGACATCAACTATAGCAATATCTAGTTGGGCCGGCGAACGCCCAAATAATCCGAGGTTCGTCGCTCATTAACGTCGACGAACAATATTTTTAAGTTTAAGTGGTGAAATTATGTATATTTATATAGTATTTCCATAAGCGTTAAATAATTAAGTAAAAAAAAGTTAAATTACAAAATGATGGAAACTTACTAGATGATGATTTCCTCATGCCCTAGGAGCCGTCGCCAGATCCTGTACGGCTAACATGGGAACCATGGGTTCTCGTACTATACTGCTACACCACAAAGAGTTTTATGGTGAGTAAAGTAGGACTGCTAGATATCAGATATCTAAGGAGCTCTTTCGATTTTCTATGACTAAGGGCACTACCGTTGAGACTCATGTCCTGAAGATGTTCAATTTGATTGAATAACTTGGATAGTTAGGGTTTGTAATGGATGGGGATTTAAGTCAAGATTTGATCTTGCAGTCACTCCTAGACACCTTCTCACAATTTGTTATGAATTTTCACATGAATAATTTGGATGTCAGTTTGCCTGAATTACTTAACATGTTGAAAACTGCTGAAGGTCACTTCTCATCCAAGAAGGACGAAGTCTTATTGGTGGATGATTTTTCCAAGAAAAGGAAAAGGCCCAAGGTATCTTCGAAAAGAATAAAAACAAGAAGGCTAAGGGCTAGGTGAAAATGAAGAATAATAAGTGTGACACCTCGAAATCCGGTCTATCTTCACACCCGAATTTTGTACATCACGAGTACATCTTATTCCAAACATACATCATTATATAACTAAATATAACAATATACATTCTCAAATCCCAAGTTCTATTACATTCCTGCACTTGACCTCATATGCATCCTAGTTCAAAACGCTTTTTGGAATAGACTTGACCTCATATGCATGCCTGTACTTTGCAATTGACCCGACTCTTAGTTGTGGGGGATGAAACTATGACAACATCAATAAAAATTAATGAGAAGATCGGTAACCAACCTAATGTCTCAAATTGTGGCATGGGTTACTCACGTTATTAAGCCTGAGGGGCGTCTTTACACCTGGTGCCCTAAAGCCATCTACTTTGGGAGTCATTAGCCCAACGCTCGTTAGATGGGTAACATAGTGCCTAAGAAAATGGGCATTACGAGGAAAAGGAAGGCGAGACCTAAGCAGATCCAAATCGTGGTCTAGGTTACTCGAGCAATGAAGCCTGAGGGGTGTCGTCACACCTGGTGCCCTAAAGGCATTTGGTTTGGGAGTCACCGGCCCAACGCTCACTACATGGATAATTTAAGCATAAGAAAACAGACCTTGCAAAAGCTCAGGCGAGGAGCAAATAGAGTAGACTGCTTGACTTGTATTGCAGCGTGAACTTTGTTACTCGAGCAAGTAAACCCGAAGGGGTGTCGTTACACCTAGTGCCCTAAAGCCGTTCGATTTAGGAGTTATCGGTCCAAAACTCGTTAAATGGGTAACTCTTAATAGCCTAAGAAAACGAGACAATTTAAGTTAGAGAAAAAAAAATTTGAAATTATAAAAAAGAAAATTTGCAAGGTCATGGAAATGAAACCCCTGCTAAGAGTTGTGTCACTCATAGTGCACATATCATATGATGTTAATTCTACAAAGAATAACGTCTAGAGCGAAGATGAAGTATCTCTGATAAAGAGAGATAAGTCTTTTAAATCTGATCCTAAGCATGAACAATGATCATGGATGCTTAAAAATTTCCTTGTGATTTCATAACTCATTCAACTTCATAAGCTTTAACTTCAAATGCTTCATTCATAAGATTATACTAATTCTGACGGCCCAAGCCGTCAAGCTTTTGTGCATTCTGTTATTCATTTGATGTGCAAGATATTGTTCACTCTTGACTTGGTTAATAAAGAGAGTTTCTTATATAAATCCCCGGTAACAACGTACGAAAGGGCTGGGGCATTTTTCTATTCTAGGAAATGGAAGGAGTATAAAGCGGGATCAAGCTTCTCATCAAAAGAAAGGAGAGAACTCTTTAAAGAAGTAACAACGACATAAGCTTGCCACAACAAAAGAAGGGACAAATTCCCAGGGGAACCCTTAACTCAAAAAACAGACGCCCAATGACTAGCAAAAGGTCTAGCAAATAAAAACCACATCATCAAACATGTCAACATGCGCCAAGTCCTCATAAGTAAAGGCCTTTGTACCAAAGTTCAAATTAGGGCAGTGAAAGGATGGGTCGTATCCTTCAGGGACGTCAGCGGTACCCAAATCATAAGCCAAGCCAATATCAAAATCCATGCCTGAAAAGAAACTCTAAATCGCCTCAGAAAATCTAAGGTATGGTTCTACATCTAGTCAATTCGATTGACATTTGTATCAGCCTAAGACAACATATTCCTAAGGATAAATTTAGATCATCACATCATGCATGGTCTGCACATGTGCAACAGCGCTATATCAGCACATATCTCTATTAAAAAGTTAAACATACATCCCTAGTAGAGTTAAATATGCATGCACATTAAATGTCCAGATTCGAGAAAAATTTCACCATTGTAAACTACCGGCAGGGTAGGCATCGAAATCAACCCGATGAGGTAAACCGTTATTAAACTAGTAGCAGGGTAGGCACTGTTGTTGACTACTAGCAGGGTAGGCACCATTGTAAACTACCAGCTTAGACATCAGGAAGGTCCGGTGATTTCAGAACATCATCCCGGCAGAGATGTAGAAAACATCTCAGTTTAACTTCATCAAACAAGCATCGGCAACACCGACGAGAATCAAACCATGGGATTCAACACCAGCATAAACATCAACAACACTGATGAAAGACAACCGTTAGAATCAGACCCAATATAGGCATCAGCAATAATCGGTAATGGTAAAGCGATTTACGAAGTGCGATGTGCGAAGTTCAACTTGTGAAATGCGAATTGCAAGGTGCGAGGTGCGAATTGCGATATTCGAAGTGCGATTATCAAAATACAAAGTGCGATTTGCGAAGTGCAATTTGCATCATTAAATATACCTTGTCATATTTTAAGTGTCTAGTAATCTTTGTCATGTTCATTTCATTGCATTGCATAAACATGACAAAGAGGGGCATCTGTAGACACTCGAAATTTTGTTTTCCTGTTACTAACTATGCAGAAGGGCAAAAACGTCTTTCTCACTCCAAAGATAACCTTGGAGGACTACAAAATCAAATCAAACGACAGAGACATCGATCCCCGTGGAACATCAAATCAACCTTGGAGACAAACATGCGGAAGAACAGAATAGGCTCCAATCAAACCCCGAAGACAACTCCAAGGGACAGTCAAAAGCCCATCAACCCTGGAGATAACCCCTGGAGGGCAAAAATGTCATTTTGACAAGACAATGTCAACAACCACATTACAACTGCAGATAGAGTTCCAAAGAGCCATTGCATCACTTTAGAGAGTAAACTATGCAAAAACAGCTCAACGGATTTCTTGCAAAGACCCGAAGATGCTAGTTAGGTCATAGCCCACCTGCAGCTGATCGGGTTATATATATCAGCTCCCATCAGCTCATTTAACAAGTTTGGAGGGAGAGAGAAAGGGTCCTGGAGAGAGAAATTTGGCCATTTGAGAGAGAAAGGCACCTTTTCTTCCGTTGAATCTTTGTAAATATCTTATATAAACACTCTTATACATATATATAGCAATATATCAAATTTTAACCGATAGAAAATAAGTTCTGAAGCGCCAAAGCCGTTCGATAGTCATTCTCGTGAAATATCATACGATCTCTTCAGATCTGCTGTTTTTTCTTGCGTTACGCTATATAGAAGAACTATATATGGTACAGATCTGGTTTTTTAACCGTTTATTTTGTGTAAATAGCTAGTCAATATTTATATTTTATTGACTAGATATAATAAGATCTAGCTTTTAACCTGTTCAAAAGTTGTAAAACTTGAACCAGAAAGTTAGAATGGCTCATATATGTATAGATCTAGTTTTCTTTCTTGTTTTGTAAATATTCAGCAACCATGCGATCCTAGATATGTATCTAGAGGACGCTAGAAGCTTTGGTTGCGCTCATGCAAGGATTTAACTGGTGAATCCTTTGTTTCGCGACGTCTAGAAGTAAATATGCATTTTATTTCAATATATTCATTGTGCAAGCTGTTAAATGATATCATGTGAGCCTAGGAACCACACAGTCGATGAGTCAATCAATGGATCTAAATCGAGTTCCCATGGCGCACTTGTTTATGTTGTACAACCAGCTTGCCATCTAGTGTACATGTAACTGCAGGGCCTTAAAACGGTTATCTGGATTTAGGGCCTCAAAATAGTGAAAATCATGCATGTGGTATTCGGGCTTACTTCGATGGCTCTCATGCCCATAAGAAGCCCTACACTTATATATATATATATATATATATATATATATACAAAGATGCTTCACATCTTAAATAAAGTCAAATCAAGTTGAATATGGAATAAAATAGAAGTATCAAATGCCTCAAATCCTATGCGAGTGAAAGGGTTTGAAAACCGCTTTTCAAAACTTCACTTTCTTTGTCTCTTAAAACTGAACTTTACAATAAGTCAAACCCCTTTGTATATAGGTGCAAAAGAGACATAACACTATTTTCAAATAAAGCAAAAAACATCTTTTCAATCCAAAGCTTTCAAACACACACACACACACACACAATGCATAAGGAATGAAAAAGTAGCGGCAAACGTGTTTCATGGAAGTCTAGGGTTGCCTAACACCTTCCCCTCGCTTAAACAAGCCCCCAAACTCCACGAATCTCGGGTTCCAGACCATTTAAATGGAGTCACATATTGGGTCGTATTGTGAAAACCTTTCAAACTACGGTTGAGTTGGTACAACCATTTAAACTCATACTAACTGGCAGCTCTATCTAAATCGGTCCAATCATTAAAATCAAAATTTTCAAATCGTCGACATTGTATGTCAGTCTTTCCAAAAATCTCACCTTTAAGCAATAATAAAAACCAAACATAAAACCCATAAAGGGTAGAGAACAGGAAAGGAAAAATTTCCCGGCATCGACAAAGCCCAAACTTGACAATAATTAAGTCTCCAAAATATAGAATAAGGTACAATTTCTAACAACTTGTAGGTATCAAATTGGATACAATTATACAATGTAACATTTCAGCCCCATATCAAAAAATATGAGAAAAATTATCTGTATATAAAGAAATAAATTACTAACAATAATACCTTGACCGGGGTTGTTTCATACAAACAGTCTAAAGTCGAAAAGAAATACATCCCAACATTGAATATTAATTAAATATTTAAAGTACAAATCCAAAAATCTTAAGTAATTATATCTTCCATAAAACCATCTCATTTGTATTGACTTTTAATCATGTTAATGTTCATTTTTACATGCAACACACAAAGCACATACACTAGTGTTATCGACTAGAGTTATTAGATTATCATAATAAAATTTAATAAAGATAATTCAATTTGTGAATTTAATTGTCTGTATTTGTATTGACATTTTGGTTTCTTCCTATATAAACCCATATAGTGTAAACAATTGTATGGCCACTTTCAAGTTTCAACTTGTTAATTGCACCTTTTCTTTATGAGTTTTGATCATTTTGGGGATTAATTTAGACCCATTAATTGATTGAATTTATATTAAATAAATTGTGCATTTGATAGCCTATTACAAGGAGATTAATAGAGAGCAATATATGGTTCAAGTAGGAGTTATATATTGTGTTTTAATTGTATCCAAAGTGGAGTACATGAAAAGGTTTATTGTTGTTTAAGAAAACTATTTTCTTTAAGTCCCACATTGAGTAGGAATAAAACTATTTAATACTTTATAAGTATATGTGGAATAGTTTAATTCACTAGTGGAACTAAAGGAAAGGCTTAGAGTTGGTCACAATGGCGTGGTGCAAAGCACCACCCACCCGCGCCCGCGTCCCGCGACCCGGGGACCGTGGTGCGGGTTCGGGTCGCAAAGTCGCATTGGCGCTTTAGACGCACTTTGCACTTCGCTAGGAACCATGAGTTTCTTTTTAACATTAAACCAGAATAATAAACTTCATTAATGATTAAAACAGTTTTTTGTTTAATCATTATGGGATGCAAAACTGATATGTGATTAATATATCATTTATTTTATAAATGATTCTTAACTCACAATTCAGTTATGAAATTGGAGAGTCTCCTCTTCTTTCTTCTATCTTCTTTTACACAGCAGCAAAAATTGAGGTTTAAAGTGAATTGCTATCACTTAGAACAGATATAAGCTTTGACATAAAATCCTGGAGGTATATTGCTAGTATCCTTTAGCAAACCTTAGTGGTAAGGGGCAATAAACACCTTAAGAACAGGGACTACCCGTGTCAATCCTTGGTCCTAATTTTCTGTATTCATTATATTCTTTTTCACAACTTGTGGTTCTTTTCAGTGTGATTCTTCTTTTTCAATTTGGTACTTTTACTTGCAAGTATATTCTTTTGTATCTCCTTTCTAATAACGATAATAAATTTGTTTATGCCTCACTCTTTTTTTGTTTGCATGTATTTAGAACCGAAGTAAAATAAAAGTTGAATATGAATTAATTAAATACATAATCAACTTTAAATATGTTTCAGTTAATTCACCAAAAAAATATGAAAGATAAACAAAATTTGTATTTAATGTAGGGATAAAATATATATTTTGGTATCATTGAGGCCTAATCTATTAGATAAGGGGAAGGGGGATGAGAATCGAACTACCCGGCTACGTTGCGGGAGTGGTGGTTCAAAGCCAGTGCTACCACCATGATTCTCAGGCATATGTAAGAAAGTAAGTCATTAATAATTTTTTGAAATCTTCAAACGACAGATAAGAAAAACAAATCTCACTCTCTAAAAAGACTACTAAAAAAGAACATTAGGAGTGATATTTTGGGTTTTTAAGTTTCGGTTGTTCATTTGTATAAAGGTATATCTCAACCTAAAAATATACATTCAATTAATTTATTGTTTAATAAAACTCATGCAATTTATGAAGGCCCCGCAAGGTAGCCTAATTTTGGCACATAAAAGTGGGTTTAATTAGACACATTTCTTGTTGCAGTCACTCTTTTGGACACAATCATGCATGCAAAGAACACATTCATATATTCAGCTTAAAATTCTCAAACCACCCTAAATCCCTTGTTCATGAAGAATTTGTTGCATCCTTCACTATAAGTACTCACTACATTCTAACCCTATTTCATTTACATTTCTTCTTCAAACACTAAAAAAATCATGTCGACGATTGTAACAATACTTAGTTTATTTTTGCTCATTGCGCTAGCAATTACAACGCCTGTCCTCTCTTTAAAAAGCTTTAGCATCAACCTTACTCACCGCGATTCGCCTAATTCACCATTATATGATCCAACCTTATCTCATTCGCAGCGCGTGGTTCATGCTTTGCAACGTTCAACTGATCGTATTAAGCGTCTCCACACGTTAATTTCTGGGCAATCGCTTATTAGTACTAATATAACCCCCTCGTCCGGAGATTTTACAATAAAGATTTCCATTGGCACTCCACCGCTAGAAATAGTGGGGTTGGTTGATACTGGAAGTGACATATTTTGGACACAATGTGCGTCCCAGCAAAATACACGGACTCTTTTTAATCCAAATAATTCTTCAACATACAAACAGATTCCTTGTAATTCAGCGCGCTGCCAATCTCTAGAAACTACATCTTGCCATACGACGATGAATACTTGCCAATACATGTCAATGTATTTAGACGCACCATCCATAGTTCTCGATCTTGGAACTGATACAGTCAAGTTGGAGCATGTGTCGGTCCCTGACACCATTTTTGGTTGTGGACAAAATGTTAATCGTCAGACCCGTGATACGTACGACTGGTCAGGCATTGTTGGCCTTGGGGGCGGGCCACTTTCACTTATTTCCCAAATAAGTTCATCCATGGGGCACAAATTTTCGTATTGCTTAGCCCACGTGCCATCAGGGAAAAGCACAATCAACTTTGGTACAACTGTGGAACTTTCAGGAACCGGGGTGATTACCACCCCAATGGTTCAAAAATCCCCAAATACGTTTTATTACGTGTCATTACAAGGAATTCGCATTTCTAACAGAAGATTGGACGGTCATGGATCGGCTGGCGCAGAATTTACCCCCAAGTATTTGACCGAGGGTAACATGATCATAGATTCGGTTTCACTTGTTACAACCATTCCATCTAGTCTATATCAGTGGCTAGACTATACACTAAGGTATGAAATGAACTTGGTAATTGTCCCTGATCCAACACAACACCAAAATTTGTGTTTTAGTACCGAAGAAGCTTGGAGTTTTCCAGTTATCACATTGCAGTTTAAAAACGCGGACTTGGACTTGAATCCATCGAACTATTTTGTTGAAACTGGCCAATCAGTCCTATGTTTGGCTATCCGTTCTACCGGTAGTGATGTTGGAATACTTGGCAATTTGGCACAAAGGAACTTGTTGGTAGGTTATGATCTTGAGAACAAAATTGTTTCTTTTAAGCCTAGTGATTGCTCCAACCAGTGATAGCAGCTTATTTTACTGATCTGATCTTGTACTTGTGTGTTCTTAATAAAGCAATAATATAGCTGAGGTCGCTTTAGCTAAAGGATTTCAGCCAGGTTTATGTATTTATTTATCTTTTACCTTTGAAATTTACAGCTTAATTACCTTTCATCAGAACTAATGAATCTTAAACAGGTCAATTTGAGTGAGTTCCATTGTTTTTTGTTTCGTTTTGTTTCATTTTCTTTTCACATCCCCTCTTTTATTAATGAAAATGTATATGATAGGTCTTCAACTTTTAAGAATTATTTTGATAATAACAATAAATAGTAATTAGGTTAAGTAAAATATTAGAATCCTCTTCATACGATTTATATTATAATTATTTTAATTATATATCTTATTTACTTTGACCTAAAATATTTTTTAAAACTTATTAAATTGATTTTCTTGACATTGAAAATTTAATATCAAGTGTTAAAGAAATTAATTCATAAATTAATATTTTCTAAGGCAAGGAGAACTATTATTTTTCAAAATAATTTTCTTTCAAAAATTATTTTTCACAAAAAGGGATAAAAAGATTTTTAAATATTGCATGTATGTACATTATATATATATATATATATATATATATATATATATATATATATATATATATATATATATAGGGGAATGATACATAGCAAACGTTTACTATGAGCACTATTCCAGCAAATTAATCTTACACTGTTAATTCAGATATCTAATGGCCTAAAAAGAACTTTTTTTTTACTGGCCGCAGGTAGGAGTAGCGACCACAGAAAAAAAAATTTGCTGGCCGCTACTCCCTACAATGACCAGTAGAATTTTTTTTGCTGGCCACAGGAAGGAGTAGAGCCCAAGAGAAATGTTTAAAATACCTCTACCTTAGTTATATTTAAATAATTTCAATGTGCAAAATAGTTGTATAAATAATTTCTTAAGTGATAAAAACTAAAATTATCAACTATATATTATGTTTTTATTTCTATAAATAATTTTTATAAATATAATTAAAATTTAAAATTATTAATTATATTCAATGTATTTATTTGTATGAATAATTTTTTAAGTAATAAAAATTAACATTATAAACTATATATAATGTATTTATTTATATAAATAAATTTTATAAATATTAAAATTTAAAATTATTAATTATATTCAATGTATTTATTTGTATGAATAATTTCTTAATAAATAAAAATTAACATTATCAACTATATATAATGTATTTATTTCTATAAATAATTTTTATAAATATTAAAATTTAAAAATATTAATTATATTCAATTATTTATTTGTATAAATAATTTCTGAAGTAATAATGTTTTAATGTATTTATATTTTAATAATTATTCAATGTAACTATTCATACAAATAAAAACATTGAATATAATTAATAATTTTAAATTTAAATATTTATAAAATTTATTTATAGAAATAAATACATTATATATAGTTGATAATGTTAGTTTTTATTACGAAAGAAATTATTTATACAACTATTTTGTACATTGAAACTATTTATATCTAACTAAGGTGGGGGTTGTGATGCCCCCAAAATAGGTATACACAACCCATTATGAGTCACCAAATACATAGTACATAACTTAAATACAAACTTAATTTATACAACTGTCGTACAAAATACGATAACATAATAGCTGAGTTTTAACACGAATATTGTCTCGTAGACAATATTCAAACTCAAATGAAGTCATCATTATAATTATAATCACGTACACTATTTCATAGAATAGTGAGGACTACTATAGCAACCATCTTGGACCATCACTTCATTCTCTGACTACTCCCAGCTATATTCTCATTTCCTAAAGAGAACAATGAAAGAAAAGGGTGAGCTCAAATAGCCCAGTAAAGAATATTATGACTAAGATAATATAGAATAATTAAATTATCCTTAGTCTTTAACAGTATAACAACTGATAGAATACAATAGACAACAAGTTTTAGACCAACAACTGCAGCGGAATAAGCAATCCATTAGAAGTCAAGTAGAGCATGATATCTACTATCTTCTATGATTTAAAAGTTTATCATCAATTTTATCGCTGAGACTTAGCTTAATAAATAATTCACATCACTGAATTATCCATGCACTACGGGCCAAGGATGTTCATTATTAACACATCCATGAATCATTCATGCATTACATGCCAAGGATATTCGTTAGTATCATCAGTGGTCATGGTCATGTCAAACAACAATTCATCGTTGCACCCTTGGCCGAAGAGAACATATGGTCATGATAATACCAAACAAATGTCCATCAATTCATTACGGACCAATGAAGACTTTTACCACATCATTTGTAACATTACAAGTCATGATTATACAGAATAATCATTGGTCATAATCATACCAATCAACAATCCATCTATGCACTACGGGCTAAAGATGACTTTCATCACAATATAAGCATGAGGATGATGACAATGATATAAGCATCAATCAAACGAAATCAAGGATAAATATTAAAGACTTTAAATGTGACGCCCCCAAAATAGATATACATCACTTATCTTGAGTCGCCAAATACATGGTACAAAATTCAAATACAACTTAATTATATAATAGTCGTGTAAAATACGACAAAATATATGCTGTGAATTTTAATACAAATATTATCATCTAGACAATATCCACACTCAATTGAGTCCTCGTTATATTTATTATCACACTATTTAACAGAATAGTGAGGACTACTAATGCTATTATATGGATCGTCACTCCGTTCCCCGACTAGTCCCTGCTACGTTCTCATTTCCTGAAGAGAATAATGAAAGTAAAAGGGTGAGCTCAACTAGCCTAGTAAGAAATATTATGACTAAGATAATATAGAATAAATTATCGTTAGCCTTCAACAGTGTTAAACTGATACAATATAACAAACATCAAGTTTAACTGCAGCGGAACAAGCAATCTATTAAAAGAGTCAAGTAGAGAATAAAATCTATTATCTTTTATGATTTAAAAGTTTTTTCATCACTTTTATCGCTGGGACTCAGCTTAATAAATAATCCACATCATCCCTGCACTACGACCAAGGATATTCATTAGTATCACAACCACAAATTATCCATGCACTACGGGCCAAAGATATTCGTGTATTCATCAATGGTCATGATCATGCCAACAACTGTCCATCAATGCACTACGGGCTAATAAGGACTTTTACCACATCATTTGTAACATTACGGTCATGATTATACCGATTAATCCCTGGTCATAATCATACCAAGTCCATCTATGCACTACAGGTCACAGATGACTTTCAACATAATATAAACATGAGGATGATGACAATGATATAAGAATTCAATAAAAAAAGTTCAAGAATTAATTTATCCAGGAACTAATAACGTTCAAATTGTCAACATGATACTTCTTTGTAGAGTAAAATTCAAGAATGCTCAGAAGAATATTTCCATAAAAAGATACTGGATGAAGCGCAAATATCAAGGATATTCCACTAATTTCATGGAGTATAGAAGTCAAAACTTTAACCAACTTAGTATAATAAAGAATGGAATAACAAAAGAAATCACCAGGCATGCGATAGACCGCACAGACAGGTTATTCCAACAGAATAATAAATAATGAAACTAGGTCATGCGTAAACGCACAGACAGGATATTCCAACAGAATAATAAATAACGGAACCAGGTCAGGCAAAATTCGCACCTACAGGATGTTCCAACAGAATAATAAATAACAGAACCAGGTCATGTGTAAACGCACAGACAGGATGTTCCAACAGAATAATAAAGAATAGAATAACAGAAGAATTTCACCATGTATGCAGTACTTCGCATAGACAGGTTATTCCAACATAATGATAAAGAATGGAATAACAGAAGAATTTCACCAAGTATAGGGTAGACCACGTATATAGGTTATTCCAATAGAATAATAAAAAAATGGAATAACAGAAGTTCTCTTCATGAATACAAAAAAAATAATACCTCTTACCTTAAAATAAACTGGATATAGGAGTAGTGAAGTAGCAGAATACTTTTTTTCTTTCTCTCTATAGTTTCTCTCTCCATAGTTTCAGTGAATTCGTAAGAAATAATGAAGGAATAAGCTTCTATTTATAGGAGAATGGACTGAATAGTAACTAATTCCTGAACGGTCCAGATTGATTTACTTTTAAACGGACAATCCAGATTGGTTTACTATAAAATATTCTAATAAAACAAAATCTTTTAAATAAAATATAATATATTCTATTTATAATCTAATAAAACGAATAACTTTATAAAAGTATTCTGTTTTATATAAAAAGATTTTACTATACAAACACTATGCAGACACTATACAAATACTATACATAATAAAATATAATATATTCTATTTATAGTCTAATAAAACGAATAACTTTATAAAAATATTCTGTTTTATATAAAAAGATTTTACTATGCAAAACACAATGAATAATAGAATATAATATATTCTATTTAAAGTCTAATAAAACGAATAACTTTATAAAAGTATTCTGTTTTATATAAAAATCTTTTCTGTTTTATTACATTAATAATACTAATAAAACAAAACTTCATCATCATTATCATAATTCACACTATTAATCGACCAGATCGTTCCCAAGAAAGAGGAGACTTTCCAATAAGGATTTCTCCCTATTGGCGCGCAATTAAGTGACCAAACCTCTCCTTAGCAAAACTTCTAGACATCGTTAATATTGAAAATAATAATATTAATAACTTTGTCATCTCAATTATTGATTTAATAATATATAAAATATCGACAATAATTGAATCAATTAACGTGAGATACTATGCAATAATTACTGAAGTAATAATTGAACAAAACTGAGTGACTTCTCATGTAAGCATCAATAATCAATACTGTGTGCTACTATGCAACCGCTCATATTCTTGTACTTTTAACACCGGGTGTTTCAACAGTTAACGATAAAACTTCCGCCGTTATTTTCATAAAATATTTTTGTCGTTTTCTCAATCCGACAATAATTCCATTGTGGGGTTCACCAATGATTATGCCGTCGTACGAATATTCCCTGTTAAAACGAATATTCCCCGACCAATCGAATATTATATAACAACTTGCGTATTTTGCAAAATTTATAACTATTACCCACAACTATAATATTTTATCAAATTCATTCCATAATATTCAAAAAATGATAATTATAAAAAATCTATCTTTATTCATAAAATTTGAGGTCTTACATTAAATTTATCCAGAGTTTAAAAATATCCAAATTGACAACATGATAACTGCTTTGTAGAGTAAAATTAAAGAATAATATACATGTATCAAAAATAATTTGGACAGAAAAAAATCAATTTTTTGGATGAATAGTACCCTGTGAATAGTACTTCGTGAATAGTGTCGTGCGTATGAATAGTACCCATAAATAGTACTTTGACATGAAAAAGCTTAAAATTTAACAAGAATGTTCAGAAAAATATCCTTGTGAAACGATACTAGATGAAGCGCAAATTTTAAGGATATTCTACTAATTTCAAGGAGTATAGAAGCAATACTTAACAAAATAAGTGTAGAATTCAGAATCTGAAATGAAATAATATTACTTACATACTACAGAGTATGGAAGAAAATATTATTTCTTACGAATATTGAACAAAAATAATATCCCTTACAATTATTGAACGAAAATAATATTCCTTACGAATATTGAACGAAGATAATATTCCTTACGAATATTGAACGAAAATAATATTTCTTACGAATATTAAACGAAAATAAAATTCCTTACGAATACAAAAAATAATATCGTAAGCGAATATGAAATAAATAATACCCCTTACCTCAAAAGAATAGTATTTCTAACTGATATAGCGGATATATTCTTGAAAAAAACTTTCACTATTGTCTACACTCAAAGCTTTCTTAAATTCAAAAGAAATACGCTCAATATTATAGAAGAAGAATTCTCTGATTCTGGTGTGATTTTCTTTTCTAAACTGAGCATCCTATTTATAGGAGAATGAAAAGATACTATTTAAAATTTTAATCACGGACGCACATAACGAATTCACGGGCGAATTAGTTTTGCTAAAATTTTTAATTTTACTATTCATTGTTGTGAAATAAAATTTTCTAATACAACAAAAACTTTAAATAAAATATATTATATTCTATTTTACATAAAAAAAAATTATTATATATATATAATAGTACTCCTTTTTCCACCACCCGTGGCACGCCCCTCTCCCCTGACATTCACATGTGTGTGTGTGTGTATATATATATATATATATATATATATATTATAAGCCGGTACAAGCTGTTCGGCTGGCCAAAAATGGGTTGCTCCCAACAACCGATTGCTGTGGATGGAACCCCTATATATATATATTTATATATATACTGAATAAATTTCTTTCAATTATTTTGAAAAATGAGTAAGTCGGGGTCCAAATAATACGCCAAACTTACAACAAATACTTCATAAAAATCTCCTCTATTTATCTCAATTCATTTCGCTTCACAAAACACATTTTAAATAACATTCATCATTAATATTATAATTCATAATATTAATAACCAAATCATTCCCAGGAAAGAGCGGGCTCTCCGATAAGGACTTCTCCTTATTGGCGCACAATTAGGTGACCAAACTCCTTTCCATGACAGAACTTTCTAGACATCGTCAATAATGTAAAAAATAATATGAATAACTTTGTCGTCTCAATTATTGATTTAATAATATAAAATATTGTGATAATAATTGAATCAATAATGTGAGATACTATGCAGTAATTATTGTAGCAATAATTGAGTATAACCGAGTGACTTCTCACGTAAGCATCAATAATCAATTCCGTGTGCTACTATACAACCACGCGTATTACTGTACTTTTATCACCGGGTATTTCAACAGTTAACCGTAAAACTTTTCCGGTTATTTTTATAAAAAGTTATTTCTGTCGTTTTCTAACTCCGACAATAATTCTGTTGTGGGGTCCACCAATGATTGTGTTGTCGTACGAATATTCCCTGATAAAACGAATATTCCCCGACCAATCGAATATTTTATAACAACTTGCTTACTTTGTAAAATTTGAAAATATTACCCACAACTATAATATTATATCAAATACACACCATAATATTCAAATTAAATGATATTTAGAGAAAAAAATTAATCTTTATTCATAAAAGTTGAGGTCTTACAGGTGTATTTTAGACATTTCTCCTGGCCTCTACTCCTTCATGTGGCAAGCAAAAAAAATTACTCATGGCCGCAAGGGAGAGTAGCAGCCAGCAAAAAAAAATTCTCTGGCCGCTACTCCTACATGCGACCAGTAAAAAAAAGATCTTTTTTTAGGCCTTTGGATATTTGAATTAACGATGTAAAATGGATTTGTTAGAATAGTGCTCATAGAAAACACTTGCTATGGATCATTCCACACACACATATATATAAAATCGATTAAAATCTTTTTGTTGGCCTAAATTTTCGTATGCTGCAAAATTTGAAAGTGAGAATATCATTTTGGGACACAACCTTGTCCATTCGTGCATGTGCTGCTGAGTTTTTAATGAATCTATGTTTTCATGTGGGCTAACAATCCATTTCAAACAAAACAAACTGAGCCTTTGATCTCAAAATAAATTTCTCAAAATTACTTTTATGCCCCAAGCTCAGAAAAACTATAAATAGGAGGTTTTTTCTTTTATTTCAATTTACCAATTCACTTACAAAGAAAAGATATTATCACTCTTTTTTCTTACATATTCTCTCTAAAAAGTTTTCTCTCTCTTCTTATCAAAATTTTAATCATTTGAGAAGAGAAAATTGGTCTAAGTATTTGAGATATGTTATTTGATTTAATTATTTGAATTATCTCTTTCTTATTTAGATTTATAGGTATACGAATATAAAATTGTTATTCACAATTATATATATATATATATATATATATATATATATATATATATATATATATATATCTCTATTTCATCTATTTATCATATAAAAAGTTAGTACTTAATTAGACACCTAGACTATATCTGAAATATTCTTCTTAAGTGAAGGAATTAGCCGAACAAGTTCTCAAAGTCCTAAGTGGCCTTTTATAAGATACAAGTTATTTATATAAATATCATAAAATAGATCAAATATTGGGGTACAAATACATTTAGATAAAAGTGTGAATTATCTAAAAGGTATTTTAAATCTTAAGTGATCTATCGAAAATATTTATACAAATACAAATTGTGAAACTATAAATTTGGTCAGTACTTAGATACCGATACAATTTGAATTTATTCACTCTTGAGCGAATGATAGTGAGAATTATTTAAACGGTCTTTAAAATCCTAAGTGGTCTTATTTATAAATATTCACATAATAGATAAAATATATCATTATATATTCTTGTACTTAAACAAATATATTTGTTATTTGAAGTATTGTTTAATTGATTTATTCTGTATACTTGATAATTGTTAATCACAAGTATTTGAACATAAATTCATTTATGGAACACTTGCTAAAGTTATAATTTGTTTAATCCATAGAAAAACACTCTTTATTATAAAGAATAAACTTTATAAAATTGCATTAAACTATATATCTGCTTATACATAAGTATTTTTAAGCTAAACTAAAATTGATCTATTTGCTTAATCAAGAAGCATATTTAAACAAGTATAAAAGATGCATAAACTTTTAGAACCGAGTATACATTTATATCTACTTACACAGAAGCACATTTTATATATATATAAGTCATTGAATTTTTATATAATTACTTGATCTCTAACTGTTATCTGCTTATTTTATAAGCATATCTTTGTCAAAAACTTTTGTAAAAAAAAGGTAGATTTAGTTTATTTTATGTACCTGTGAGAAAGACGAGTAATTCTTCGATCAAGATTAGAATCTTAGATAGGTCAGCTGAGAGTTTGGTCTCTAGTGTACTTGTGAGGTGAGAAATAAGCTTTTGTTTTAAGACTAGATCATAGAATAGAACTGAACTCAAAAGAAAGGTAAAACTAAACTTGAGGAGGGAGTTGGGAGCTTGTTGTCCAAGATAGATTAGTTAAGAAAAGTTTAAAATTTGTCTATAAAATTTTGTAAAGGTTTCTCCGCCTGTTGAAGGAGTATTTATTACAGAAGTAATAGGATCTCAAGTACTGGAGAGAAGCTTGAGATTGGACGTACCAACATACTTAGGATGTATGTTGTGAACTAGACAAATATCTATGCATTAATGTGTGATTGAATTTTTATTGTCTTTCATATTAACTGCATACTAGTTATCTAAAAATTCAAAAAGACCTAAGATAAATTTTTAATCAGTAATAACTTATTCAACCCCCTTCTAGATTATTATTGGACTTTCAGTATACAATACGCAAAAATTAAACATGCTATTGAATCCACTTTTGCTTTTCAAATTCGTGTCCAAGGGAGCCTCAACTTCACAACCTCTTGAATCAATAATTAGAATAAATTTGGGGACTATAGATGTGGCTTTGTTTGTTGGTAGTGAAACAAATTACACGAAAATGCCTCACAATAAGATGTACACGATCACATTTATAAACATTCATGCACTACGTATGTGATTCCCAAATGGGCTAATAAGAGTGTTATTTCTCAAAGTTCCATTCCTTTTACAAGGTTTAAATACACATTAATTTATTAAGTTTTCTGAGTTTTAAAACTCAAACCCCAATGTTCACTACAAGAATTTGGCTCTTAGGCGACATAATTTTTTCCGATGACACAATTGTCGTCGCTTTCGACCTCATTCTTGACAGCGTTGACTTCATCAATGACCGATTTGGGCCTGAAAAATTTATGAGCTTGACGGCAAGCCAGTCGACAATAAGGTCGGACTGTCAAGATTGGGTTATAGGATTTAGACCCAAGAGTTCTCACTAAAGAGGAAGGTAGTCCCTACTGACAAAAGTTTAAAATCGACGGTGTTATCTTCGACCCGTATATATACAACTTAATTTTTGACGGAACATCCCGTCGAAAATAACCTACTTCCGACGTAATAGGTTTATTTCCGAATGAAAGTTCCGTCGGAAATAAGGCTTTTCCTTGTAGTGTGGTGACATGATTTTTCTGTACGGCATTGCCATCGAGATTGGGTGTTAATTTATAATCCCCAATTCTTTTTCCCTCTCAGATTTCCTCCCCCATTTCTTTTTCCCTCTCAAATTTCTTTCCTCCCCCATTTCTTTGCTAGACACCGTTTGGTTCCTGCCCTTGTTTCCCCCCACTTCCATTTGGTCTTTCGAATTATATCCCATTTTGGCTGTTGCAACATGGCGGCGTGTGTTGGCGCATTCTTGTTCAAATAGTTGACAGGAAAGAACTTGATTTGAGAAATAAAGTAATACATTTAGTGAAGGTAATATTGAGAAACCACAGTGTGCGTGGAAGAAGCTACGTAGGAGTTGGAAGAGAAAATGAAGAAAAATTACCCAAACATTTTAGTTAATTTTGTAATAGCGATTCCGGGGACAAAATTTTTATAAGAAGGAAAGAATATAATATCTGTGTATACTGTATAGCATGGAAATTTGTAATTTAGGGTTTTGTAAAATTTTATTAAAGAAGTACAATTTTATTGGAGATAGTATTGTGCAATTGAAGTAAATGCATAAATATATAAAAGAGTTATATATTTAATAATTTAATAAACTAATAGCCAAACAAGAAGTTAATAAGCTAGTGAGCTAACTAAATAAAGAAAACAAGTAACCAAACAATCAAGCTACAAGCCTACAAGCTAGTCCAATGCAATTAGTAAAAGGACCAAACTATGAGCCCAAACAAAGAACTTAGAAGCCCAAACTTCATGCAATCCAATGTAACTAAAAGAGGCCCAATATAACATATGAGAAGCCCAATGCAAAAAACTAGCCCAAACCAAATCCAAGTCTTGGTCAAGCAATGATGTAAGAAATGATTCAGTAAAAAAAGAAAGAAAGGGGGGAGTAACCAACCATTTAGGCCGGGGGCTAAACAACCCTCAACAACTCCTCCCAAATCTCCCTTCAACTCCCTATCAAATTCATCAAATAGTGAACTTGATTAATTAGCTTTAATACTTGATTTAACTTAATAAAATGGATGATTAAGGTTGATGAGTAATCATATGGAGTCTAAAAAAATAAGGAGAAAAGGAGGGGGCTTGACTAAGAAGAGATCAAACCTGAGAGACCAACTTATTGAAAGTAGTATGCCCTCAAGTCGATCAATATTTATTTTGTAATCTTGTTCATTTATTAATAAAAGAATTTATTTAATATAAAAGATATTTTTTATTCATGTTAATTAGTTGAATTAATAAATATGATAAACTTATATTTTGGAACAATGCTTTTAGAATCATGATCAAATCATGCTAATGAGATCTAAATTCAAGATAGCTGTAATGACACAAATTTTTCGGAAAATACTACAATAAGAATTTAAAATATAAAATTTTTATTGTGAGGTGTAACAAGTATGAATGAATTTAAAATGCGGACTTTTTTTTTTGGTTTTTTTTTAAAAACAACTAAAAAAAAGTTTAATATTTTATGAAATTGAATTTTTTTCATAATACAGTGTTTTGGATGTGATTTGGATACGTATAACAAAATAGGTCTGTACAGTCTGTGCAGACTGTACATATATTTTTTGGTATAGGTATCCAAATCACGCCCAAAACATTGTATTATGAAAAAATTCTAGTTCCATAAAATATTTTTAAAAAAAATTTAGTTGTTTTAAAAAAAAAATTCGCATTTTAACAAAGTAAGAGAGCCCTCCCCTGATCGGTTATATATATATATATATATATATATATATATATATATAACACGGATCAGGTCCGGGAGTTCGGACCTGATCAAAATTCGGACCCTTTTTTTTTTTGTAGAACAACTAAAAAAAATTATGGAACTAAATTTTTTTTAGTTGTTTTAAAAAAAAAGCAAAAAAAAAATGTCCGAATTTTTTTAAAATCCGTGAGTCCGGACCTGATCCGGACTCTCTCTCTCTCTCTATATATATTTGGAACGAAAGAATTAATAGTTAATTAAACTATCAAGGAAAGTGGATAAAAGTAATTGTGAAAGGGAGTAATTAGTCACTATGTTATGAAAAGTAGTAAAGGTAATAAAGAAAATAAATTTTCTTTTAATAATGGGAATTGTGTTACTTCAGTGTAACATGTAATGGTATGACAGGTAATATTAAATTATGGTTAACTATATTATAGTAATATATTTAATTAGAATAAATAATTGTCCAATTTTCGAAAATATTTGACTACATATGCGTAATGTAGCATTACGCAATATGTACGACGGGATTTAGTGATATAAGTTAAATTGAAGCATGAGCTGCTAGTAATTGAGGGAGCTTGTGATAAGTCTTATTTTCCTAAGCATGAGGTGTAAGGCAAGGAGAAGGAATAGGCTGCCAATTAAGCTAAGCTACATTTGAGAATAAAAAAGAAACCAGGAAGCTTAGCTAGCCCAATTCTTCTCCATTCCCGTACACTCTCACTCTCCACCTTTCTCGCTCAAAATTCTAAAGTTCCCAAGACTAGCAAATTCTAAGCTAAAGCAAGAAACAAGCAAATGAAGAATTAGCTGGAATTGTAGTAAAGGGAGAGAATCAAATTGGCAATCATCAAACCCAAACTAACAGGGGTGCATTCAATTAAAATTTTTAAAGATTTTTTTTAAGTGACATATTTTTGTAGAATTTATGAATTTTAATAACTTTTAAATATTTTAAAAACTTAACTTTTATAGACTTTATGAAATAAGTAACAGTTTTTTATAAATTTTTTATCAAGACTATGATAGACTTTTTGTAAGACCCCAAATTTTATGAATAGAGATTATTATTTTTTTCTTCTAAATATCATTTTGAATATTATAGTGTGGATTTGATATAATATTGTAGTTGTGGGTAATATTTTCAAATTTTGCAAAGTAAACAAGTTGTTATAAAATACTCGATTGGTCGAGAATATTCGTTTTATCAGGGAATATTCGTACGACGACACAATCATTGGTGGACCCCACAACATAATTATTATTGAAGTTAGAAAATGACAGAAATAACTTTTTATAAAAATAACGGGAAATTTTTTACCAGTAACTGTTAAAATACTCGGTGATAAAAATACAGTAATACGCATGGTTGCATAGCAACACACAGTATTGATTATTGATACTTACGTGAGAAGTCACTCAATTTATTTCAATTATTGTCACAGTAATTGCTGCATAATATCTCACGTTGTTGATTCAACTATTGTCACAATATTTTATATTATTAAATCAATAATTGAGATGACAAAGTTATTCATATTATTATTTGCATTATCGAAAATGTCTAGAAAAAGTTCTGTCGAGAAAAGGGGTTTGGTCACCTAATTGCAGGCCAATTAATAGGGAGAAATCCTTATCGAAAAGCCCCCTCTTTCATGGAAATGATCTGGTTGTTAATATAGCAAGTTATAATATTAATTATGAATGTTATTAAAAATATGTTTTGTGAAGCTAAGTGAATTGAGATAAATAGATGAGATTTTTATGAAGTATTTATTGTAAATTTAGCTTATTATATGGACCCCCCACTTACCCATTTTTTAAAATAGTCGGGAGAAAGTTATCTCAATTTTATTGTATATATATATAATAAGTTTTATTTTTTATAAAAAATAGAATATATTATATTTTATTATGCATAGTGTTTGTATAGTGTCTGAATAGTAATTGCATAGTAGAAATTAAAATAATTAGACGATTTTCTTTGCGCGCACGTGATATGTCACTGTGCAGTCCGTGAATAAAATTTCTAAATAGTATACATCCATTCTCCTATAAATAGGATGCTTAGTTTAGAATTGAAAATCACACCAAAATCAGAGGATTCTTCTTCTATAATATTGAGCGTATTTCTTTGGAGTTTAAGAAAGCTTTGAGTGTAGAAAACAATGCAAGTTTTCTTCAAGAATATCTCCTCCATACCAGTCATAAGTACTTTTTTTTAAGTTAAGAGATATTATTTATTTCATATTCGCTTACAATATTATTTTTCGTATTCGTAAAATTTTTTATTTTCGTTCAATATTCGTAAGGAATATTATTTTTATTCAATATTCGTAAGGAATATTATCTTCGTTCAATATTCGTAAGGAATATTATTTTCGTTCAACAGTTGTAAGGGATATTATTTTTGTTCAATATTCATAAGAAATAATATTTTCTTCCATACTCTGCAGTATGTAAGTAATATTATTTCGTTTCAGATTCCGAATTCTACACTCATTTTGTTAAATATTGTTTATATACTCCTTGAAATTAGTAGAATATCCTTGAAATTTGCGATTTATCTAGTATCGTTTTACAATGATATTTTTCTGAACATTCTTTTTAAATTTTAAGCTTTTCATGCTGGAGTACTATTCATGAGTACTATTTATACATGCGACACTATTCATACACATGGTACTATTTATACGTACGACACTATTCATAAAGTAATATTCATAGGGCACTATTCATGAAATACTATTCACCCAAAAAATTAATTTCTTTTCTGTCCAAATTATTTTTGATACATGGATATTATTCTTGAATTTTACTCTACAAAGCAGTTATCATGTTATCAATTTGGATATTTTTAAACTCTCGATAAATTTAAAGTCTTTAATATTTATCCTTGATTTCGTTTGATTGATGCTTATATCATTGTCATCATCCTCATGCTTATATTGTGATGAAAGTCATTTTTGGCCCGTAGTGCATAGATGGACTATTGATTGGTATGATTATAACCAGGAATTATTCGATATAATCATGACCTGTAATGTTACAAATGATGTGGTAAAAGTCCTCTTTGGCTTGTAGTGCATTGATGGACAGATGTTGGTATGATCATGACCATGCGTTTTCTTCGGCCAATGGTTCAAAGATGAATTGTTGTTTGGCATGATCATGACCACTGATGATAATAACGAATATTATTGGCACGTAGTGCATGATTTGTAACACCCCCAAAATAGGTCCACACAACTCATTCTGAGTCGCTAAATACATGGTACAGAAAATAACTACAACTTCATTATTACAATTGTCGTGCAAAATGCGACAACACATATGCTGTGAGTTTTAATACAAATATTGTCTTCTAGACAATATCCAAACTCAAATAAAGTCCTCATTATAATTATTGATACACTATTTTACAAAATAGTGAGGACTGCTAAAATAACTATCTTGAACCATTACTCTACACCCTGACTAGTTCCCGTTATATTCTCGCATCCTGAGAAGAAAAATGGAATAAAAAAGAAAAAGGATATGCTCAACTAGCCCGATAAAGAATATTATAACAAAGATAATGTAGAACAAATTATCCTTAGTCCTCAACAGGAAAAAAAATCTGATAGAATATAATAGACAATAATTTTTAGATCAACAACTGCAGCGGAAACAACAATCCATTAGAAGAGTCAAGTAGAACATGAAATCTAATATCTTCTATGATTTAAAAGTTCATCATCAATATTTTATCCTTGTAGTATCATTCAATAAATATATCAATTCAATGAATTATCCATGCACCACGGCCAAGGGTATTCATTAGTATCACCAGTGGACATGTTCATCTCAACATATGTCTATCTTTGCACTACGGGCCTAAGATATTCATCAGGTAATAATTCATCTTTGCACTGCAGGCCAAAGATATTCAGTTTTATCACCATTTAGGACTAAGAATGATTAAAATAATTTAAAGAAAACAAATCCAGTGAGATAAAAGGACAAAGATTAGGGATTCGTACTTTAGTTTATCCAAGTTCAAAAATACTCCACAATAATCAATTGTGGAGCAAAATTCAAGAATGAAGATCAAAACATGGATACAATAAAAAATAGTAACTATAATAGACAACTTGGACAAATAAAAAAAATAATTTTTCTATGAATAATGTCTTATACGTGAATAGTAACCCCGACATGAAAAGGTAAAAATTTCATAAGAAAAATCATACTTCGTGAATAGTACTCATGAATAGTATCGTATTCATGAATAGTGTCGTATACGTGAATAGTAATATCGACATGAAAAGGTAAAAATTTCATAATAAAATTCATACCAATATTTCGGTATAATGATATTGAAAGAAATAATATCATTTACGAAAAAAAATAACATCGCTTACCTCAAAAGAATAATACTTCTTGCTAAAATATCAGATATAATGCTGAAGGAAACTTGGACTATTTATCAACTCTCAAAGTATCTAAATACTCACAAAAAATATGCTCTATATTATAGAGAGAGAAAACTTCTGATTCTGGTGTGATTTTTAATTCTAATCTAAGCACCGTATTTATAAGAAAATATTTAGACCGCTAAAGCAGAAAATTTAATAAAATTATATTTTATTAAAAAAAAATTCATGCCCACCCTTGACCAAATTCATCAGCACACCACTGGGGCCCACCAACATAAAAAACGTCTTTCTTTTAAAAAATATTTATAACTTCAAAATCAATTCAGACCCAATATTCCGGAACTATAATAATTCATAATAAATAGCCCTTTTTTCAGAAAAATACGAATTTTATGTCCATTCCATAGTAAATTTAATTCTCTACAACTTTGTAGAAGAAAGTTTTTCCATATTCTAAACAGAAAATGACTGAAATCCACATACGGGTGATTTTTAACATTTAGTCCGACAAAATACTGATAAAACACCTCAGTATTAATTCCTTCATTTATATCCACGAAAAATAAATATTTCCTTATCATTTTTATCAATAATTAATTATTCACAAATAATATTATAGAATCACAATAATGACAACCAGATCGTTCCCAGGAAAGAGGGGGCTTTCCGATAAGAATTTCTCCTTATTGGCGCGCAATTAGGTGACCAAACCCCTTTCATAGATAGAACTTCCTTATACATTGCCAATAATGCTATCTAATAATATTATTCAAATAATATAAATTATTGATCTGATAATGAGAAATACTGTGCAGTGACAATTATTGAATTAATAATATAAAATATCAATGTAGCAATTATTGCATTAATAAAATAAAATATTGAACAGTAATTACTCTAACAATTATTGAGTAGTGACTTCTTATGTAAGAATCAATAATTTATGCAATATCGTGTTCTACTGTACAACACCGCGTATTACTGCATTTTAACCACCGGGTATTCCAACAGTTTTAACGATAACAACTACGCCGTTATTTATAAAAAAAGTCATACTTGTCGTTTTCTTCATCCGACAGTTTTTCGTTAGGGGCCCACAAATGGTTGCGCCGCCGTACGAATATTCTCTGACAGTAAGAATATTCCACGACCAAATGAATATTCCCCGACAACAATGAGTATTTTATAACCACTTGCTTATTTAAAATATTTGCACATTTTACACATAACTAACCACATTAATCAAATCAACCCCTTATTATTTCAAAATATAGGAAGTTAAATTTTATAAAAAGTTGGGCTCTTACAACATCCCCTCATGAAATTTCGTCCTCAAAATTGACGTACGTACCCGGTGTTTCGAAAAGGTGAGGATACCTCGCTTTCAATTACGATTCCAACTCCAAGGTCATTTTCTCAATAGCATGGTTTCTCCACAAAATTTTGACTTGTGCTATAACCTTTGTTGCATAGGATATGCTCCTTCATATCCAAGATCTTGACAGGTACCTCCTCGTACGTTAAATATTTGGCTATCTTGTTTGATTCTAACTCAATAATGTGGTTTGGGTCTTTCACATATTTACAAAGCACAAATATGTGAAAAACATTATGAACACGAGACATGCTTTGAGGTGATACGAGCATATAGGCCACATTTCCTACTCAGTCAAGAATCTCAAATGGACCAACAAATCATGGATTGAACTTTTCTCTCTTCCTGAATCTTGTAACTCCCTTCCATGGAGCAACACGTAACAATATATGATCCCCAATATTAAATTCCATGTCCTTTCGATGAAGATCCACATAAATCTTTTGTCGATCATGTGCCGTTTGTATACATTTTCAGATCATTTAGATCTTTTCTGTAGTCATACGTACCAACTCTGGTCCCAACAATGTTGCTTCACCCACCTCATCCCAACATACTGGAGAGCGACACTTTGTTGTAGGAGAATTCCACCAATGGTAAGTACTTATCCCAACTCCCTTTGAAGTCTAGAACACAAAGTCTTGATAGATCTTCAAGAGTTTGAATAGTCCTTTCTGATTGCCCGTCCGTTTGAGGATGGTATGCCGAATTGAATTGTAAATCCGTACCCATAGCTTTCTACAAGCTAACCCAAAATCGTGAAGTGAATCTTGGGTCTTGATCAGAAACTATGAATACTGGCATACCATGCAATCTCATAATCTCATTTATGTACATATGAGCAAGACGTTCAAGTGAATAAGTTTCTCGTATAGTCAAAAAACGAGCAGACTTGGTTAATCTATCGACAATGACCCAAATTGCATTTATGACTTGAGAAACCTTGGGAAGACCCGTTATGAAGTCTATGGTAATATCTTCCCACTTCCATTTCGAAATATCAAGTGGTTGCAATGGACCCTTTGGCACTTGATGCTCTGCCTTAACACGTTCACAAGTTAAACATCTTCAGATAAACTCCACGATCTCTCTCTTAATATTGCTACACCAAAATGTATGTTGAAGATCACGATACATTTAAATACTTCCAGGATAAATTGCAAATGGGGTGTTGTGTGCTTCCATCACGATTTTGTACTTTAAATCAGAGTCGTTAGGAACATAAAGTTTGGATTTGACTCAAAGTATTCATTCTTCATCGATTCTTACTTCTGGAATAGCACCTTCTTGTACTTTCTTCTTCAGTACGCATCAGCTCTGGGTCTGTGGCTTGAGCAGCTTTAACTTTATCGATTAAAGTCGGTTCTACTCATATATTTGATATCATCACGTGGGTACTTGGAGCCTTTAACTCTATCTCCATCCTTTGTAAGTCGTACAAAATGGGTCTTTGTGTTAACAACATTGCACTCGTACCCACATACGATCTTCTACTCAATGCGTCAGCTACCACATTTGCTTTTCTAGGATGGTATTGAATGGTATGGTCGTAATCTTTCAACAGCTCGAGCCAACGTCGTTGCCGTATGTTGAGTTCCTTTTGGATGAAGAAATATCTGAGGCTTTTATGATCTGTATAGATCTCCGCTTTCTCCCCATACAGGTAGTGCCTCCAGATCTTTAGCACGAAAACGACTGCTGCCAACTCTAGATCATGAGTAGGATAATTCCTCTCATATTCTTTGAGTTGTCTTGAGGCATAGGCTATGACTTTCTCATATTACATGAGAACACATCCTAAATCTCTGCCTGAAGCATCGCTGTAAATGACAAATCCCTCCAAACCTGATGGTATTGTCAGAACAGGTGCCGAAATGAGCCTCCTCTTAAGTTCTTGGAAACTCTTCTCATATTCCTTGCTCCATTCGAATTTTATATCTTTTCGAGTCAGCTGACTAAGTGGAGTGGAAATTCAAAAAAATCCTTCCACGAATCTCTGATAATAACCAGCTAATTCTAGAAAGCTATGTATTTTGATTACTAACTTTGGTTTCTCTCAACTGTGACTCAAATCCCAACCTTGGATAGCACGTCACAATAGCACCTATCGTTTTACCACCACATAATTATAGCGTCCCCTACGGAGAGTCTGGCTTCAGTGTATTCCACAAAGAAAGTCACCAGATAGAGGCTCGGGTACCAACTCTTGTAGTTGGGTTTTTAACTCTTAAGGTTCAATAGGAGCCATTCGATATGAGATTTTAGAAATGAGTTTTGTACCGGGTTCAAGGTCAATACAAAATTTGATTTCTTACTCTGGGGGTAGGTCAGGAAGTTCTTCGAGAAATACATCAGGAAATTCATTAACAACGAAAATATTATTCAAATCTGAAGTATTTTTGTTCGAGTCCATGACATGAGCTAAGAAAGCTTGACATCCGTTTTTTAATAAACGAATGACTTTTTGGCTTGATATGAAAGTATTCGACTTTAGTGGTTTGGTTGCTTTAATTCGCATAATAGGTTGGTTAGGAATATGAAAACTAACAACCTTACGAAAACAATCAATTTTAGCATGATAAAAGTTAACCAGTCGATTCCGAAAATCACATCAAAGGTAAGTATCTTTAAAGAGATAAGATCAACAGGTAATGTGATGGTGCTAACTTGAATCAAGCAAGATTTATAAATAGTGGATGTAATGAAAGTTTCTCCTAACGAAGTTTCAACATATAAGTCAAAGTCTAATTTCTCAGGAGTCAAGTTCAAACGTTGAGCACAAGTAGGAGAGATAAAAAAATGGGTAGAACCGATATCTAATAAGGTATAAATTTTGCAAGAGTTTATGATTACTAACTCATGATAACTTCGTTCGGGTTCCTTGTATATTGGGAAGTCACGACAAACGCTCTCCCTTGAATCGCTGACTTTGACTTGTCTGGGATAACCTTTGGTGTTATCGTCCCAACTGGACTTAATTTTGATATAGAGTACATTCCACCCTCAATTGCTTCGTCGCATTCCTGATCCATGATTTGAATCATTACCCTCTGATCCATATCGAATTAGGGGTTGACCGTTCTGCACAGGGTAATTCCGAACTCGATGTTAGATTCTCCCAATTGTTGTCCAAAAAGCGAAATCCATTTCATCTATTTTGGCCTTCTTATATCGGACGTCTTTTTCTATAATATCAACGCGTCATGCGACTTTTACCCATGCATCCTCTATTCTCATTCGTTCAGTCGTTTCTTATTTCATCAGAAGTTTGATCATATCATTCTCAAATTCCAGCTCTAATATCTTATACTCTGCCAAAGAGTGCTTTTTTCAAGCATTGCACATCGGGTAACACAATTTTGAATTGTTGCATCCCTTTGCTCCACGACCGCCTGATGTTCTTCAGCCTGCTCTTCTAACTCATGAATACGATTTTGAAATTCTAAATTTCAATCATAAAGTTCTCCTAATAAATCCTCCTCAGGTTCCGCTTCTTCTACACTTTCAGTTGCTACCTCTGCGACTAGCTCGGGTGCAACTATTAATTCTTCACTCACCACATGGATATCTCTAATTTCTTCTTCGCCTGACATCACATTATCTTGGTTGGTGATTAGAGGTGTCTCAACGGTCTCATTCACTCCATTGTTAACATTTTCAGCTGCCATTCTCAAATACTGTGACAAAACAATGGTTAATTAAACAAATTAACATATCACATATTAACCTTATGCTCCGACTGACCCATTAAATACCAAATAAGCTTAGGTAGGCCACACTAGTGAAGGATTTACTCGTCTCTTCCCTCCTAGTTCTATTCCCCAGTCTCCACCAGAGACCATATGTGACGCACCCAAATTAGGTATACATCACCCATCTTGGGTCGCCAAATACATGGTACTGAATACAAATACAAACTTAATTATTCAACATGAGCTGAGAGTTTTTACACGAATATTGTCATCTAGACAATATCCAAACTCAAATAGAGACCTCATTACATTTATTGACACGCTATTTTGTAGAATAGTGAAGACTACTATAACACCATCTCGAGCCATTACTCCGTTCCCCGACTAGTTTCCGGCTACGTTCTCATTTTCTGAAGAGAATAATGAAAGTAAAAGGGTGAGCTCAACTTGCCCAGTAAGAAATATTATGACTAAGATAATGCAAAATAAGTTATCATTAGCCTTCAATAATGTTAAACTGATAGAATATAATAGACAACAATTTTAACTGTAGCGGAACAAAAAATCCATTAGACGAGTCAAGTAGAGCATGATATCTACTATCTTCTATGATTTAAAAAGTTTATCATTAACTTTATTGTTGTGACTCAGCTTAATAAATAGATCACATCATCAAATCATCCATGCACTACGGGCCAAGGATATTCATTAGTATCACGTCTACAAATTATTCTTTTACACTACGGGCCAAAAATTATTCGTGTAATCATCAATGGTCATGACTATACTGAATTATCCATGGTCATAATCATACCCATCAACAGTCCATCTATGCACCTAAGCCAAAGATGACTTTCATCACAATATAAACATGAGAATGATGACAATGATATAAGAATTCAATTAAAAGAAAGTAAATGATAAATTTTTAAAGATTTATAATTTAATTTATCCAAAATTCAATAATGTCCAAATTTTCAGCATGATACTGCTTTATGGAGTAAAATTCAAGAATAGTATTCATGTATCAAAAATAATTTGGACAGAAAAGAAATAAATTTTTCGGTGAATCCCCGTGAATAGTACCCTATGAATAGTACTTTGGGAATAGTACCCCGTCAATAGTACCCCGACATAAAAAGTGCCCCAAATACCCGAGTGAACAATATTTGAGTGAATAGTAATCGGGTGAATAGTAACCATGAATAGTAACTCGTGAATAGTACCCCGGCATGAAAAGTATCCTGAATACCCGAGTGAATAATATTATAGTGAATAGGATGAATAGTAACCCATGAATAGTAACTTGTGAATAGTACTTCGGGTGAAAATATTGATATTTAATAAAAAAAAGTTCATATCAATATTCTAATAAAATGATACTGGATGAAGCGCAAAACTCATGGATATTCCACTAATTTCAAGAATTATAGAAGCAATACTTACCATAGTAAATTTAGATTTAAGAATATGAAAAGAATTAACATACGAAAACTGCAAACGGATTTTCACCTGTCATACGGTACGTAATCCGCATAGACAGGTTATTCCGACATACTAAAGGATAAATACGAAAAATAGTATTCCTTATGAATACGAAAGAAATAATACCTCTTACCTTAGTAGAAAGCTGGATACTGCAAAAGTGAAGTAGCAAAATACTCTTCATCTTGCTCTCTATAATTTCTCTCTCTATAGTGTCTCTTGTGAATCTCAGTGAATTGGTGAGAATGTAAGAAGAATTAAGCTTCTATTTATAGGAGAATGGACTAAATAATAACTAATTCATGAACGGTCCAAATTGATTCACTATTAGAACGGATGGACTATGACAACCGAGATTTTATAATTTAATTTTAATATTTATTGGAATGAGTAAATATTTTTTGATGAATTAATTATTAGATTAAATAATTAATCGATGAAGTTGTGGTAGATTAATTTAATTATATGTGTTGTATTTATTAAATTAATGTGGAGAATTTTTATTATTCGAAGTATGTGATTATGTGAGCTTATTGTATTAAAAGAAATATTTAATAAGCCTGATAGTATTTTAATTAATTTAATTATTAATTAGAGATTTAATAATTTGATATTATTATTAAATGAGAAAATTTAATTATGTGACTGTAGGGGTTCGGCACATAAAACGCAGCAAAAATATAAAAATTCAAAACAATTTCTGAAATCCAAAAATAGGATCCATGCGAAAAACAATTAACTCAGTTGTTTAGAGATTATACCGAATATGAAAAAACGAGAATCTGAAATTGATGCGCTCGAATCCTTAACGTAATTCCTCACGAAAACTACGTCTCTATGGCATCCACATGAATGCCGCACGAACCGTCGAATGATTCTGCAATAAGAGGGACTTGCGGTACTAGCCACCAAAGGAACCTTTATGAAACTGTACGTTTTCTCTCTAGTCTCTCTTTAAGAGCGGCTAGGGTTTTCAAGTTATTATCTAACCCTAAGTAGCTGCTATATATCCTATATATATTAGTTAAATGGAATTAATCAAAACCTAATTTCATAAAATCCGAATTTATATATATATAACTTAATTAAGTCTTACTTAATTAATATACATATATACAAACTTTCCTTTTAATTTAAATTCGTGATTTAAATACTATTAATCATATTAATATATTTAAATCCTTAAAATTTAAATTTATTCCCTTTTAAATTACGTTCTATGTTTTTGTGACCCTATATGTTATTATCACGTTGGCAATAATTTTAAAATCATATTATAAAATCATAAACAGTGAGCGACATCTAGTAATGCATCACTGCTACCCAAGTAATAATAAGATCGATGATTCGATGCAACCTTTTAGTGACCAATGATTTAATCTAATTTAATCCTTTTAACCTTAATATCATAGATTAAACTCGAGTCATGGAATGTGTCATACTCTTCATAATTTAATCTCAGTTTTCTTGATCAATGAGTAGACTATATGAAACAAATCACTATTTGAGCATGGCCATGCATTTCATAGTCCTACTCAATCAAGAGGCCTATGGATATCACCCCTAATATATAGAAGTGTTAAATTCCATCTAGATCACACATATTCCTCACACGATTCATGATGTACCCAATAATCACCTTTATAGTCCACCCTATTAAAGGTGACATTTGATGATATCAAAGTACATAAATTCCCGTGTAGTAATATAGTGATTTTAGGTCGAAAGACCATTACATCATTATCACTATGAGAATTTCTAATGACACTTCGCATAATGCTCCACATAGAATTCTCATGGTGAGTCTGTCCAGTACATCGTTATCTAACATGTACCTATGCATTGACTTAATATCTCATATATTTATGACCAATGAAATTTGGTCATCAGTCAATCCACATACTAGTCTCAATGCATCAATTTTGTCCCATCAACAAAGATACTCGACTAGGGACATTTAAGAACAATGATATTAATTGTAATTATATAATCTCATGTTCAAGTCACATACTTGAAACCATATAATTTGTATCATTATTCTAAGGAATTTTATTATGTTAACAATTATATAACGCAGTAAATAAAACCATAATAAAATCATTCATTTATTCAATCAAATATAATATCAAAACGTTAAGCAATTATATCAATAATTGGTCTCTAGGGCATAAACTCTAACAGTGACTATGTGCATTAATGAGAAATTATTATATTTTATTTAAAGTAAATTAAATAAGATATTAGATTTATTTTATAATGGGTGTGATATTATTTAAACCATATGATAAGGTTTTTATTAAATTAAATAGTTTGAAACCTATACTTGCTAGCCAAATGAGGCCTTAAGAGGAGTTGGGGGCAGTTAAACCACGTATGGAGTAACTGACCTCAACTCTGCGCATAAAGACTCAGTTATTTGATATTACGTATTCTTCAATTTAGAGTTAACTGAAAGCCAGAGAAATTTCAGAGAGAGTTTGAAAAATTTTAGTGTGTAATTGATAAAGAGTTGAGAGGGAATTCATCTTCTGCAAATTACACTCTACGCTTGGGTAATCTTTTCAACCGAATTCCTTTTTACGTCATTTAGTTTTTATAAAATGGCTTTCATACATTATATAAAGTCTCTATAATTGAAAATTGTATGGGTTATGAGTATATATGTGTAAAGATGTTGTTATAATGTGTTTTTATATATATTGTGTGCTTCCATATCATCAATTTCATAATATTATAACGTATGATTATGGCTTCAAAAGTTACAGAGTATGTTATATGGCCATATGGCCTTATACGTGATTTTAATATGTCAAACATAAATTGTTCTGTAAAATTTCCACTTGTATATGATTATATATGCTAAAACGAACAAAACGAAACTTGAATGGTTGAATTTGGTCTTATAACGAATCTGTGGTGTTGAATTTTAGGATTTATGTTCAAAACCTTCAAGAACAGTATAATTTTTATGTTTTAATTCTGTAATTATATGTTTTAATGGGTTAAAATCACTATATAAGTGTTGGGTAATGATTATGTATGAATTTTAACATGTGGGTATGTTTAATTTGGTAAATTTAATGACCATATAGTGTTTATTTCACCTTATTCTGTGTTCTTCGCGAACTGGAAATCAAAAACTGGAGTGTCGCGCCGCGGCGCCAACTCCAAGTACAATTCCCGCGCCGCAGCGCCAAGACCCAGTACAACAGTGGCGCCGCAGCGCCACTTAGCAGAATGTCCAAAAAAATATATTTTTTAAGTGTTCAAGTATAGAAATGTGATAGCAACTTAATCTAATGATTATAAAGACTCATTAGACATACAATGAGATATTAAAATAGGTTCTTATCATGTCATTAAGACATTTATATGTTAATTGAATTGTTGATTATGTAATTAGCTTGTTATTCGTATAGTGTAATATTACGTGAAAACAAGTGTGGTAATTTGACTAAGTATAGTCATGAACTTGAGTTAGACAAAGAATAAACTTGTGATGTTTAGTATGTTATAATTGACTGGTATTGTGAAAGTAAATGATATGTAGGATTTAAATTAAAGAACGAGTTTTATTAACGTGTAATCTACGCACGAGGCAAGTTTCCTAACGCTACTTGTTATTGTTATATAAGTTGATTAATTCACTTTTCTACATTGAGCAAGTTCTCATTATTATTGACTAAGTCTGTTTTGTTATAAATCTTTCAAGCATGATGCTATTATACAATACTTATTCTATTGTATACCTCTTGAGATTGTTATTCAAATTAAGTTATCAGTTATTGTTAAACCTTGTTAGACTAGCGAACCCTTAATGATTTGACTAGTCCATAGTTGATAAGCGTTCTAAATTTCAGAACCCTTGATAAATTATCCAAGCCAAACTTCCTTTGGTGCGGACTCGAATGTAAAACTGAGATGAACAACCCTGTAAAGGGGATTACTTATGCGTTAGCGTTAAGATATTGTGCACAGTATGGTACTAAAAGCTGATCCCCCTAAGTACGAGAAGAAGAGTCCATAGTCTTATGAATGTTAAAGGTTTCAAGTAGAACACTTGACAACCTAGGACATAGTTCAAGGTCTTATGACCCTCAGAAGTTCTTTTGTCTCTTGTTATTCATTCTTAATTCAAAAGTTGAGTTTCCTATTTCAGAAGTCTTTAATTTATTTGCATGTTATTATTCATTGTTATATTGTTATACTTGTGGGCAATCGTGCTCACTCTTACGTAATAATAACATTGCAGTTAAGAACGAAATAGCAGACGAGCCTTCCACTAGTAAAGGCAAAGGCAAGATTAGTAAGTAATGAAGATTGTTTTATTTATGTGGTTATTTAATGATGTTTAGACTTGATGTTACTTAAGACTTATTATTTGTTTATGATTCCGCACATATGTTTTAAGGTTAGAGCAACCTGGGATTTATTTATTATGCAGTTGATGTAACCCCATAAGGGGAGATTTATTATTTATTTCTATCTATTGCATGGTTTCCATTTATTTATGGGTAGATAGATAAATGATGTTTGTACATTGAACACCAAATCCTGTGGAAATGGAAGTACCGGATTTGGGGGTGTCACACAGACCATATTGATTACTATTAAAACCACAACCGACAGTCTGGATTGATTTAATTTTAAAATCACCACCGACAGGTCCAAATTGATTTACTTTTAAAACCACCACCGATAGTTCAGATTGATTTACTTTTAAAACCACCATCAATGGCCCATATTGATTTACTATTAAAACCACCATAATGGTCCACATTGATTTACTATTAAAACCACCATCAATGGTCCAGAATGATTTACTATTAAAACCACCACCAATGGTCCAGATTGATTTAACTTATTACACTTTAGTACCCCTAAAGTTTTCCAAGTTTGCATTATTTCCCTCTAAATTTTGTAATTCACTTATCTTCAATAAACACATTCTTAATACTTCAACAATTATTCATCATTAATATTATAACTCACAATATTTAACAACCAGATCGTTCCCAGGAAAGAGGGGGCTTTCCAATAAGGATTTCTCCCTATTAGCGCGCAATTAGGTGACCAAACCACTCCTCGACAGAACTTTCTAGACATTGTCAATATTGAAAATAATAATATGAATAACTTTGTTGTCTCAATTATTGATTTAATAATATAAAATATTATGCAGATGATAATGTGACAATAATTGAATCAAATAAAGTGAGATATTATGCAATAATTACTGTAGTAATAATTGAGTATAACTGAGTGACTTCTCACGTAAGCATCAATAATCAATACCGTGTGCTACAATGCAATCACGCGTATTAATGTACTTTTACCACCAGGTAGTTCAACAGTTTAACGGTAAAACTTCCGCTGTTATTTTTATAAAAAGATATTTCTGTCATTTTCTAACTACGACAATACTTCCGTTGTGGGGTCCATCAATGATTGTGTCATCGTACAAATATTCCCTATTAAAACAAATATTCCCCTGACCAATCGAATATTTACTGACACAACTAATATTTTATATCAACTTACTTACTTTGCAAAAAAAATTCAAATATTACCCACAACTATAACATTATATCATATCCACACCATAATATTCAAAAATATATTTTGAGAAAAATTATTCTTTATTCAAAAAAGTTGGGGTCTAACAACCTCCACTTCTTATGAAATTTCATCCTCGAAATTAGGGTACGTACCTGATATGTCGAAGAGGTGAGGATACCTTGATTTCATTTCAGATTCTAACTCCCAAGTCATTTCCTCCACATCGTGGTTTCTCCACAAAACTTTGACTTGAGGTATAACCTTGGAGCGTAGAATATGATCCTTCTTATCCAAGATTTTAACAGCTACCTCTTCATACGTTAAATCTTCCTCTATCTCGTTTGGTTCTAATTCAATAATGTGGTTCGGGTCTTTCACATATTTATGTAACATAGATATGTGAAAAACGTTATGAACATGAGACATACTTGGCGGTAAGGCGAGTCTATAGGTCACAGTTCCTACTCGATCAAGGATTACAAATGGGCCAATGAATCGAGGATTGAGCTTTCCTCTCTTTCCAAATCTCGTAACTCCTTTCCATGGAGCAACACGTAACAAAACATGATCTCCAATATTGAATTCTATGTCCTTTCGTTGAAGATCAACATAACTCTTTTGTCGATCTTGTGAGGTTTTTATACGTTGTCAAATCGTTTGAATCTTTTCCGTAGTCATACGTAACAACTCCGGTCCCAACAATGTTGCTTCACCTACCTCATCCCAGCATACTGGAGAACGACACTTTCTTCTATACAACGCCTCAAATAGAGCCATGCCAATATTTGCTTGATAACTGTTGTTGTAGGAAAACTCCACCAATAGTAAGAACTTGTCCTAACTTCCTTTGAAGTCAAGGACATAGAGTCTTAATAAATCCTCAAGAGTTTGAATAGTCCTCTCTGATTGTCTGTCCGTTTGAGGATGATACGCCGAACTAAATCGTAAATCTGTGCCCATAGCTTTGTGCAAACTAACCTAAAATCTTAAAGTGAATCTTGGGTCTCGATCAGAAACTATAGATACTGGTATACCATGCAATCTTACAATCTCGTTTATGTAGATACAAGCAAAACGTTCAAGTGTATAAGTTTCTCGTATCGGTAAGAAATGAGTAGACTTGGTCAATCTATCAATAATGACCCAAATTGCATCTATACCTTGAGAAACCTTGGGAAGACCAGTAACGAAATCCATATTAATGTGCTCCCACTTCCATTCTGGAATTTCAAGTGGTTGCAATGGACCTTTTGGTACTTGATGCTCCGCCTTGACTCGTTGACAAGTTAGACACCTTGAGATAAACCCCGCTATCTCTCTCTTCATATTGCTCCACTAAAATGTATGTTGAAAATCACGATACATTTTGGTACTCCCAGGATGGATTACAAATGGTGTGTTATGCGCCGCCATCATAATTTTATACTTCAAGTCAGAATCGTTAGGAACACAAAGTCTGGAGTTGACTCAAAGTATTCCTTCTTTCATCGATTATTACTTCCGGAATAGCACATTTTTGCACTTTCTTCTTCATACACATTAGCTCCAGGTCTGTAGCTTGAGCAACTTTAACTTTATCGATTAAAGTCTGTTCTATTCGTATATTCTCCATCATCACATGGGTCCCTAGAGTCTTTAACTCTATCTCTATCCTTTGTAAGTTATACAAAATGGGCCTTTGCATTGACAATATCACACTCGTACCTGCATATGATCTTCTACTCAATACATCAGCTACTACGTTCGCTTTTCCAGGATGGTATTGAATGGTATGATCATAATCTTTCAACAGCTCAAGCCATCGTCATTGCCGCATGTTGAGTTCCTTTTGAGTGAAGAAATATTTGAGGCTTTTATTATCCATATAAATCTCCACCTTCTCTCCATACAGGTAATGCCTCCAAATCTTAAGCGCAAAAACGACAGATGCCAACTCTAGATCATGAGTAGGATAATTTCTCTCATATTCTTTGAGTTGTCGTGAGGCATAGGCTATGACTTTTCCATGTTGCATGAGAACACATCCTAAACCTTTGCCTGAAGCATCACTGTAGATGACAAATCCCTCCGAACCAGATGGTATTGTCAGAACAGGTGCTGAAATGAGTCTCCTCTTGAGTTCTTGAAAACTCTTCTCACATTCTCCGCTCTAACCGAATTTTGTATCTTTTCGAGTCATCTGAGTTAATGGAGTAGCGATTCGAGAAAACCCTTCTACGAATCTCCGATAATAACCAGCTAAGCCGAGAAAGCTACGTACTTCGGTCACTGACTTGGGTTGCTTCCAGCTTTGAATTGCTTCAATCTTTGATGGGTCAATAGATATTCTATGATTTGATATCACGTGCCCAAGGAATGCTACTTCCTCAAGCCAAAACTCTCACTTCTTCAACTTGGCATAAAACTTGTTTTCAAGAAGCTTTTTGAGTATCAACCTCAAGTTTTGCTCATGACCTTCACGACTTTTGGAATATATGAGGATGTCATCAATAAAGACGACTACAAAATGATCCAAATATTCCTTGAATACTCGGTTCATCATATCCATGAAGGCAGCAGGAGTATTAGTCAATCCAAAAGACATGACTAGGAATTCATAATGCCCGTACCGAGTTTTGAAAGTAGTCTTTGGGATGTCATCGGTTTTAATCTTTCACTGATGATATCCGGAACGAAGATCGATCTTTGAAAAGAATTTGGCGCCTTGCAACTGGTCAAACAGGTCATCAATGCGTGGCAACGGGTACCTATTTTTGATGGTGATATGATTCAACTCTCGATAATCAATACAAAGTCGCATAGTTCCATCTTTCTTCTTTACGAAGAGAACAGGAGCACCCCAAGGAGATGTACTAGGATGAATAAAACCGATGTCTAACAATTCCTGCAATTGAGTCTTTAACTCCTGAAGTTCAATAGGAGTCATTCGATACGGGACTTTAGAAATGGGTTTTGTACCGGGTTCAAGGTCTATACAAAATTCAATTTTACGCTTTGGGGGTAGGCCAGGAAGTTCTTCAGGGAATACGTCAGGAAATTTATTAACAATAGAAATATCATTCAAATTTGACGTATTTTTGTTTAAATCGGTGGCATGGGCTAAGAAAGCTTGACATCCGTTTTTCCATAAACGAATAGCTTTATGACTTGGGATGACAGTAATTGACTTTTATGGTTTGGTTGCTTGAATTCGCATAATAGGTTGGTTAGGAATATGAAAGCTAACAACCTTACGAAAACAATCAATTTTAGCATGATGAGTAGTCAACCAAACAATTCCTAAAATCACATCGAATGCAAGTATTTTTAAAGAAATAAGATCGACAGGTAACATGCGGTTACCGATTTGAACCAAACAAGACTTATAAACAGTGGATGTTATGAAGGTTTCTCCCAACGGAGTTTTAACAGTTAAATCAAAGTCTAATTTCTACGGAGTCAAATTTAAACATTGAGCGCAAGTAGGAGAAATAAAATAATGGGTAGAACCGGTATCAAATAGGGTATAAGCTTCGCAAGAGTTTATGATTAGCTTACCCGTGATCACCTCGTTCGGATTCCTCGCTTTTTGGGAGGTTACGACAAACGCTCTCCCTTGAACTACTGATTTTGTCTTGTCTAGGACGACCTTTGATACCTCCATCCCAGCTGGACTTAAATTTGGTGCACGACAAAATTGGGCTAGGTGACCTTCTCTTCCACAATTGTAACATGCTTTGGACTGGTGCGTATAATTTGGACTGATGTGTCCCTCTCCTCCGCATTTGTAACATATTACCGGTGGTCGTTCTTCTTCCTTAAAAACAGGTGCTGGTGCTGACGTCTTTCCATCATTATTGAATCTCCTCTTCTTGAAATTTCCATTTCTATTATCTTGGCCATGATTACCACCGGAGTGGTTACCATTTCTCGCATGTTGATTCCCTCCACGTTTGTTGTCACCGCTTCGATGACTGCTACCATTGGTATTATCGACTTGATGGCTGCTCTCTCTTGGTTGGGTTGACTCATTATCGCGCTCCAATAACTGAGCCCTATTTACAACATTTGAATACAAACACAGTTTATGAGAAATGAGGTATTGACGTATTTCGGGTCTCAAACCTTGTAGAAGCATTCGCGTCATTCTCTCCTCATTATAAACCAAATGGGATACGAACCGGGACAACTCGGTAAACTTAGCCTCGTACTGCGACACGGTCATATTGTTTTGCTCTAACTTGATAAACTCCACCTCCTTCATGTGACGAATACTTTCGGGAAAGTACTTGTCATTGAAAAGCTCTTGGAACTTTTCCCAAGACATCTTGAGTGTGTCAGGCTAGGTACGTTTTACTGATTCCCACCAGTAATCTGCTTCTGCTCTCAATATGAAGGTGGCAAAGGGAACCTTTTGCTCCTCGTAGCATCCCAATACATTAAATATCTTGGTGATCTTCCTTATCCACAGTCTCCGCCTTAAGTGGTTTTGGCTCTCCCCAAAACTTTGATGGTCCCAGCTCCTTGAATTGTTTAGCGGTGACCATCTGTGAGTTGCCAGTGTGTCCACCTGCATTTTGAACAGGAGCCGGATCTCGCTTGATGTTGCATGAAGCCTCTAAACATCCCATTGTTCATCATTTGATCGGTGTTGTTGTTTACCTGAGGATTATTGTCTTCCTGTTGCACATTATCCTGGGTATTAATCGTTGGTGACTCAACGGTCTCATGTGCTTCATTTCTTATCTCAACATTTTCAGATGCCATTTTCAAATACTGCCACAAAACAAGGGTTAATTGACATGCCACATATTATCCATATACTCTGACCGACCAATTAAATACCAAATAAACTTAGGTAGGTCATACTAGCGAAGGAATTCCCCGTCTCTCCCCTCCTAGTTCTTGTCTCACATCTCAGCAATGGATCATATCCCTAAGCTTTGATACCAACTGTGACACCCCCCCAAAATAGGTATACATCACCCATCTTGGGTCGCCAAATACATGATACTGAATACAAATACAAACTTAATTATACAACATGAGCTGAGAGTTTTTACACGAATATTGTCATCTAAACAATATCCAAACTCAAATAGAGTCCTCATTACATTTATTGGCACACTATTTTATAGATTTATGAGGACTACTATAACACCATCTCAGGCCATCACTCTGTTCCCCTACGAGTTCCAACTACGTTCTCATTTCTTGAAGAGAACAATGGAAGTAAAAGGGTGAGCTCAACTAGCCCAATAAAAAATATTATGACTAAGATAATGCAGAATAAGATATCATTACCCTTCAACAATGTTAAACTGATAGAATATAATAGAAAATAAGTTTAACTGCAGCGGAACAAGAAATCCTTTAGAAAAGTCAAGTAGAGCATGATATCTACTATCTTCTATGATTTAAAAAGTTTATCATTAACTTTATTGCTGGGACTCAGCTTAATAAATAGATAACATCATCGAATCATCCCTGCACTACGGGCCAAGGATATTCATTAGTATCACGTCCAAAAATTATTATTGCACTACGGGCCAAGAATTATTCGTGTAATCATCAATGGTCATGACTATACCGAATTATCCCTGGTCATAATCATACCCATCAACAGTCCATCTATGCACGTAAGCCAAAGATGACTTTCATCACAATATAAGCATGAGGATGATGACAATGATATAAGAATTCAATTAAAAGAAAGTAAATGATAAATTTTTAAAGATTTATAATTTAATTTATCAAGAATTCAATAATGTCCAAATTTTTAACATGATACTGCTTTGTGGAGTAAAATTCAAGAATAATATCCATGTATCAAAAATAATTTGGACAAAAAAGAAATAAATTTTTTGGTGAATAGTACCCCCCGTGAATAGTACCCTGTGAATAGTTCTTTGGGAATAATACCCTATGAATAGTAACCCGACATGAAAAGTGCCCCAAATACCCGAGTAAAAAATATTTGAGTGAATAGTAATCGGGTGAATAGTAACTTGTGAATAGTACCTCGACATAAAAAGTGCCCCGAATACCCGAGTGAATAATATTATAGTGAATAGTAACCAGGTGAATAGTACCCCGTGAATAGTACTTCGGGTGAAAATATTGATATTTAATAAAAAAAAATTCATATCAATATTCCAATAAAATGATATTGGATGAAGCGCAAAACTCGCAGATATTCCACTAATTTCAAGGATAATAGAAGCAATACTTACCATAGTAAATTTAGATTTAAGAATATGAAAAGAATTAACATACAAAAACTGCAAATAGATTTTCAGCAGTCATGCAGTACGTAATCTGCGTAGACAGGTTATTCCGACATACTAAAGGATGAATACGAAAAATAGTATTCCTTATGAATACGAAAGAAATAATACCCCTTAACTTAGTAGAAAGCTGGATACTGCAAAAGTAAACTAGCAGAATACTCTTCTTCTTGCTCTCTATAGTTTGTCTCTCTATAGTGTCTCTTGTGAATCTCAATGAACTGGTGAGAATGTAAGAAGAATTAAGCTTCTATTTATAGGAGAATGGACTAAATAGTAACTAATTCACGAACGATCCAGATTGATTCACTATTAGAACAAACTTTCTATATTAATTACTATTAAAACCACAACAAACGGTCCAGATTAATTTACTTTTAAAACCACCACCGACGGTCTAGATTGATTTACTTTTAAAACCACCACCGACGGTCCAGATTAATTTACTTTTAAAACAACATCAATAGTCCAGATTGACTTACTATTAAAACCACCACCAATGGTCCAGATTTATTTACTATTAAAACCACCATCAATGGTCCAGAATGATTTAACTTATTACACTTTAGTACCCCTAAAGTTTTCCAAGTTTGCATTATTCCCCTCTAACTTTTGTAATTCACTTATCTTCAATAAACACATTCTTAATACTTCAATAATTATTCATCATTAATATTATAACTCACAATATTTAACAACCAGATCGTTCCCAGGAAAGAGGGGGCTTTCCAATAAGGGTTTCTCCCTATTGGCGTGCAATTAGGTGACCAAACCTCTCATCGACAGAACTTTCTAGACATTGTCAATATTGCAAATAATAATATGAATAACTTTGTTATCTCAATTATTGATTTAATAATATAAAATATTATGCAGATGATAATGTGACAATAATTGAATCAAATAACGTGAGATACTATGCAACAATTACTGTAGCAATAATTGAGTATAACTGAGTGACTTCTCACATAAGCATTGATAATCAATACCGTGTGCTACTATGCAACCATGCATATTACTGTACTTTTACCACATGGTAGTTAAACAGTTTAACGGTAAAACTTCCACTGTTATTTTTATAAAAAAAATATTTCTGTCATTTTCTAACTACGACAATACTTCTGTTGTGGGGTCCACCAATGATTGTGCCGTCGTACGAATATTCCCTGAACAATCGAATATTCCCTGACACAACGAATATTTTATATCAACTTGCATACTTTGAAAAAAAAAATTCAAATAATACCCACAACTATAACATTATATCATATCCACATCATAATATTCAAAAATATATTTCGAGAAAAATTATTCTTTATTCAAAAAAGTTGGGGTCTTACACCATATTCTTAAGATCTAATACCAACTGTGACGCCCCCAAAATAGGTCTACACAACCCATTCCGAGTCTCCAAATACACGGTACAGAAAATAACTATAACTTCATTATTACAATTGTAATGCAAAATACGACAACACATATGATGTGAATTTTAATACAAATATTATCTTCTAGATAATATCCAAACTCAAATAAAGTCCTCATTACAATTATTAATACACTATTTTACAAAATAGTGAGGACTGCTAAAACAACTGTCTTGAACCATCACTCTACACCTCGAGTAGTTCTCGTTATATTCTCGCCTCCTGAGAAAGAAAATGGAACAAAAAGGAAAAGAATGAGCTCAACTAGCCTAGTAAAGAATATTATGACTAAGATAATGTAGAATAAACTATCCTTAGTCCTCAACAGAGAAAAAAATCTGATAGAATATAATAGACAACAAGTTTTAGATTAACAACTGCAGCGAAAAACAACAATCCATTAGAAGAGTCAAGTAGAATATGAAATCTACTATTTTCTATAATTTAAAAGTCCATCATCAATATTTTATCCCTATAGCATCATTTAATAAATATATTAATTCAACGAATTATCCATGCACCACGGCCAAGGGTATTCGTTAGTATCACCAGTGGTCATGTTCATCTCAACACATGTCCGTCTTTGCACTACGGGCCAAAGATATTCATCAGGTAATCATTCATCTTTGCACTACAAGCCAACGATATTCAGTTATATCACCATTTAGGACTAAGAATGATGAAAATAATTTAAAGAAAATGAATCCATTGAGATAAAAGGACAACGATTAGGGATTCGTACTTTAGTTTATCTAAGTTTAAAAATACTCTATAATAATCAATTGTGAAGTAAAATTAAAGAATAAAGATCAAAACATGGATATAATATAAAATAGTAACCATAATAGACAATTTGGACAAAGGAAAGAAAATTTAATTTTTCTATGAATAGTGTTGTGGTCGTCTATAGTACCGTATACATGAATATTAACCCCGACATGAAAAGGTAAAATTTTTATAATAAAATTCATACCAATATTTCGGTATAATGATATTGAAAGAAATAATATCATTTACGAAAAAAATAACATCTCTTACCTCAAAAGAATAGTATTTTTTGGCTGAAATATCGGATATAATGCTGAAGGAAACTTACACTGCTTTTCAACTCTCAAAGTATATAAACACTCACAAAAATACGCTCAATATTATAAAGAGAGAAAACTTCCGATTTTGGTGTGATTTTCAATTCTAACCTAAGCACCCTATTTATAAGAAAATGCTTAGAATGCCAAAGCACAAAATTTAATAAAATAATATTTTATTAAAAAAATCACGCCCACCCTTGACCAAATTCATCAGCACACTAGTGGGGCCCACCAACATAAAAAACGTCTTTCTTTTAAAAGATATTTATAACTCCAAAATCAATTCAGACCCAATATTCTGGACCTTCAATAATTCATAATAAATAGTCGTTTTATCAGAAAAATATGAATTTTATGTCCATTTCATAGAGAATTTAATTCTCTACAACTTTGTAGAAGAAAATATATCCAAATTCTAAACGGAAAATGACCGTAATCTACATACGGGTGATTTTTAACACCTCCACTCCGACAAAATACTGATAAAATACCTTAGCATTAATTCCTTCATTTATATCCACATAAAATAAATATTTCCTTATCATTTTTATTAATAATTAATTATTCACAAATAATATTACAGAATCACAATAATGACAACCAGGTCGTCGTTCCCAGGAAAGAGGGGGCTTTCCGATAAGAATTTCTCCTTATTGGCGCGCAATTAGGTGACCAAACCCCTTTCATAGATAGAACTTCCTTATACATTGCCAATAATGCTATCTAATAATATTATTCAAATAATATAAATTATTAATCTGATAATGAGAAATACTGTGCAGTGACAATTATTGAATCAATAATATAAAATATTAATGTAGCAATTATTTTATCAATAAAATAAAATATTGAACATTAATTACTTTAACAATTATTGAGTAGTGACTTCTTACGTAAGAATTAATAATTTGTGCAATACCATGTGCTACTGTGCCACACCGCGTATTACTGTATTTTAACCACCGGGTATTCCAACAGTTTTAATGGTAACAACTACGTCGTTATTTATAAAAAAAACTTATATTTCTCGTTTTCTTCATTCGACGGTTTTCTATTATGGGCCCACAAATGGTTGCACTCTCGTATGAATATTCCCCGACAGCATGAATATTTCACGACCAAACGAATATTCCCCGACAATAATGAGTATTTTATAACCACTTGCTTATTTAAAATATTTGCGCATTTTACCCATAACTAACCACATTAATCAAGTCAACCCCTTATTTGCCTTTGATGTGATTTTAGGAATTTACTGGTTAACTACTCATCATGCTGAAATTGATTATTTTCGTAAGGTTGCTAGCTTTCATATTCCTAACCAACCTGTTATGCGAATTCAAGCAACCAAACCACTAAATTCAATCACTGTCATATCAAGCCATAATTAAAGAGCGTCGAGCCTTTCGCTGGTGACTTCCTTGTGTGGGATGCACCGAAGCCAGGCTTTCTGTAGGGGACGCTGTGAATAAAGGTGGCAAGTTGATAGGTATCAATGTGAGGTGCTATCCAAGTCTTGGATGAGAGTCACTGTTTTGAATGATATTTCTATCGTTAATAAATTTCTTAACGTATTCCCTGAAGACTTTCTGGCCTGCCCCCAGAGCGTGAAATTAAATTTTGTATCGACCTTAAAACCGGTACAAAACCCTCAAATATTTATTCACCCAAAATGAACGTAACATGTGCCGAAGACTTTGGCTCGAGGTGTTGAAAGATTACGATAATACCATTCAATATCATCCTGTAAAAAAACGAATGTGGTAGCTGACGTGTTGAGTAGAAGATCGTATGCGATTACGAGTCCGACGTCGTTAACATAAAGACTCATTTTGTATTACTTGCAAAAGATGGAGATAGAGTTAAAGACTCCAGGGACCCACATGACGATGTCAAATATACGAGTAGAATCGACTTTAATCGATAAAGTTAAAGACGCTCAAGCTACACACCCGAAGCTGATGAATATGAAGAAGAAGGTGCAAGAAGGCGTTATTCTAGAAGCAAGAATCGACGAAGAGAGGAAATCTCAACCCTTAATTTAATTAGTCTATTCAGGAACTATGGCCTATAGACTCGCTTTACCGCCAAGTATGTCGCGTATTCATAATGTTTTTCACGTATCGATGTTATGTAAATATGTGGACGACCTGAACCACATTATTGAATTAAAACTAGACGAGATAGTAGAAGATTTAACGTATGAGGAGATACCTATTAAAATCTTGGATAAGAAGAAACATATTCTACGCTTAAAGGTTATACCTCAAGTCAAAGTTTTGTAGAGATACCACGATGTTGAAGAAATGACCTGGGAGTTAGAATCTGAAATGAAATCTAGGTATCCTCACCTCTTTGACATACTAGGTACGTACCCCAATTTAGAGGACAAAATTTTATAAGAAGGGGAGGTTGTAAGACCCCAACTTTTATGAATAAAGATTAATTTTTTTCCCTCTAAATATCATTTTGAATATTATGGTTTGGATTTGATATAATGTTATAGTTGTCGGTAATATTTTCAAATTTTGCAAAGTAAGCAAGTTGTTATAAAATATTCGATTGGTCGATAAATATTCATTTTATCAGGGAATATTCGTACGACTGCACAATCATTGGTGGACCCCACAACGAAATTATTGTCGGAGTTAAAAATGTTAGAAATAACTTTTTATAAAAATAACAGGAAAAGTTTTACCGTTAAGTGTTGAAATACCCGGTGATAAAAGTACAGTATTACGCGTGGTTGCATAGTAGCGCACGGTATTGATTATTGATGCTTACGTGAGAAGTCACTCAGTTTATTTCAAATGTTATCACAGTAATTGTTGCATGGTATCTCATGTTGTTGATTCAATTATTGTCACAATATTTTATATTATTAAATCAATAATTGAGATGACAAAGTTATTCATATTATTATTTGCATTATTGATAATGTCTAGAAAGTTCTTTCGAGGAAAGGGGTTTGGTCACCTAATTGAGCGCCAATAGAGAAAAATCCTTATAAAAAAAAACCCTCTTTCTTGGGAATGATCTGGTTGTTAATATTACAAGTTATAATATTAATGAAAAATGTTATTAAAAATGTGTTTTGTGAAGCCAAGTGAATTGAGATAAATAGAGGGAATTTTTATGAACCCCTCATTTACCCATTTTTCAAAATAGTCAAGAGAAAGTTATCTTAAT